>PYAF01001883.1:438623-466021 GCA_007407185.1 Glycine tomentella
ATAGACATGTTTATACGATATTTTTATGTAAATTTATTTTAATTTTATTGATAAAATATGTTTTAAGGTAATTATAACTTTAGTTTTTGATTGATTTTAATCTCTTATAATTTTTATTAGTAAATTAATTATTTTAATTATATTTTTTAGTGTTTTTTATATTATGAATTTACTATTAATATTATCTTTTATTTTAAAATATTCTCAACCAAGTTAAAAAGATAAATAAATTAACACGCACTTAAGTAGATGCCAATCATGCCATATTTTTAATATCTTGATTAATATAATAGTTAAAATATCGTGAAATATAAGATTTAGATAATATAATAAATAATGTAAATATTGTGATGGTTAAAATAAATAGTGTAAGAATTAGATAAATAAAGAAAATAAAATCCCAACTTATATAAAAATTAAGGCAATTACAAAATTTAATAAATTCTTTAAAGTTAAAAGTGAAATTCTTAAAAGTGAAATAAAATATTAAAAATTAAAAGTAACAATTTAAAAAACACTATATACAATAGCTTCTCAAAAATCGATACAAGTTACTAAAAACAATTTATTTGCCAAACATTGTAGATAAGGTTAAACAAGCTTTTTAGTTAGTAAATAAAAATTAGATGTTAGTTAAAAGTGTTTGTCAAACATAGTCGAGGACAACCAAGATTTTTTATAGGAGCAATTGTACCTCCGGGTCATCAGGCTCATGGCCGTTAGAGCACTTGGCAATTGAGGTAAAAGAAATGTTTCCTACAATAGTAGTTATTCTTATACACCCAGCAAAATTTCATTATTCCAAGAATGCCCTTCAACGCTTTTCTTCTTGTATTTGTTGGTTAAAACAGATACATCCAGTGCTTTTGTTCTTCGTTGGCTGGGTCCTTGGTTTCATTCGTTGTCGAGTTCGTTTTTTCATCTCCAGTTGGTACTGTTGTTTTGGTGGTGGTGGAGGTGGTCGTCATTGGTGGTAGTTGGTTTGGGTTCGTCAGAGGTATGTTCTAACAATCAGCTTTATGACAATCTGTAAAGGTCATATGGATTACCAATTCGTATGAGCTTTTTTTTTTTAATTTTTGTTTAAAAGGGTTTTTTTTTTTAAAAATATTTTTTAATTTATGTATTTGTAAAGTGTGTATAATTTGTCGTATTCCAATAAATGTATTTGTTATTTAATTTGTATTAGTCGTTTGAAAAATGTATTGATGAGTATTGGATTGGTATATTGTTTGTTAATGAACATTTATTTTTAAATTTTTTGTTTCGATGGACAACGATGAATGAATGTATGACAGTATTATGTTTGAAGAAATTAATATGATTGAAGACAACAGATACACAACTTCTGTGTTTGAAAATAACATGTGTTAAGTTGATTGTTCTGATGCCTTTAATACTTTAGAGGTATTTATATGACGTTGTTTTTAACTAAAGGGTGCGATAATTAATTGTTTGAGAACATTTAAGTTGTATTATCATGATTTTGTAGGTGTTTAATTCTCGTGATGAGCTATTGCAATGGGCTTATAGAGTTGCATATGAGATGAGCTTTGTAGCCGTGATAATGAGATCTGATACAACAACTAGAAAAAAGGAATAACCTCATTTATTTTAATTGGTTGTGAAAGGAGTGAAAAATGTAGAGCATTCAACAAAGATTTAGTACGGACGACAACTAGCACTAGAAAGTATGGTTGTCCAAATGAATGCAATCAATATAAGTTATTTTCATACAAATCAAATCAACCCAAATCAATGCATACCCATCTAGATCACAATCAATATTCAAGTTAACCAACTATGGATCACAATCCAAATTTAATTGTTGTTGAAAATACACTAAGACAACTACTCTAGAACCATAGGATCACAATAAACAAAATAAGAATTGGACAGCATGCATCAGCTTAATTAGTACTCATCTAGGTACAATAACATATATTAGAGTATCATACACAAAAAAATAAACAACTAAAATAACCCTAAAAAACAAAGTGGTTAACTTGAATACAACTTCAGTTTATTCAAAAATATTGAAATTATAATTTAAGTTCAGCAACTAATTATTTATTGTGACCCTAATTAGTTAACAATTCATGAAACAAATAATTGTTGGCGTATGCAACTCAATCATTACACATGCAACTCGATAAAATCATTACACACCTAATTATCCAAATGAAATCAATCCAAACCAACAACAAATACTAATAAATATACATTTTTTTATTAAAAAAAACTTAGATCATCATACGGATTGGCAATCCGTAAGGGTCATACGAATTGTCAATCCATATGAACCTTACAGATTGACAATCTGTATGGACCATATGGAGTGGCAATCCGTAAGGCTTATACGGATTGTAATTCTTTCTTACGAATTGACAATCCGTATGAATGTTGTGGATTGTCAAATTCATGAATTTTTTTAAACATATTATTTTATATCTGTTTTGGATCCTATCTATCTCTTTCATAAATTTTTTTATTGAAATTAATTTGAAAAATATTATATTACTCGTAATTTATTTATAAAAAAATATATTGCAAGAAGTGCATACAAAAAGATTACACTCTACTGAAAATTACATTATATCAATTTTTTTTTCAAATTCATGAATTTTTTAAAAATATTATTGATAATACTTACAACTATTATTGTTGCTAAACATATTTTTTTAAAGTGAAATTATTCAAATCTTATATAAGATTACCTATGTCAAAGAATAAAGTGAATCAATTTGTATTATAGTATATTAAGATTAAAATTATAAATATTTAATTATTTCTAGACATCACCCTGATCTGGCCATGTGCTGACCAAGTGATTATAACCCTAGAGCGTACCTCTAGGTTGACCATTGATCAAACATTGCATCCTTTGATCATTTTCTAACCTCTTCACCCTACTGAGCTTAAGATTGAGGGATTGTGTATTCTTTGGGTCATCTAACCAATCACCACTCTAGACATGGTTCAACAACTGACTAATCTGATCCTTGGTTATGTGAGGAAAATGTGTCATTTTACCTAAGGTGTACACTGTCCATGTAAACACTTAGGCCATTCCTTCGAAGATCACAAAACATTATATAATTGTAAAGCACCCCAAGAATCCAAGAAATGAACTAATCGTGAAGTTAGGTATAAGATCAATGTTGAACCTCTAGAAGTAGGACAAATTAGACACTTGAACCCTCTGGGCAGGTATCCTCTAACCTTAAATGAAGAAGCTAATTTTGAAAGAATAAAAAAATTTGGAGGTTTTCAATTGATACTTCTTATAATTTACAAAAAGGTCTTTTGGTATTAAAACACATACAAATTTTGATGGATTATCTTGCTGCTTATTGGTTTAATTTATTTGATTGATTTTGGATTTATTATTTTTATTAATGTTTCATTCATGTTTGTTATATATGTGAAGAAATGCTAGTTGGGAGGACATGAAACTATAATCAATTATTTATTAAAAGATTGGAAAAATTGTATTATTTTTACTTTTCTTTATCCAAACCTTATCATTCACCCTCTTTAATTCTTAATATAAGGCAATTATAACAAATTATACATACCAAAAAAAGTAGGTAAATTAGTTAGTTTTATTGGTTTTTTTTAAAAAATATTACTAATGTACCAATTTTATCCTTATTAATAATCATTAACTGTTTAGGGGTGATGTGAAAACATTAAACTCTGAGAGCATTATGCACCACTATCAATAAATTATGTGGAAACACTTAATAAGGGTAAAATTATGTCTTATGTTAAGCATCCATTGAAGTATTTGCTATCTTTTTCATTGTCTCTTGTAATTCTGATTTTTTTAAAAAAAATTCATGGAGCCTTTTCAAATTTTATAAATTTTATAAATCCTAAAGTTCTTTTAAATATATAAATTTTTATGATATAATTTCATTAAAATCCAAACTACTCCTAGAGTCTTTTCAAATCATATAAATTCATAAAGTTTTTTCAAATTTTATAAATCCATCAAGTTATTTCAAATCTAATAAATTCTTTTGATATAAACCTACTAAATTCAAATTATAATATCATGACGGTAAAAGCCTTTAAAAAAATCTTATAAGTTAGTACATACATACATAGTTCTTTAAAGTTTACAAGACTCAATAACCCCTGAAGTCTGGTGATATTCAATTAAAACTATCAATTGTTTTTAAAGAGAATGTCAACATTCGTGATATTCAATTGAGACTTTTCACAACTTATAAAAAGAATTCTTCTATCAAAAAATATATAAATTTTGAATAATTATTTTTTAGAGCAAATTTTGTGTCAATCTTTAGTATGATGTGTAACTTCTATACTCATCCAACAATTTCACCTAAACTTTCCTAGTTTCTCGTCACACGTATTGCTACAGTAGTTAGTCATTTCTTTCTTCCTATGCTACATGCCTTCTATGCAATCAAGTAAGATGCCTTTCTACTTTGCCTTTAATCAAATTTGTTTGGGCAAATTCATGGTGGGCATTACCAAAAAGACAATGTAAAAAACACATGAAAATATTTGGATACTTATCCTTTTTATTCTCGATTAAAATGCATAAAGATTATCTTTTTTTTTTTGTTACATAAGGGGCTTAACACCCAAACTAAAAGTCTCTAAAGAAAGCAACAACTAAAGCATCTGTAAGCAAAGAAAGTTGAATTCATATTGGAAGAACATCAAAAACTTGGACTCCATGTTCCAGACTTAAACCCTTTTTTGCAAGAGAATCTGTGACCTGATTAGCTTCTCTCAGAACATGATAACAAGCCAAAAGATCAATTCCCTTTGCCATGTCTACAACCTTATTGCATAAGTGTTGCACTTGAGGAAGGAAATCCTGGCCACAACGATACTTTGCACTCATCACTTGGATCCATAACTTGTCTTTTTCAGTACACAACTTCCAACAATTCTTCATTAAGAATAAGGAATTAAAATTCCTAGTACCTTGAATTCCCAAACCCCCTTCAATTTTTTGGCATACACACCACTAGCCAAGTTACTACATGTACCTTTGGGGTTTGATCAGCATCACCCCATAAGAATCCACGACATTTGTTGTCCAAGTCATCACACAAACTGCGAGGGAGCAAATATGCAATACCAAACCAAATCAATGGAGGACTATAGGAGACCAATATCTAAAATAGTATTCTAAACAAATCCCTAGTTAAGTATGTCATATGCTTTCTCGATATCTATTTTAAGAACCATCCAACTTGTCTTCCCTTTGCTACATCTCATGGAGTGTATGACCTCTTGATCGATGATGATATTATCGTTGGCATGCCTTTGTGGAACAAAGCTGCATTGATTTGGTCCCACCATCTCATCCATAGAAGATCTTAAATGATGCACAATAATCTTTGTATGAACTATATAAGAAACAATACAAAGTCCTACTGGGTGCATATCCTTCAAGGAACCACCGACGTAGAGAACTTCCCCGGCTTCCCCGACAGCATCCTCAGCGGCGAGCTCATGGACCGCTGTCGGAGCCAGTCGCTCCGCTTCGGCACCGAGA
Organism: Glycine tomentella; assembly: GCA_007407185.1. Taxonomy (NCBI): domain Eukaryota; kingdom Viridiplantae; phylum Streptophyta; class Magnoliopsida; order Fabales; family Fabaceae; genus Glycine; species Glycine tomentella. The sequence continues at coordinate 444,166 of PYAF01001883.1, forward strand.
TCAACACCGAGACCGTCTCCAATGTGGATTTCTCGAACCGTCCTTTTAGGGTTCTCAACCTTTAGGATTAAGGTTATTAAAGTATCATTAACCTCAATAATCCTTTCAAGATGATCCCCAGAATCATGAATCAATTTACAAAGGGAAGTCTCAACCACGTTCCTTTGTGTCTGATAAAATATTGCTTCAAATCCATATGGCCTCAAGGCCTTAAAGCCCCCCATCTAGAGAATGGATTCAAAGATCTCTCCATTTTCAATAAGGGCACCAATTCTTAGCATATCCTGGTTGTCCAACATAGGAAAACAATCGTAACCTCAAAAGGATAAATATCGTCAGGATTGTAAAACAATATCTTATAGAAATCTATCACCATTGTCTCTAACTGGCCCTTATCTGAAATCCAATTGCCTTGAGTAACCTGAAGCATATCCATCTTGTTCCTACGTCCGTGAATGATGGTTTTCCCATGAAAATACCTTTTATTCTTATCACCAAGGTATAACCACTCACATCTAGATTTTTGGAACTATAGTAATTCCTCCTTCACAAGAATTTGTTCAAACTCATACCACAACACCTTCTGAAGCTCCTCCAAGTAGGAATTGGGTCTTTCTTGCAGTTTCTTCACAATTCCATTCAACCTTCTTCAAAGCTCTAATGAGCTCATTGTCTAGTTTAGGGAATTAAGATACATTAAATTAAAGAGAAAGATAAATCAAAGACTAAAGAAAGATAATACCTGAAGGGTGATATAGTTAAGCTGAGCACGACCCTGATGGTACCCAATGGGTGATACGGTTAAACCGAGCACGACCTTGCAGGAAAGACATATTGACCCAACGGTGATACAGTTAAGCTTAGCACAACCCTGCGGGAGCAACCTAAGTCTAGTAATGAGCTCATTATCTAGTTTAGGGATTTAAGATACATTAAATTAAAGAGAAAGAGAAATCATGCATGAATGTGTGAAGGTTCATGATTGCATATGATGAATTTAATGTTAGGGTGAACATATGTAAAGGATTTTCAGTTAATTAAAATGAAACTACTTCGGGTTATATGTTTATGAAATTAAAATCAACTATGATTTGATCACATATTTTTCTTAATAAACCGAAGTAACTGGAGTGATGAAGATGACACTGTATAATAAGTCATTTTTCACCTGCTAGGAATCCTTTGGAATTCTCACTGTTTTAGTATGTTCCTGTGTCACAGGAAAATTGAAAGGATCAACTACAAAGTGAGGACAAGTTGTATGAAATATTAATATTATTGTATGAAATATTATTTACAAGTTATTACTAAGTTTGTAATTTATTAAAGAGACCAAAAAGTCTCAACAGGCTATATATAAGCATAATTTTCATAACAAGTTAAATTTCAAATATTGAGACAAGTTTTTCTTAATCGAGTTTGGTTAAAAATTTAGGTTAGAAAAGTTAACATCTTCTAGTTACTTATTATGACCTAGGCATAATATAGTAATTAGAAGGGTGCTACAGGAGAGACAATCCACTTTTCAAGAAACCATGTTTTAGTATATGACCTAGAATGATCAAAGACTGAAGTAGGTGGAGTTTCAATTGGCTAGTATGCAATCCCTCTTGTCACAAAGGCAGTCAGGCGTCCTTCCTTCACAGGCTGAACCTAATCCTAAGGAGGAAGTGAATATTGTGAGTACTAGTAGTGAACAACCTATGACAAAGATAAAGAATAAGGAGAAAGCCACTCCACCACAAGAAAAAAGGCTCTTACTGAAGAGACCTAAGATGCAAACAAGGAGGGTGAGAAAGAGGTACTAACACCTCCTCAGGTAAGTGTTACCTATAACACCCTAAAATTTTGATAATCGAAAATAGATGTTTGATGTATTTCTTGTGTTATTTGACTATTTGATTAATTTAGATTAATTGAAATGTTATGTGAATTATCTGTCCGTAATTACTTGATGTAGATGTCAAGTTATGTGGAGTTGTTTGAGCTGAGTTGTAATTGTGTTATTTCGAGTTTGATCTAAAACCTATTCTGGTAAAATCACTATTATAGATTGGTTAACCGTTGGATCGACTTCAAATTTTAATTTAGGTTCCTAACCCACATATGTAAATTTTAACCGTTGGGATTGTCGCACTAACATCGGAAACGTGATAAATTAATTTTTTCACAGAAGCAGAAATTTTAAAATTGGGTCAACTCGCCCAGGCGAATTTGGGCAAACATTTTGGCTCGCCTGGGCAAGTCAAGTCGGTTTTAAACACATGCAGCAGCATCCAAAATCATGAAAATGGTCTCCTTCACCCCAAAACCAGCACCCAACCTCCCTTTCCTTCCTCCTTCACCAACCATGGCCACCGGTGACCACCACGAGGCATCACCGATTGCCGTTGGACCATCGCACAAAGATGAACATTTTAATCGAAGCAGAATCTTTAAAACTCAACTCGAGAATTCAGTAGAGAACGAAGCTCCAATCCTTCTTTGTTGATTTCCTTGAGGAAACCTTGGTTTCCTATGTTTTCTTCTAGCTGGTTTAAGCTTCTCTTAATGTCTCTTGTATTTTGGTTACCGTTGTTGGGAGTTTTACACTTCCTTTGAAAACCCTTTGAAAATGAGATGTTGTAAAAGTCTCATTTTTATGAATTTGATGTCATTTCCATTATCATTGTTGAACCCCAATCACATTGGTGTAATCAGAATTTCAAAATGATGTCTTTCGATGTAACCTTTCAAAACACTATTTTGCCCCTTTTCGATTTGAGTGGGTATTTGACCCCAAATGTTAATTTTGACCTTGCCTTTGAAATCTATAATAAATTATCTTCAATTTGGTATATAGAGCTCTGCGTTCAGACAAGCATGCGTATTTGAAGGATCATGAAACAACACCTCTAGGATGTAACAGGGAGAACTCCTAGTTAGGTAAGGAGAGTTTATTATTTAGTTATAGTTTTGGTACCATAGTTGGGGCTAAGGAGTCCAACTATGAAGATAACTGTCTGTCCCTATTATATGCTAGTTTTTCAAGAAAAACTAAGCTTTTAACTAATGGGATGCGATGTATTTATGAGTGATGTGTGTTTGTTCCTGTGTGTGCTCATTTTCAAGGCAAATGATGTTTTTAACTAATGGGATGCGATGAATTTGCTTGTTGATGGATAAAACTGTGAATGATGTTGTTGTTGTGATGATTGAATTTTGGGAAAAGTCTTAATTACAGAGGAGATTCTGCCCAAAATTTTATAATTAGTTCTCTATTTAATTCTTTACTAAATTTTTAAATAGGCATGAGAGTTTTTTTTCTATACTGTAAACCTCCTCTTTTATTTAGAACTTTCCTAAAATACCAGTCTCGTGGTAATATGGATTGTGAATGAATGAGATGATATTGATGATTATGATGATGATGTTGAAATGAGATAATGTTTACGTGTTTGGCGATGTTTAAATGAGATAATGTTAATGTGGTTGATAATGTTGAAATGAGATGACATTGGTGTTATGATGATGATGTTGAAATGAAACGACGTTGATGTTATTGATGACATTGAGATGACATGATGTGGATATTGATAATGACATTGATGAGAAATAATATTGATGTGAACAATGTCATTGTGTGATGTGGATATACATGGATACCCATAGGGGTGTATGACTGGTTATCCTTGCGGGGAAGGATTTGTTCCTAGCCAGGTCATGCATTGATGGTGTCCATGGTTGTATGCGGTTGGATATCCTTGCAAGGAAAGGTTTACAAATTTTAAGCATCCCAAGAGAAAAAGGGATTTTTAAAATTTCGACCCCTATCTATCCATGGTCAGTGCATTAGTGATGTTATGTATATGCATGGGGGTGCATGACTGGATAACCTTGCGAGGGACGGTTTATGAATTTTAAGCATCCCAAGAGAGAAAGAGATTGTTTAAAATTTTGGTCCCTATCTATCCATGGTCAGTGCATTGATGGTGCCCATGTTTTATACTTCATATTTGCATGGATGGAAATAGAATGATGGATATAATGACCAAGGCTAAAAAAAAATTTGTGGAGGCCAGTGACGCCAGTACCGCGGGAGGTGTGTCAGGAGACCATTTTTCTCTGGAATCTGGTGCTATTAACGCCAGAGTGGCGCGATTAGTGCGGGGACGTGGGCTGGAGTCACTTAAGTGACCCATTTCTCACTCTCTTCTTCACAAAACACAATCATATTCTTCCTCCCTCCATTTCCTCCATGGTCAAGCTTGGAAAGCTTCATATCTACTCATTCCTTGACCAAAACCCTTCACATCCAACACGAAAGTTGAAGGAAATCACCCAATGAGCTAGATTCTAACCTTCATTTTCTTTAAAAACCATCATACGGGGAGATCGTTTTCTCTAAGGACCTTCACAAAGTTTCGATTTTGAAAGGAAATGAGGCATTTTAAGGACATTCAAGCTTGGAGAAGTTGTCCTCTAGCCTTCCTTGTCGTTTTAGAGGTAAGAAACACAAGTTTTACCAATTATTTAAGAATTTGTTCTTGAGATGAATAGTGACCCATTTGAGTTAGAGTTGAAATTAGGCTTGGGTCCTTTGGAAAAGTATGCTTAGGAGGTTGTTGTGATGAAAGTTTAACCTTGAAATATAATTTTTATGGATTTTGGAAATTGGGTTATGAGGAATGTATGTGTAGGAAGAATGTTGGTTTAATTGATGATATTATGGTATATTTGGGCCTTAGTGCCTTCACAAGATGTGTTTAGGAGACTATATAAATGGTGAAAATGTGTTGAAGTAACCGTTTTAGCCACCTTGATAGTTATAGAAATGTGGCATAGGTAGAGTATTGAACTCTTTGAATTGGTTTATGCAGAGTCTTGGGGAGACTCTAGGCCCTTGGCTAGGCCAAGATAGATCCTACTGGGATCTGTAAGTCACTAATTAGGTGACTAGTCCTTATAACTTAGAAAGAGAGGTTTAAATGGAAAAGAATAACTTTTCTTTTCATTCTAATGGTTGAGAACCGTTATTGATTGTTTGTATACCTTTATGTAGGGCATGATACATAGGTTATTGGTGGCTGTGACCACGAGGTCGGGAGAACCGGTGTAGCACTTAGAGCAGGTAAGCTCTTTGTTCTTGGTAGTGTTTCCCATTGACTATGTTCCACCATACTCCGAGGGAGTGATGGTTATGTATGTCATGATGCATGTGTATTGAAATTGTGTGTTACTGCTTTTTATTGAGAACATGTATTTGATGTACACTGTGATGATATGTTGTGTGTTTGATGAGATTCTCTGGCCAGTAGAATAGACTAATTGTGGACTTCCCTTGGAGCCAAAGTAATGAGGAACAACTCCTTATGGTTAATTGATATAAAAAACCTGAGAAAATGTACCCTTAAGTGGATGATCTTCTCTTGGAAGAGCCATATATGTCTGAGTAAAGTCCTAAGAGAATGTGCCCTTATGTGGATGATCTTCCCCAGGCAATGTGATATGGAGAATGTGCCTTAAGTGGATGATCTTCTCTTATATCTGTTATGTTATATATATTCTATTGTGAATAAGTCCCGAGAGAATGTGCCCTTCAGTGGATGATCTTCCTCAGGCAATGATATATATATATATATATATATATAAATATATATATGCTATATCTGTGTTGCATTCTTGATGTTGGTAGTGCCCAATGGAATGACACGTGTGTTGTGATATACATGTGATGTATTTTATGAGAGCCATGATGGCTAGATGGTGTGATGCCAATTTTGATGCTATAAGTCATGAAAGTGAACCAGGGGGAGGAGAGACCTCCAAGAACCCTGAGTTTACTGAGATTGTATCTCACCCCGTGTGTGGGGATTATATTTTGCAGGTGATGCTCAGTGAGAGGATGGTGGATCCTAGGGCAAGAAGCCCGAGTAGGGATATGGTTTTGTGTGAACCTTGGACATATTATTTTGGGAGCATGTTGGTTCATTGTTTTGTTATACCTGTATTTTGTACCCCTGAGGGGAAGATGCATAGTTGATGTACATTATGTATATGTTGTATATCTTGAGAGATATTGATGTATGTTGAGAGGACAGGGTATGGGATACCTTATTTTGTACAACCATTATTGGGATATATGGATATGGCTTATTTGGTCCTCTAGTTGTATGATGTGAGTATTTACCATACATAATGTAAATATGGTATTGTTATTGACATATGATGATGTCATTTTGTTTTTGCTTCTAAATTAATTATCTTTAATTAATTATTGTACTTAACGGCTATAAATGAATGTTAATGAATCGGCTGCATACGGGGCATTACAATGGACAGTAAGTACTAGGGGCAATCACTCTGTTTGGAACTCCCTTGTGACTTAGGGATGATCACCATGGGGGAGCGACCAATGCACGACAGGGTGATATCGACGAGCTACTACATCATTTTCCTAGAGAGACTATTTCCATGAGGATGGTACCACATTGCATTTTGAGAGATGAGTCAGGTGGATGCGTCATTCTGAGAATGATTGTTTTGATTTGTGAAATATAGTGGATGACTTGTTTGTTGAGTGTGTACTGAATTGATGGATTATCGAGGATGATTGTGTCATTATTGATTTCTTTCTAATCATTGTCGTCTGATGCTTGTTGTATATGTATAATAAACTCACCCTTGCATTTGTTGTACCGTGTGGTTGGTACCTGTGATGATCACGAATCTTCGTTCGTGGGAGCAGATGAGCAGCAATAGGTGACCTTGGAGGAAGATCTTCTTTTTGGTTGGAGCCGCCGAACCGACGTGATAACGTTGAAATTATTTTTGGAAAAAAGTTATGTTTTTGTTAATCAATCTTTCTTAGTTAGTCCCTTGATTCTTTTTGTTGGTCATGTAATTCCAGGCGTAAATATTTATAAATACAACTAGATTATGTTCTGACATGTGAATGATATGTAAAGTTTTAAATGTACATCCATATATATCCATTTATGTATTTGTTCCGTTGTATGATAATTGTATTATCTTGAAAAAATCACTACCATTTTCATAATCAAGTTAATGGAGTTTTCATTAAAATTTGAAATTCACACGATTAGAGTCAGTGATTTTGTAGCGATGAGGTGGGTCGTTACATTTCCTTCCCTCAAAGATTGAAAGACAAGAGTGAGTGAGGATGGAAAATTTGCTAGATTTGTTGAGATGCTTAAAAGGGTGCATATTTCCCTTTCGCTAAGATAATTGCGCAAATGGAAAAGTATGCCAAATATTTAAAAGAAATTCTTTCAAATAAAAGAAAGTTTAAGGATTTCACTACTATTGGTCTCAATGAAGAAGGCTCTGCTATAGTTTTAAGGAAGTTGCCACCTAAGCTTAGTGAACCAAGGAGTTTTTCAGTCCCTTATACTATTGGCAATTTACAAATTGATAGAGCTTTATGTGATTTAGGTACTAGCATTAATCTGATGCCTGACTCTGTCTATAAGAAGTTGGGGTTACAAGAACCCCAACCCACTAACATTTATCATTTGCTGGCAGACACGACTCTTACTTATCTGCGAGGAATAATGGAAAATATGTTGGTTAAAGTTGGAAAATTCATTTTTTCCAAATCATTTTGTGATTCTAGACATGGAGGAGGATGAAAAGACCCTAATTATGTTTAGACAATCCTTCCTCTACATAGGAGGGGTTTTGATTGATCTCTGATAAGGGGAAATAATTTGGAGTTTTGGTGATAAGGAGGAAGTTTTTAAAATGTTTTACCCAACATTTAATTTCTCCTCCTCCTCTACATGTAATTTTGTGTAAGCCACCAATAAGATGAAAACTATTGTGGCTAAGCCTCACCCAAGTGTGGGGATGGGAGATCCTCCAAGGAAGAAAGTCATTCCAAAAGATCCTAGATGTAGTAAGAAAAAAGGAGATATCATCACCATTCAAGCTCTTGGCTATGGAGTGGATGATTATACTAAAGGATCATTGCAAAAAGGGAAAATCACCTTGTTCGAGGATGGTTGATTTTCTTCCTTTTCATTCGTCAAGCTCGAGACATTAAACAAGTGCTTCTCAAGAGGCAACCTAATTTATGTTATGATTTTTCCTTATCCTACTCTTTTATTTTTTTTTGTTTTGTTTTAGTACATGATCTATTTTCAGTACATTTATCCGTTTCATGCATTTTTCATTTTTTTAGATGCATTGAGGACACTGCACAATATAAGTGTGGAGAGGGTATCATTGCTCCCCCAACTTTGAGCTCTCAGTGATATATGTGAATTCTTGCATTATTCTAGTTCCATCACTGTGTAAAACAAATCTTGCTCTTGGGTTTAGAATTTTGGGTTTTCTATTATTTCCTTGATAAAAATAAAATAAATTTGTGTGTGTATTGGGGTAATTGGAGTTTTCTTCAGGGAACATTAGCATGCATGATTGTGAACTATTCTTAAAGCTACATTCAGAAATATGAGTTTTGATTCTTTTAGTGTGGGTGAAGTGATCATTTCATTAACATTGTTTTATTCTCTGTTTTGACATACATATCCTTGAATAAATTCTGAAATTTTTGAAAAGATGAGACTTTGTTGTGATTAGTTTTTCCCTTAGTTGACCACTTTAAGCTTGAATGTTTATTTCTTTTTGGTCCTTGAACTATATTGTGTGAATTATTAACAAGAGGAAAAAGGGGGAACTAATACACATTGCAGGTTGTGCTAGCAAATAAATCCTAAGCTCTTCTCTCCAGTGAAATTAAAGACAAAAAGGGGTTGATGAAAAATGAAAAAAGAAAAAGAAAAGAGAAAACAAAAAATAAAAATGAGAAAAGAAAGAAAGAAAAGATTAATGATATCACCCAAATCACATAAAGCTCTATGAATTTGTAAGTTGCCAATAGTACAAGTGATCGATCATCATCCTAGATACATGCAGAGATTTTCTACTTAATGCATCAACTACTACATTCGCCTTTCCTAGATTATATTTTAAATCAAAGTCATAATCCTTAAGAAATTCAACCCATCTTCTTTGTCTCATGTTCAACTCTTTTTGGTCAAAGAGGTGCTTGAGACTCTTATGATTTGAAAAGACTTCAAACCTTACTCTATATAAATAATGTCTCTAGACCTTTAAGGAAAAAACTACAACTGCTAATTCTAGATCATGGTTGGGTAATTGACTTCATGGGGTCTCAACTGTCTGGATGCATATGCTACCACATTCCCATTTTGCATCAACACACAACCTAGACCTGTCTTTGAAGTGTCACAATACACTTCAAATACACCATGAGGATATGATAATACTAATATTGGAGTACTAGTCAACCTTCGCCTTAATTCTAGAAAACTTCTTTGACATTCTGGTGATCATATAAAAGGCACATTTTTCCTAGTCAAGCTAGTCAGAGGTAAAGCTATTTGTGAAAACCCTTTAATAAACCTCCTATAATAACCAGCTAATCCTAGAAAACTCCTATTCTTAGTTATTGTGGTCCTAATTCATGGCTGTTTCAATTTTACTAGGGTCAACTGAAATTCCTTCTAACATGACCTAAAAATTTCACTTCCTTGACCCAAAATTCACACTTAGATAATTTAGCATACAACGGGTTTTCTCTAAGTGTCTGCAGTACTATTCTAATATGATTTCCATGCTCTTTTTTCTGATTTAGAATAAACAAGGATATTGTCTATAAAGACTACTACAAACTTATCTAGATAAGATCTAAATATTCTATTCATATAATCCATAAAAGCTGCTGGGGCATTGGTTAATCCAAAAGACATCACTAAATACTCATAATGCCCATATCGAGTCCTAAATGTAGTTTTAGGAATATCTTCATTCTTAACTCTAATCTGATGGTATCCTGACCTAATATCAATCTTAGAAAATATTGTTGCTCCTCTCAGCTGGTCTATAAGATCAGCTATCCTAGACAATGGAAACTTATTTTTAATGGTTATTTTATTAAGGTATTTATAGTCTACACAAAGCCTCATTCCCCGTCCTTCTTTTTAACTAACATTACCAGAGCTCCCCAGGTTGAAACACTAGGTCTAATAAATTTCTTCTCAAACAATTCCTCTATCTACTTTTTCAATTCTTCTAACTCTAGAGGGGACATCCTATAAGGTGTCATGGATATTGGTCCAGATCCAAGAATTAGGTCAATAAAAAATTCTATTTCCCTTTTTGGAGGTATCCCTGGTATCTCATCCGGAAATACATCTGAATATTCTCTTACCACGGGTATATTAGAGAGTTCATTAATTGATTTAGTTACATTAGCGGATAAAAGCACATTGATTGGGCGTTCTTAGTTAAACATTTTTCTATTCATCTTAGCTTATTTGACTTCTCTTGGACTTTTATTTTCTCATTCTAATTCAGTTTTTGTCTTAGGCAAGCAAGTGGGCTTAATTGCTATTTGTTGCTTATTTTTGGATTTTATGCTCACTTGACCTATCTTCCTTGTGCAGGACCTACAGAGCTCTACAGAACTCCGAATAGAGCATATGAGTAGTCCATGGAAAGATAAGGAAAATATCTACAAGTTTGTGAGAGATAATCTGAGGCCAATTCTATCATTTAAAGGTCATTTTAGGCTTGGATATCAGAATCACTGCACTTGAATTTTGGACTACGAGTTGGATTTTTATTGGTGTAATTAGCATAATTAATAAGTTTAGATGGGCTTGCTCATGGTTCATTCTTTCCTTTTGACTTAGTCACTATATGCTAGTGTACTTGGTTAGTGAAAAACACATTACATTTTAGCACAAATAGATTTTACATTACACTTTAGAAATTTCCATAATTAAAACCTTTTCTCTCATTGTTCTTCATCTTGTTCTTCATTTTGTGTTTATGAATTTGGATGGGGGAAGAATCTGGCAATAAATTTTTCCTCCACTTCTTCATCAGAAGCTCCCATGGTACTGCACAGTTCCATGAAGGTAGACAAATGTGTGTATGGATCTTCATGATCTAGTCTAGAAAAAGGATGTGATCCAATTAGACTGAGCAGTGCGAGCTTCAATTACACAACCATTTTACTGAAAGAAGGAATGACTATGATGTTGTAATGTTTTGGTCTTGTTGATAAGCATAGTCACCAAGAGTCCTCCTTGGTGGTCTATTTTCTTCCCCCCCTCATTTATCAGCCATAATATAAATTACAGGTGGCTTTACCGGTGAAGGAGAATAAAAATAAAATAAGATACACTCGGTGGCTCTTTGGTTGCTTGTTTCTTTTCCTTTATGTTTTTCCTTTATGGTCTAGGTAATTTCTGAATTAAATAATGATGTATCTGCAAGAAATTTACCTCTCAAAGGAAAAAGAACAAACTTGCAATAACTCGTAAGTACCGAGGTTCGGGAAAATAAAATAAACCACAAGAAAATTCATACAAAATCAAAATAACGAAAGTAAAGAAAAAGTCCTATTCAACTGAAAATTTAATTTGAAAGAACTGAGTGAGCAACTCAAGTCCCTGGCAACAGCGCCAGAAACTGGTTAGGACTCTTGACAAGCGTACCAATTGTCTTTGTAAGTTACAGAATTTATAAAGATCGTCTCCACAGGGACTTGAGCTACTTAGTTAATCCAAATATAACTTAACAGTTCACTAGTTATGTAATATAAGGATGAGCGGAATTTCATTTGATTACAAAAGTAATGGAAAATTATGAAACTAGTAAAATGAAATATATTTATGAGAAAATGGGATTGGGTTTCATCATTCATAACCTTGGTATTCAATTAACTTTATCATGTATAAATCATTTTCTATCCTTATTGATGCACACATTATTTCAACCCGAATCGATACCTCGCATTCAAGAATCCTAAGGATATCTACCAAATATCGATTCCTTGCATATGAAGTAAATACCCTAGCATTATAATCATAATTGCATGCTATTTGCAATCAAAACGTTATGCCTTATTCCTAGCAACGTAACATATTGAGTAAAATCATTCAGTTCAAATCCTAAGGGCACTTTCCAGTCAAGCTTAGAATTTAAATTCATGAAACTAGTGATCAAGTAGAATCAAGCATTAAGAACAGAATGAAATTACCAATAAGGAATAGAAAAGATTCATGCATAAATAAATATTAAAAGAGATACATAAGGATAAAAAGATTACATCCAATCCTCAAGAGAAGCTAGCCAATCATTATGGATAGCACCTCCTCAAGGAAAGATTTGATGAAGGGAACCATCTCCGCTTCTTTCCGGCTGAGTCTCCACACTAATTCCTCACTTCTCTCACTCTCCCTTACACTATCCTAAGCTAAAATTACCTCCTAAACTAAGAAATTTCGTTCAAGGCATGTGAAATTTCGAAATTGAATGATTAGCTCCAAGTTTGCATGGCTATTTATAGGAATTGGCCTCCTGCTTATGTCCACTCGCCCAGGCAAGTGTTTTCGCTTGTGTTTGCTAGCCTGGGCGAGTTAACCATATCTCCTTGGAACTCGAAGCTCGCCTGGGCGAGTTAAAAGCTTAATGGTGAAGAAAGGTCATGGTCCTGGATGAGTTTTGGGCCATTTTGCTTCTGACACCCCGAAATTTGATTTTTATGCCCCTTTAGTTTGCTTTGCTTGCTTGGATGCTTTGGATACCATCGGAACCTATCAAAATACAAAATATGATTGGACTAATCTTCCACAATGTGAAAAACATCATTTATATAAGTACTAAATACAAATTGACTAGGTTTAGGGTAAGTTTATAAGAAAATTTACGAAGATCAAAAGATAAGTGTCATTTTGTAGGTCTGAATTTTACTAAAATAGGGCACTCATCATGCAGTAGCAAGGTTCTGGCAACATTCCAACACAACCAGTTATTAATCCGAAGAATGTGAGTGCTATTACCTTTAGGAGTGGCATAGAGCTTCCAGATGCTGGTGCTAAAATTGATGCTGGTGCTGGTAATAAAATTGACGATGGTGCCAAAACAGATTCTGCACCAAAATAGATTCCCTTACCTTTTCCTTCTAGATCCATTTCTGCAAAGAGTGTGGAGTTTGATTCTAATCTGCTTGAGACTTTCAGGAGGGTGGAAGTCAACATTCCCCTCTTGGATGCCATCAAACGAATTCCAAAATATGTAAAGTTCTTGAAGGATTTGTGCACCCACAAGAGGAAGCTAAAGGAAAATGAAAAAGTGAAGGTGGGCAGAAATGTTTCTGCACTTATTCAGGGCAAAACTGTTGATGCTATCCACCTTGCCACAGAAGTGAAAGGATCCTGTCACTTTCACTGTCCCTTGCACCATTGGAGATTGTACTTTTGCAGATGCCATGTGTGAAGTTAGAGCTTCCATTAATGTCATGCCCACATCGGTTTACAGATCATTACATCTTGGTGATTTGAAACCCACGGGTGTGGTCATTCACTTAGCCAACAGGAGTGTTACGCTTCCACTTGGACTTATTGAAGATGTGCAGGTGAGAATCAATAATTTGATCTTTCCAGCAGATTTTTACATTTTGGATATGGAGAATGAGTCTTCCAGCCATGGTTCCACATTGATCCTAGGGAGACCATTCTTAATGAAAGAAAGGACCAAAATTGACATGTATGTCAGAACTCTTTCCCTGGAGTTTGGTGATGACATTGTCCATTTTAACCTTTTTGATACCATGAGACATCCTGTAGAGGAGAATTCTATTTTTCTTGTTGATATCATTGATGTTGCAGTAGATAGTGTAGATATTTCTGATTTACTTTCTGATAATTTTTCTGATTTTTCTGATTTTGATCTTGGTTGTACTTGTGATGATTATGCTGTTGTCTATAGTATTTGTGTAGAGATTTTCTATCTCCCTTCCTTCAGCCACCAACCTTTCCTTGCCTTCCACCATTCAGCCACCTTCCTTGGAGCTAAAGTCACTACCTGAGCACCTCAAATATGTATATTTAGATCATGCTCAGAAGCTTCTAGTCATCATATCTAGCAGCCTGTCACTTGAGCATAAAGAGAAGTTGTTGCATGTTTTGAGAAGCCACAAAAAGGCCATTAGATGGACACTTGCTGACCTCTCTGGAATCAATCCTTCCATTTGCATGCACGAATACTATTGGAAGATGATTCTAAGACGGTGAGGCAGCCACAGAAGAGGCTGAATCCCACTATTCTTGATGTGGTGTGAAGAAGGAAGTGATGAAGTTACAAGTTGCAGGGATAATCTATTACATCTCAGATAGCACTTGGGTTTCACTTGTCCAAGTGGTCCCTAAGAAGTCGGGTATCACGGTTGTGAAGAATCAATATAATGAGTTGATTCCGACTAGAGTGGCCAACAATTAAGAGTTTACATTGACTACAGGAGACTCAACCAGGCCACTCGCAAGGACCATTTCCCTCCCCCCTTCATTGATCAAATTCTAGAGAGGTTGGCACATAAATCACATTATTGCTTTGTTGAAGGTGTTTTCGGTTACATGCAAATTCATATTGCACCAGAGGATCAACACAAGACCACATTCACCTGTCCATTTGGCGCATTTGCCTACACCCGGATGCCTTTTGGCCTATGCAATGCACCTGGAACCTTCCAAAGGTGCATGGTAAGTATCTTTTATAATTTATTAGAGAGTTGCATGGAGGTGTTTGTGGATTATTTCACTATTTATTGTTCCTCTTTTGATGCATGTTTGGATAGTCTCTCTAGAGTGCTTGACCGATGTATTAGGACTAACCTTGTTCTTAACTTTGAGAAATGCTATTTTATGGTGCATGAGGGTATAGTCTTAGGGCATTTGGTCTCTAGTAGAGTTCTTGAGGTCGATAGGGCCAAGGTTGATGTGATCACTTCTTTACCTTACCCCGCTTCTATGCTAGAAGTGCATTCTTTTCTTGGACATGCGGGTTTTTATAGGAGATTCATTCAAGATTTTAGTAAGATTGCATTGCCATTGTCCAAGCTTCTCCAAAAGGACGTAGACTTTATGTTTGACCAGCCTTGCAAAGAGGTATTTGAGGGATTGAGGAAGAAGCTTACTACCTCTCCTATCATGCAGCCACCATATTGGGAGCTTCCCTTTGAGCTCATGTGTGATGCCTTTAATTATGCACTTGGGGCTGTGTTGTCACAGAGAGTTGATAAACTCTCCCATGTCATTGCTTATGCTTCACACACTTTGGATGCAGCCCAAGTTAACTACACCACCACTGAGAAGGAGCTTTTGGCTATTGTTTTTGCTTTAGATAAATTCAGATCTTATTTACTTTGCTCCTATATCACTATCTTTATTGACCATGCAACTTTGGAGTACCTGTTGAAGAAGCCTGATGCTAAACCTAGATTGATCAGGTGGATGCTTCTTTTTCAGGAGTTTGACATTGAGATTAAGGACAGAATGGTGCAGAAAAATTGGTTGTTGATCATGTGAGTAGGATTGAGGGACCTCTTGAGTCCTTTCCTATTCGTGATAATTTTCCTGATGAGCATTTGATGCATTTACATTTATCACATGTCACACCTTGGTTTGCTGATATTGTGAATTTCATTGTTGCATCTGTTGTCCTACCTCATGCATCTAGGTCCCAAATAGATAAACTTAAGAGTGATGCTAAATATTATGTGTGGGATGATCCTTATTTGTGGAGGTTTGGTAGTGACCAAGTTATCCGAAGGTGTGTGTCAGATCATGAGATTCAGTCTATTCTTCAGTTTTGTCATGGCACACCTACCGGAGGTCATTTTGGTCCTCAGTGGATCGTTAGGAGGGTATTAGACTGTGGGTTCTTTTGGCCCACCTTGTTTAGAGATGCTCATCATTTTACCAACACTTGTGAGCAGTGATAGAGAGCAGGAGGAACCATTACACATAGGCATGAGATGCCCCAACAATCCATTATTTTTTGTGAGATTTTTTATGTGTGAGGTATTGATTTTATGGGTCTATTTCCTGTTTCTCATGGTTGTTCATGTATTTTGCTTGTTGTTGATTATGTTTCTAGATGGGTTGAAGCTAAGGCCACCAGAACTAATGATTCTAAAGTTGTTGTGGATTTTGTGAGATCCAACATTTTTTGTAGGTTTGGTGTGCCTAGAGCCATTATCAGTGACCAGGGCAGCCACTTTTGTAACCGATCATTGGCATCCTTACTTCAAAAGTATGGGGTTGTGCATAAAGTTGCTACAACTTATCACCCCCAAACTAATGAGCAAGCAGAGGTGTTTAACAGAGAGATCAAGCAAGTGTTACAGGAAGGATTGGAGCAAGCTACTTGAGGATGCTTTATGGGCTCACAGGACCGCTTACCAAACACCTTTGGGGATGTCTCCCTATAGGGTGGTTTTTGGAAACTCATGCCACCTTCCGATGGAGATTGAGCACCGTGCATATTGGGCGGTGAAGAGTTGTAACATGGCATTTGATGAAGCGGGTATGAAAAGGAAGCTTCAGTTGCAAGAACTTGAAGAGATTCGCTTAGAAGCCTATGAGAACTCCAAGATTTACAAGGAGAAAGTGAAGAGATTTCATGATTGTAAGATTCTTAGGAAGGAGTTCCATAGTGGCCAACAAGTGCTTTTGTTTAACTCTCGCCTTAAGCTTATTTCTGGTAAACTTCGATCTAGATGGGATGGACCTTTTGTTATTACTAATGTTTTTTCCCATGATGCAATTGAAATTAAAAATGAAGTTACCAACAAAGTCTTCAAGATCAATGGTCACCAACTCAAAGTATTTCATGAGAGCCCTCAAGTGGAGGAGAAGCTTGTGGCGAACATCTCTTTGGTCTTGCCAATTTTGTGTGATGATGCGTCTTGAATGACATTTGGATAGTTTCCTTTTCCCTTCTTTTATTTGTTGTCTCTTTGTTTTCATTTCTTTGTATGCTTACATTGAGGACAATGTGCATTTCAAGTATGGGGTGAAGGATTACAAAATTTGTTTTTTGTTTTAGTTTCTATTTTTTGTTTACTGTTTCTATATGTTTTATATTTCTGTTTTAACATTCTATTTCTGCTTTAGCTGTCTGTATTTTGTTTCTATTTGTTTTCTATTTTCTGTCTGTTTCTTTTTGCTGTTTATTGTTCTGTTTGTTGTTTATTATTTTTCTGTCTATTTTCTGTTTGTTTATCTATGTTCTATTTTCTGTTTTAGTTTTTCAGTTTGTATGATATTTTCTATTTGTTTTATGTCTGTTTTTGTTGTTGTTTCTATTATTGTGTTGCAGTATTTGTTGGTTTTCTATTTTTACATTAAAAAATAGAATTTAGGCACTTTTTCATGTTTTTCATAGAATTTCTAACTTGTATAAATTGTGAGAAATGTACAAATTTTGGTTGGATTGAGAGGTTTCATGCTTGATGTGAATCATTGTTGCAATTGTTGAAGTGATAAGTATGCTTGAGAAATAGAATTTAAGATGGATCATGTGTGTTAGAATTATGCCTTGTGAGTTTTTGGGCCTTTGTGATATGTTTTTTCATGTGTGATTTCACCCTTGTGCTAGATTACTCTATGTTTTGACTTGCCTCTTTTGACATTCCTTGTTTCACATGCTTTGATTGAGATGATTTAGGCCTTCTTTCTTTTAGCCACTAGCCAAATAAACCTATCCTTGCATTGATATCCTTTGTCACCCTTTTTAAGCCTTTAACCTTTTCTTTCTTGTATAGCTCATTGAAAACAAAAAAATGGAAGACCATGTTATCCTAGCTTTAGGGAGAAAAGGGGCTTTGGAATTGTTTTGGGAGTGGGTTTCAAGCAAGTGTGGGGTATTTTATTTTGTTTTGATTTGGAAGGAAAGAAAAAAATGAGAAAAGAAAGAGTTTAAAAGCAAAAGTTTAAAGAATGAAAAAAAATGTGTATAAACAAAGAAAAAGAAAAAAAAAATTGCAATAAAAGTTGTTGTGGTTCATTTTCATCCTTGTAAATTCTTTGTTTCTACCCCTCTTTTTACGTGTTGGTTTACTTCCCATTGCCCCTCTTTTCTCTTAAGTTTTAGCCTAAATATCTTTTTCTTATCCTTTACCTAAGCCATTCATTACAAACCAATAAAGTCCTTTTGATCTTTTGATGCATGTGTATTTCAAGTTGAATGAATAAGAGTCTTGTCAATATTTGGATGTGCTAGTTACATGTGATGTTTGATTGTAAACACAAACCCATACACATTAGATAAGGTTGAGTGTTGATCTTTGAGAGATTTCTATCACCTTAGTGCATTCTTAATTTTAACTTGACTACTTTTTCACTTTGCACTTTGTGATCGTGTTTTCATGGATTGTTTGTTACCTTGATATCATTCTTCCATCTTTCATCTTTCTCACTTTTGTGCATTGTTAGGATCCATTGAAAAAATTATGTGCCTTGTCCTTTCTTTTAGTTTTTGGTTTACTTTAGTTTGAATTTTTCTTTTAGTTTTTCTTTTAGTTTTGCCCAAGATTACAAATGTTTAAGTGTGGGGTATTTTGATTGCGTGTTCTTAGTTAAATATTTTTTTATTCTTCTTAGCTTATTTGATTTCTCTTGAAATTTTTTTTCTTATTCTAATTCAATTTTTGTCTTAGGCAAGCAAGTGGGCTTAATTGCTATTTGTTGCTTTTTTTCGGATTTTATGCTCACTTGACCTATCTTCCTTGTGAAGGACCTACAAAGCTCTACAGAACTCCGAATGGAGCATATGAGTAGTCCTTGGAAAGATAAGGAAAAGATATACAAGTTTGTAGGAGATAAGCCGAGGCGAATTCTATCATTTGGAGGGTCATTTTAGGCTTTGAATTTTGGGCTGCGAGTTGGATTTTTATTGGTGTAATTAGCATAATTAATAAGTTTAGATGGGCCTGCTCATGGTCCATTCTTTCCTTCTGACTTAGTCACTATATGTTAGTGCAAATGGGTAGTGAAAAAACACTTTACATTTTAGCACAAACACATTTTACATTACACTTAGAAATTTCCAGAATTAAAACTTTTTCTCTCATTGTTCTTCCTCTTGTTCTTCATTTTCGTTTTCCGTTCTTCCATTTTCGTGCACTAATTTCGTGGATCTTCCATTGATGATGATTATGGAAGGATAAATAATCAATCAATCCAAGGATCCAGTCCAAGCAAAAGGGAATTTGAGTTTCGGTTTAGTATTTCAAATTCTGTGTGAATGTTCACTTTCTTCTTCAATCATCTATTCAGTTTTCATGATTATGAATGTGTTTAGGATTCAAAATGGATGAGGTTATGGATTCATTTCCTAATTTTGAATTTTAATCACAAATTAGTTGAATGATATTTCAATTAGGTTGTGATTTCAATTAATTTAGGAGTTACTTTGATTGAACTGCCTCTAATGAAATTGAATGAACTTTCATAACAAAATCTGAGAACTATGATAATTATCATTGCTTGCTTTGGTGAATTGGATTGATGCTCTTTAATCTATTTTACATTAAATCTTATCAATTCGCATTAGTTTATATGTTTTTCTACAATTTTGCAATTATTATTAAACGCATGCAAACTCTTTGACAAAAAACCCTAACTGTTTATTAGTGAATTGAAGTTGGAACCATATTGATTATGTCTCTGAGTCAACCTAGGTTAATCCTGTGCTACACAATAAGCGTAGTTTAATTGTTTTGAAGGATACGACATGGGGTTATCACACATACCCTTGAATTTCATTTTTACTGGATCAGGAAACAATGGAATTCAAATACAAACATTGGATTTGACTATTTTCTAAAATTTCTGAAGGTAAAACAATGGTTTTATTTGAAAAGTCCAACAATACATGGTTAGCTACAAGCCAATCCATACCCAAAATTACACTAAACCCAGTCAAAGGAAGACAAATCAAATTTGCAGAAAAAGATATATTATCAATATGAAAATCACAACTAAGACAGATTTGACTAGTAGTAATAGATTTACTTGTAAGGGTAGAACCTAAAAGATCATAAGGTAATCAAGATAAAGGTAACCCTATTTGTATAACATTGTCATAAGAAATGAAAGAGTGAGTAACACTTGAATCATAAAGTACATTTAAAACT
Organism: Glycine tomentella; assembly: GCA_007407185.1. Classification (NCBI taxonomy): domain Eukaryota; kingdom Viridiplantae; phylum Streptophyta; class Magnoliopsida; order Fabales; family Fabaceae; genus Glycine; species Glycine tomentella. Next base: position 464,180 of record PYAF01001883.1, read on the forward strand.
TTATCTTTAATTCTATACTTACCCTCAATAAGATTTTTTGATTGAGATGCCTATGCTGCATTCATGGTAAAGACCTTCCAGTCTGTTGAGGACATGTGGTGTCTTGGGGTCTTGCACTTATACAATTGTTAGCATAGTGCCTCATCTTTCCACATCTAAAACACTGAACATCACTGCGGCAGTTCTGTGCTAGGTGTCCTGTCTTTCCACATTAGAAACAAGTGGTCTGAGCTATAGGGCATGGTCTATCTCTATGGATCTTGTGACATTTGTCACATTCTTTGCCTGAATTTTTCCTTATCTGAAACTTCCTCTGCTGAAACTTATTCTGAAATTTTAAAGGCTGAGTTCCTAATTTCTTCCTAAAATTATCACTTGACTCTTTCTTTTCAGCAGACCTTCTTTTATATTCTTATATTATTCTACACTTATTTATCAAAACACCAAACTCCCTAATTTCTAGGGGACCCACTACTTCCAAATATCTTCCCTTAATCCCCTTTCAAATTTCATGCACTTCTAGTGCTCATCAGGGTTATATTGATAGGTGGAGGAAAATTTTATTAACTCTTCAAATTTAGCAATATATTCAGACACACTACTATTACCTTGTTGAAGCCTAAGAAATTCGAGTTCCTTAGCATTTCTCACTGATATGGGAAAATACTTCCCATAGAATGTTGTTTTAAACACCTCCCATGAGATATCTACTCCATTACCTGCCAAAATTTGCTTATGGCTGTTCCACCAATACTCAACATCAGATTGTAACATATATGTGATACAAACTACTTTCTACTGGTCAGAGCTATCTAATATAGTAAATATCTTTTCTATTTTTGTAATCCATTCTTCAGCCATATATGGATTAAAGTTTCCCTTAAATACTGGTGGATTAGATTTTCTAAACTCACCAAACTTATGATATTCTAAATCAATCACTTGCCTCCTACTATTATCTTGACTAGAGTTGTTGTTACTATCATGATTATTATTATTATTATTATTATTATTATTATTATTATTATTATTATTATTATTATTATTATTATTATGGTTCAGTTGCGTCATAATTTGAGTAGCTACTGCAGCTTGTTAACTTGTTGCAGTCGCTTGTTGATTTGCAGCAATCGCCTGCTCTTGCATAGCTGCCAACATTTCCTGAAGAATACTTATTTCTTCACTATTGCCACCAGCTTGTGTTGCTGCTCTTCCTCTTATATTTTTAGATAAAACAAGCACACACATACACATTCAATTTGCACACTCAGAGTACACAGAAAAACATAGTCAGTCCATTCCCCTTAGGTTGGCTCTATCAGGATGATTTACCCTGATACCAAAACTGTAACATCCTAATATATTTTTAGATATTTATATTTTTATTAGTGTTTGTTTTTAAGGAAAGTATACTGTCATAGTTTAAATATTACAAATACGTGTAGATTTTATAGTTTGCAACCTCATTTTATTAAACATTACTTATCATTTTTACATTAAGCATTACCTTTGTTATACAAGTCACAAGTTTAGAGAGTACCAACCATACGTCCTAGTTAGCATGGAAAATATAAAGTTCATACACAACCATAATTTCTAACAAACCCTAAAACATAGGACTACTATGAACACCCTAACCATCCTGTTGATTCAAGAGGAGCTATGCATAAATGGACAAGGATCAAGCTTTGGTGTTTTGTGCTTTCAACATGCCTCATTGAAAAAATGTCAAAGAAGCTATGAAGATCAATTTGATTCATGTAAAAAGGGAAGTTGTGTAATCTGATAATCCAAGAGCATATCATGCATAATCATTCATCTAGGATTGTTAGATTGAAGGTC
>PYAF01001883.1:477409-491193 GCA_007407185.1 Glycine tomentella
CTATTTTTATTCAAACACAAATTTATCCAACAACTCTTTGTTCTTTATTTTCTGTCTTTATTTTCCAATCATTTATAATTAATATTATTGTAAAAATTACCCCAATCCCTGTGGAGACGATAACTCACTTACTCACTTTTATTACTTGTTAACGATCGGTGCACTTGCCGTAAACATATTCGCATAAATCGCTCAACAATCACCCTTTGATAACTTTCAGTCAATCAAATACCAAACTTTAAAGAAAGCAATAGCTGAAAATATATTTATGTTGATTCTGAAAAGATTATCCAAATGAATGACAATTAATGACAGCACGGAGAGATAAAGAGAAAGTATTCAACACCAAGAAATATACTAGTTCACTTCTCACCCTTGAGAAGCTACATCCAGTTTCTTCTAACCAACTTAGTTAGAGTTCCACTATTCACAATATTCTTTTCTTAAAAGCTTATAACAATCACCCTCAATCAAACCTAGATTAAGATCAGAAATCTAACTTCCTTAGACTTTAAGTGATCGAGACATAGAGAATCTCCTCTCTATTCTTCCCTCTAGAGAAACTTACTCTAGACAAGCCTTAAGAAATCTATTGTAATAGTTACAAACAAACTGAAATTCTAAAATGAATTACAAAGAAAGTTTAATGAAGAGAGACAACCTGATGATCTAATGTATATGAATGCATATAGTTTACCAATCTTGATCCAGGTTGAATGAAAATAAATTTCAGAGCAATCTCCCCAAGAACTTCTTTAGAATCTTGCCCAAGAAGAAATCTTTCAAAGTAACATGAAGATATAGAATTTGTAGGGCAAAATTTCGGTGGCTCAAAGTATCTCTTCACTCTTCAGAAAGCTTTTGAAATCTATGTAATTTTCGTTGTGTAGTGATATGTTTATTTCAAAAGACCCAACTGCTATTTATAGAAAACTATTGTAACTGAATGTAATCAATTAAATTGTCAATGTAATCGATTAATTCCACTTATTTAATCGATTAATAACACATTTAGTCTATTAAAGTGTTCTTGAACTTTCTGGAAAAGATTCATGAGCAAAGTAATCGATTAATTCACCATGTAATCGATTATCACAAGAAGTCTTGTTTAAAAAATGTGTCAGATAATCGATTATCACTAAATCGTAATTGATTATCACAGGAAGACTTATTCTGTGATTGTGCAGTGTAATCGATTATGATATAGATGTAATCGATTAAAGTGTTCATCAAAGCTGAAGTAACAGATTACCATAAGCTAGTAATTGATTAAAGTAGTGCAAAACAGTTTATTTTTTTTCAAAACGTAAGCAATGAGCACTTGTCTTTTTATGCAATCATGAAAACTTAAAGCTTTTTCACAAAACATGTGTTGTTATGAAAACCATGAATGCAAGCCAATGAATGATGTTTATGCAATGCAATGAATCATAAGATGGAGCTCTTAGACATCTAAAGATTACATATGTCTTCAATAGAATAGCATGTAAAAGCTAAAACTTATCCAAGACTAAGAGCCTCAACATCTTGATCCTCTTCAAGCTCCCCCTGTATCTAACAATAATATACCTTCCAAAATAATTTATAATTCCTTTACACTTTCACAAGCAAGATTAGAACTTAGTCTAGATCTTAGTCTTTTTTTCAACTTACCATCCTAATACTTAATCCTCAAAATTGAACCACTTAAGTGTTTAAACCATTTGTCCACATACCATTCAACTTCTACTTCTTAAAATTAATTCAAAATAGTCTCAACACACACACACACACACACACACACACACGTATATATATAAGAAAACAGTCCAAATATCATCAAAATCAAATCCAAGGATCATCCAAAATCAAGTCCAAACATTACTAATATTTCAGCATTTCAATCATCAACATATCCTATTCTTAAATCAACATAACCACATCATAAAATAATCTTCAATGATCTGAAAATTCAGCCTAAAATGATCAGCCATAAATCTGCACCATTACACATAAAGGTTAGTTCAACTAAACACTTAAATCAAGATTAAAGCCTAGCCTACCTCAAGTAAATTGGCTTCCAAATGTCCAAGTAAGTGGTTGTAATTCTTTAAAGTCTTCAAGGAATGAAGTCTTAGGATAGTTTATAAGAAATAAAAGAAGACAATAGGATACACTAGGAGTGGAGGCAACAGTTTTAAGTCAAAAGAAAGTGAGAAAATGAAAGCAAGGTACAAGGAGGAAAGCAATTGGCCATGGGCTTAGATGCTAGCATATACGTGCAGTTTTTTTCATATGCTATAAGCTATTTATATTAAGTGAATTAGTCAGGGTTGAATCTTAGTTAGAAGTTAGTTTAGTCCTAAGGTAACTAACTAATCATAACTTAAAAGATATTTTCTACTAGTTTTGTCCTTATTCATTTAATTCATAATCTCCAAAGAAAGAAAAGATTCCCTTCAGCTCGGCTGTCCATTTCCACGTGTAATGGCTTGTTCAAGAAGCCAAAACTGATTTGTCTTATGCTTGGCTGAAAATTATCCCTTGCACACAAGTTCTAAGTCTTACACGTTTACACACACACACACACACACACACATGTTTTCACTTCCAAATTGCTTAAAAATCTCACATATAAGCTTGCTGGATTTTATGTTTTTGTCTCTTTTAATTTAATCCAAGTGTACTTCATGTAGTTTTGTATTACTAAGGTAGTTACTTAGGTGATCTAAAGCTCCTAGTCCACATCCTACACATGATAGAGTATATTTCTTCCTTAATTTCACTAATCCTAACTAAATATATTCCAAGCACTTCTAAATTTGCCACTTGAATTCATTGGTTTCTATCATATCCTTCTTGTATCAAACTATCATCAGATATCCGCAATTAATTTAAACATGAATATAAGCTCAAAATAAAAATTTAAGGATGTTACATTAAACAGCAGAGTGGAATAGACTTTTTTGACATTTATTCACCTGTATGTCATTTTTCAATTATAAGAATTCTTCTTGCTTTGACATCTATTAAACACTTTGTAGTGCATCAAATGGATGTAAACACAACTTTCTTAAATGGAGAGTTAAATGAAGAAATCTACATGGAACAATCTGAAGGGCATGTCATGAAATGTCTTGAGGACAAAGTTTGCAAATTGAAAAAATCTTTGTATGGTCTTAAACAAGCACTTAAGATGTGGCATCTTAAGTTCGACAAGGTGGTAAAGAGCTAAGGCTTTCAGTCCAGTTATTCTGATAAATGCCTTTATTATCATTTCATGTCAAATAAGATAGTCATCATGTGCTTGTATGTTGATGACATGTTAATTCTTGGATCCGATCATTCTATAGTGAGTAATGTGAAAACCACTTTAGCTAAAAAATTTGACATGAAAGATCTTGGTATTGCTAATACCATTCTTGGTATGAAAGTAAGCTTTGAGAGGCAAGTTATCTCCCTTAGCCAAACTCATTATATTGAGCAATTAATTTCTACCTAGGGATATAGTGAGTGTAAACCAAGTGAGACACCATATGATTATAACAAAAGACGGAGTCCTAATGAAGGGATCAGTGTGGATCAGTTAAAGTACTCAAAACTGATAGGTAGTCTCATGTATGCTATGAATTGCACTAGACTTGAAATAGCCTTTGCAGTTGGCATGTTGAGTCATGTCACTAGTAATCCTAGTAAAGAGTGAAAATAATATAAGTAGCAAACAAACTAAGAGGGGGTTAATCGGTTCTTCTTGCCCCTTTTGAAAAATTGCTTTAACAATTAGAGTTTAATGGATCGTATCATAAATCAAACATAAAATGCCTTTGATCAATCAAGCTCCAATCTTTATAAAATGCAATTACAACAAGATTTTTTATGTTGATTATGAAAGATTTGAACCAATGAATGACAACCAATAACCCAGAGAAGAGATTAAAGAAGTAAGCAACACAGAATTTGTACTGGTTCACTTCTCAATCCAAGAGAAACTAAATCCAGTTTCCTAACAAACAAGCTAGGATCTAACTATATCCAATTTGTTCTTACAAGTTTTGCAATCACTCTTAATCAAACCCATACTAAGAACAAGACATCTAACACCTATAGACCCTTGGTGATCAAGACTTAGAGAAACAACCCTTCTCTAATCTCCCTCTAGAAAAACATATTCTAGACAAACTATAAGAATCTATTGCACAGGTTACAAACTCATAATTTCTAAAAGAAATACACTAAAGTAACAAGGAGATATACAACTTGGGATCCAATGTAGATGTATGCATATGATTAAGAATCTTGAACCAAGGTTGAATGAAAATCTCAAAACAATTACTCTAAAACTTTTCTTCAGCAAGTTCCCAAAAGGAAATCCTCACAAGGTTTCTTAAAGTTAGTTGAAACAGAGAATTTGTGGATCATATGCTGAAATGCTCATAGTATCTTTTATCTCTTAAGAATGGGTTATAAAATTCGTTGTTTTTAAGTCAAACAAGCAACATCTATTTATAGAAAAAAAAACAATTATAACTGTCAGTAATCGATTAAATCATTTTAGCAATCGATTAAAGTGTTCTTGAGAATTTCTGGAGAAACTTTATGAACAATGTAATCGATTATCATAGGAAACTCTAATGAAAAATAGGACCAAGTAATCGATTACCATAGTGTTGTAATCGATTATCACAGGAAGTTCATTTTGCGATTTTGAACTGTGTAATCGATTACCATATTCTAGTAATCGATTAAAATTGCTCTCTATTTTCAAGTAATAGATTACCACTGGCTTGTAATCGATTGAACCAGTGAGAAAACATTTTCCCCAAAACTTGAAGCATGGAACATTTATCTTTTTATGCACTCATGAAAACTAAGTTTCAGAACAGCTTTTTATGAACCTTTTGCTTTGTGATAACATGAATGCAAAAGCATGAATGAGATTTATGAAATGGATCATAGGATGCATCAACTTAGACATACACAAATTACAAATGCCATTCAATTTACTTGGCATGTAAAAACCCTAAACATTAATGTCTACGATCATCAGCTTCATGGATCCTCTTTTGTTCCCCCTGAATCTAACAAAGAGCATTGGGATGCCCTCAGTAGGTTGATGAGATACCTTAAACGTACTGAATATTATGCTCTATGTTATTCTGGTTATCATCCAATTGTGGATGAATATTCTAATGCCTCATGGTGTCCAAAAATTGGAAATAGTAAATCCACTAGTGGATATGTATTCACTCTGGGTGGAGCTGCTGTTACTTGGAAATCCAAAAGAAAGACTTGTATTGCGTTGTAATCAATGGAATCAGAACTTTTTACTTTAGCCTTAGTTGGTGAAGAGGCAGAGTGGATAAAGAATTTGATTATGGATATTCCTTTGACTCGACTAAAGATTAATTTTTTAAGTTTATTTTGTGATAATCAAGCAGCAGTCTAAGTCGTAAAGAATGCTCTCTTAAATTCAAAGAGAAGACATGTGAGACTGAGACATGCATTGTTGAATTATCTGAGAGAACAAGGAGTTATCACCTTGGTCGATGTGAGATCAAAGGATAACATGGCTGATGCTCTCATAAAAGGTTTGCCTAAAGATTGATTATTCAAAACAGTGGGGGAAATAGGGTTAAAGACTATCTAGACAGATCTTAATTATCATTTACTTACCTTTAATTGTTTGTTTTGAATTATCAAATCTTCCTTTTCTGTCAAATGATAAGCACAATTTATATCTTTCATCGATGATCGTGGTTGCTGACTATTTTGAAAAGGGTGAGTTATCTCATTCCAAACTTGATGCTAGATTATTTGAATTTAAGGAATTAGTAACCGTGACATTCCAAATTGAAACATAGAAATAGTTGATTATATAAGAAGCCTATTGTCTTGTTCTTAATTGAAACTTGACATTACAAGACTAGGTTATTGTAAGTGACGTGATTATTAGTCTTATTCTATGAAACGAGACAATGCTTACTCTTTTACAAATAAACTTAGGTTGATGACTCTTTATGACTTAAACTATTTAGGCCTTGTTCATAATTTATGAAATTGGCTTGATGCTTATCAACATGATATTATGATGCTTTATGACATTGATATATGTTCTTCTTTGCCTAATGATATGATGCTAAGTTCTTTTAGTAGAACTAGACATTTTTAGTAGTTTATTCAAATGATTGAATTCATGATAATATGAAATTCATATTTGACATTCGACAGGGGATGGCAAAGATGGAGGAGAGCTTAATAAGTGGGATCCTGAGGAGGATGACCAGCTTGATATATAAATATATCATTTAGAGTAGTAGGGGACTTGACAACTCACCTGTTATTGCCCATTATGTTGGAGTCCATTTACTTGAGACTTACATTTTGTTATTTCTATTTTGTGAACATTATGATTAGTATGCTTCTTTATTATATTTGTAAGGCCTTAGACTATTTTGACTGGCCTACTTATACTTGACTGTTATGCATATGTTGGTTGTGAACTTATTTTGAGATTGATTTTTAGATGTTGGGATTTGGATGAGTTTAGATTTAATCTAAAACTCTTGATATTTATATTGGTATATTTATCTCATAACAGATTCATGAGAATGATGATTCACTTAGTTTGATTGCAAATATTGCTTGAGTTTAATGTTTTACTATTAAAACTCTTTGACCGATCCGAGTTGATTGTCTTGGACTGTTGAGCATTCCACATTTGATGCCTCTTGGTGTAATACTTCTAGTACCCAACACTAAACTATTCTCTCTCAAACTCCTTACCTCGAATAGGAATATGATGTGTAAGTCGACAAGGTGCACGAGGAACCCCTATACATAGTCGAATTGGCGTAAAACTCACTCAGGAAGATAGGGGTTGAACATGGTGCCAATTCATAGGTGCCCAATGAAGAACGGGATCACATGAAATGGCTGAAACTCTCATGGGCCTAACCTTATTCTTACCCTCTCAGATGCTTCCATTTGTAGGCATGAGGCTTTGTTTCAATGTATAATCCTAAAAACCTCAATTTTATAACAAAAACTTTTACAAATTTGTATTTGTAGAAAGTCATATATCCATCAATTTGACAACAATTATGCATGCTAGCGTCGTTGAGGTGGTCATATAGAAAACACGAGGCAACAACATCACATGCATATCAATTGCATCTCCCAAGGTCCTACGAGTGTTGTATTGCCTTTTGCCACATGTTGATGGTATAAGTCTCAAATTCAGGAGAAAGGTACATGGCGCATATTTGTCTGTTGCAAAATACACCTCCTCGTGGTTGACTGCAGGAAACGATTTCATGACAACCAAGCCTCGTCCTTATTCAAAGGGATGTAAGAATAGGGCTTCCCAACAATGGCAATGTGTAGGATACATGACACAACATCTAGTGTGATGGTCATCTCCCCTATAGGAAGGTGAAATGAGCTAGTGTTGATGTGCCACCACTCAACAAAAGCATATAATATGGCTTTATTTACCATGCTAAACTATACATGTGTCAATGGAGCCAACCCTGACTCCTAAATATACCTGAGAACGTCTGGATCGGTCAGCAAGTTAAAAATATTCAAAGCATTACTGATAGGCTTTAGTGGTGGCTTATTCGATCCTTCCCATAGTCGTGGGCAATATGATTTGAATAGGATGCCATCATAGAGTAGTTTACAAAATATCTTAGGTAAGGGGCTCGTCACTCCAAAGATCATGCTCCATTTGTGTTGCATCATCCTATGACTCATCAATCTCAACATCAGCAATGGTATCAACGATAACTATCTCCTCATCTTGAGCCAATGTAGCCACACGCTTCTTGGTAATTGCCAAATCTCTTTGCCTATAAGTAGAACTTATAAGTGGCACTCGCTGATCACCATGTGATGAACCTGGCTCATCCTTCCTGGAACCAACATTTCCACGTGGTCTACAATGCTTGGTATGTGCCATACTATTGTAATAAAACTTAAATAATTAAAGTTAAAAATTAAGTCCATTAAGATTTTCTTAAAAAATACAAATATACATAGCGAAAACTTGTTTCCATTATTGGGTACATGTTTCGTTGGAAATAGATACAAGACAAAAAGAAATTGTTGTGTAACTAGGAACAGTTACACATCGGAAACAAGTTTTCATTGTGTATTAGTTTCACTTGGAAACAAACACACTACAAAAACTTGTTGGTGAAAGGGAGGGGAAAACACAAGGGTTGAGGGAGAAGAGAAAAGGGAGGGGTTGGACAATAAATGGTGTAGGTATGAGGGGTGTTTTTTTTATGATTGGGGAATGTTTAAGGGAAGGAGTAGGGGTTGGGGGAAGAAGTAAGGGGATAGTCAGTACATGCGTGTGGTGTGCCAAAAACAATTGTTGGGGTACCAATTGCAACCTTATTGTATAACCCTCTTTGTGTGATAAATAATTTATGAGCTCAAAAAATTTCACACTAGCATTAGACCATATGACCAACAGTTAAAAAGTAATTGATGTTGGTCCTCTAGATTTGCTCTTTTCTTCTTTCCTCTCATTATTGACACCCATCCTTCCCCACCAGCCTTTTTTACTTTCTTCCTTCCTTCCTTGCCTCATGAAGGTCTCCCCTACACTCCCAATTGTTTCCTTTCATTCCTTTATACATTTTTTTTTGCGTTTTATATTCCAACGAAATTGTGATTCCGTTGTGCAATTTGTAAAGCAGAATCACGATTCTTTTTTTTTTTTTGTTTTTTTGGAAACCCAATGAAATTGTGATTCTGTTGTGTTGGAAATTTTCCTCACAATGGAATCAAGATTTCGTTAGGTTGCGAAAATTGCAACACAATGGAATCTGGATTTCGTTGTGATGCGAATTTCCAAATTTCCAACATAACGAAATTCCATTGTGTTACAAAATTTGCAACAAAAAGGAATCTTGATTCAATTGGGTTATAAATTCTGTAGCAAACCAATTTTTTTCTCTTATTTTTTGTAGGTTGATTGGAATACTTTTATATCTGATGAGCTTACAATTCTAACTTCATGGAAAAATATGGATGATGGAAGCATGGTTTCTTTTACCAACCTGGCCGAACATATGGAGTAGGGGCTAATGATGTTGGTTTGGGTAATGATAATGATGAAAAGATGGGTGGTGATGACATTGATATGTAGCTGCAACCTAACTATCCCAACTTTTCCAATTATTTCATGAACTAGTGAGGTATATTTGATAAGTTTTATATGTTTATGTTTTGTGAAGCCTTGCATTTTATATGCAAACGCAAGATTTTTTTTACATCAACCAACTTGTTATGTCTATTCTACATTAAAAAGAAAGTTAACGCAAAATGTAAAATGCACGTGGGTAAGGCTGATGAGTGGCAACATTTCATGGATGCTTGGGAACTATTGTTGCAATCTCCGGATGAAGAATCATATAAGGAATGCTTGAAAAGCTTTGCAGACTTGTGCGCACAGTTTACAATATTTGTTGGCTATGCTCATAATACGTGGTTGACGCCTTTTAAGAAGAGGTTTGTATAAGCATGGGCTGATCGAGTTATGCATCTTGGAAACACAACAACAATTAGGTACATTTATTCATCAAATTGTTTAATTGCTTTGACATTGATTATTTTTAACATTAAAGACTTTTTGAAATTACAATTTGTTGCATAATATGGTTGAAGGCGCACATGCAAGATTGAAGAGGTTGCTTCGTGATAGCCTGAGATATTTGTGTAGTTGTTGAGATGTAATGAATAACATGCTTATATTGCAACATACATGATTAAAGCTTTATTTCAAAAAAGCTTTAATACCCCAGTATATAAGAACAAATGTGACTTAGTATCAAGAGAAACACAAGATATCATTTTCCATGCGTTAACACGGGTTGGCAATATAGGTATTGATAGTCCTGCTTGTAGTTGTGCACTTAGAGTTACTCATGATTTATCTTGTGGAAATGAACTTGCTAGATTTATCAATATCTATGGCTCCATTCCCTTGAAGTCCATTCATGTATATTGGAAGATGTTATCCATTTGTAGTTCAGATGACATGAGTGACTCTTCGGTGGACTTAATTCTGACAATTGAGGTCGATGCATAGTTCAAGAAATTTTCACATTTGGACGTGTGCAATAAAATCACCTTGAAGACTAAAGTATGTGAATTTGCATTTCTGAATACCACTTCAATGTGTCCCCTCCAACGAAGATAAAAACAAAGGGTGCATCAAAGTCTATGAAATCTACCAAACATAAACCTTCAATATGGGAGAGCATCGATGAAATGAACACGATGGTTGGTAGTTCGAGAACTTCAAGTCTAGCTCGGAAGGTTGTCTGTGACAAAAAGAAGGGAAAATGGATAATTATATGGACGAATTTTCCAATGAGTTGCAACAATACATTCTAAAGATTATTGATGTCACACTTGATGAAAATTGTGGTTACAATAAAATTGCAAATTTGCTAGGCCAAGGTGAGGAATCTTGGTATCTCGTTCACCAAGATTTGATTCAGATGTTGAATTCAGGGGGAGCTGCTTGAAGCATAAGCAAGATTGATTCAAGTCTAAAGTTTTGAGCTTTCAAATGCAAAGGACAACTTGGAGATTAATTAGGATAAAATGTAAGAGAAAAGCAATTTTGATGTTCCTAAAGCATTGCATTCATTCTAACTCATAAATAACTTAAAATGGTTTAATAAAAATCACAAGGCTTTCATAAAATGGTTAAGTTTCAAACTTGTTTCAAAGGTTTTTGAAAAAATGATTTTCTTGCTGTTTTAATCGATTACAACATTGTAATAATCGATTATTTTGTTCTTCACTTATCTTGGAAAAGATTTCATGAACATTGTAATCGATTACATATCAGTTTAATCGATTATTATACCTTTGGTTTCTAGAAAACTGTCTTGTTGAACATTTTAATCGATTACCTAATGGGTAGTAATCGATTACATGCTTGTTATGTATTTAAAGAACTGCTGGGATAATCGATTACCAATATACTGTAATCGATTACATAGGCTTATCTGAAAATAGCCTCTCCCTGCTTTAATCGATTACCATAGATGGTAACCGATTACATGTTGTGTTTAAACTCTAAATTTTGTACTAGATAATCGATTACCTCGATTAGTAATCAATTACACAGTGTAATTAGAAAGGCTATGGCTCCTGCTTTAATTGATTACCAATTCTAGTAATCGATTACTCTGTTTCTATGACTGATATGCTTTCCTGGTTTAATCGATTACCAAGGTTAGTAATCGATTACATAGTGTATTTTGAAAATAATGGATCTTCTGTCTTAATCGATTACATGCTTGAATAATCGATTATTTGTCCCATTGTCAAATTTCCAGAAAAGCTTTTGAACATTTTAATTGATTACATTCTTGGATTAATCGATTACATAAGCAAAATAATCGATTATTAGGCGCGTATTAATTGATTAAAGCTGTTATGTTTTTATGTTATAAATAGGAAATCACTTTGCTTGATTTTGTAACGTTGTATACTAATACCCATCGAGCCAAAACAATTCTAAAAGCCTCTCTAAGTGTTTTCAAAGGATTTTTACATGCTTGCTCTAGTTCTACATTGATCATGAGATTGTGAGTCAATCTTGAGCAAGATTTCATTCAAGGTTAAGGGAAGCTGATTTAATTTGTTAATTCAACCTATTTTAATCCATCATTTGCATTGTTAATCATTAGATCATCAGGTTGTTTCTCTCCTTAATCTTTCTGTAAATTTTTGTTTTCATTTTGGATGTAATTTTCAGTCTATTGTAATTGGGATTCTTGCTTGTAATCTAGAGATAGGGTTTCTCTAGGGGTTGTGCTGAGTAGTATTCTCAGTGGGTTTGTCTCTAAGAATCTAATAGTGTTTTATATTTCTGTACTTTATCTAGAGTTGATAAAGGGAGACTTTGTAATTACTTGTAAGAACAGAAAATTGCAATAGTGGAACTCCATTCTAGTGTTGACTGGAAGATAACTGGATGTAGCTTCATAGTGTTTGAAGTGAACCAGTATAAATCTTTTGTGTTTTGATTCTTATCTCTATCTTGATCATATTCTATCAATCTTGATTGTTTGGTTTTGTTTATCAATTAACATTTTGAGCTATTGGACACGTTGAGCTGAGCATTTGATTGAATAAGATTTATTGGTTTCAAAAGTGATAAAGATCCTAAGGGAAACTCTGATTTTATTTAAGAAATTTTTAATTTACCAAGCCTAACCAATTCACCCCCCTCTTGGTTAAGTGTGAAGTGTTCCTATATTCTACAATTGGCATCAAGAGCTGGTTCTTGAAAATTACTCAAGATCACTATTTTTTTTCAAAAATGAATACTTCAGAAATAACCTTTAAGGAAGGTGCTTCTTTAAACAGACCTCCTTTGTTTGAAGGGGAGAATTTCAATTTTTAGAAAAATAGGATGAAGATCTTTATTCAATCTAATGACCCAAGTGCTTGGAATGCAATAGAAAAAGGTCATAGGGCACCCATCAAAATGGTTGATAATAACATGATTCCCAAAGAGTGGGATGAGATGAATGATGAAGAAAAGAGGATTGCTCAATATGATTTTAAGGCCAAGAATATGATAACTTCTGCTCTTTCTTCTGATGAATTCTTTAGAACAGTTAGATGTACCAGTGCCAAGGAGATGTGGGAGATGCTAGAGATCACTCATGAAGGAACTGAGGAAGTGAAGAGATCAAGAAAGCACTCTTTGATACATGAATATGAGATGTTAAAAATGAATCAAAATGAAAGCATTTCTCAACTCCAAACAAGATTCACACACATAGTGAACCATCTTTTGGGACTTGGAAAGACTTTTGATGTTGAGGAATTAAACATCGAAATCTTGAAGTGTCTCACTAGAGTATGGCAACCAAAAGTGACAGCTATAAAAGAATCCAAAGATCTTTCATGTGATAACCCTACGTTATGGCATGGTTGGTGCCATACCCCCGCGCGACAGCGTGGGGATTCACATCAGAAAACCTATTGAGGGTGTGGCGCTGATAGCGCCAGGTCTGGCGTTGATGGCGCCAGAGTCTCTGGAACTTGGCGCCTAGGGCGTGAAACTGGCGCGAGGGGCGCCATATGTTTTCCAAACCGCGTGGATGGCGCGGGTAGTGACCTGGAAAACCAGATTTTCCTGGAATTCCACGCGACCAGCGCCAAGTGTGGCGCTGATGGCGCCATAGGTCAGGGAAGGCATGGCGCGGGTGGCGCCAATCTGGCGCGGCTAGCGCCAGAGGTTCTGGAAGTTGACGCTGGGGGCGTGGGAGTGGCGCTGGTGGCGCCACCTAAACCGCCATATTGGCGCGGTCAGCGCAGGAGCTGGCGCGATCAGCGCCAGAACTCGGGCAGGCAATATAACAGAGGGCAGTCGCATTTTGGAAGAAGAAAACCTTCTTCTTCTTCTTCCTCCATGCCCAGCCTCCATTAATGGTGAAACCAAGCTTCCTAGGACCTTAAATGCTAGCCTAAACACTTCCCTGTGGCCTAGAAACGTATTTTAACCGATTGAAAGCTAAAAACCTTCATCAATTCTTACGATTTGAGCAAAATCCAATCCCTCAGAGAAACCTCAGAAACTGGAGTGTGGGCGAGGACCAGAGGTGCAGAACGGACGACAGAGCTTAGGAAAGCTGTCCTCCAGCCTTGTGGGTCGCCACTGAGGTGAGAAACCTGAGTTCTCTTGGTTCTTTGTGATTTTGGGTTTTCCTGAGAAATGTGACCCACAGTGAAATGGGGCTAGAATTAGCCCAGGGTCCTGT
>PYAF01001885.1:19315-34681 GCA_007407185.1 Glycine tomentella
CCGCGCTATCCGCGCGGGACTAAAATTTTGCTTTTCTCCTTTAATTGGGGTTCCAAGCTTTGCTTTGTACCTGAAAAGAGTGAATTAGTATTGATTTGCTTTGAAAATGCTAAAACAAGAATTTAACTAAATCTAACCTAATTTTCTAAGAATTTTCTTAAAATGAAACCTAAAACTATGCTAAAAGTAAGATGTGTTTACAACACATCAAAAAACCAAGAGCATGGAGTGAACTAAGCAAAGAATGAAGTCCCAAATAGCAGTTCAGGCCCAACAAGCACCAAGGCCCAAAGAATTCTTCATGACTAAGCTTTTAACTCACCCAGGCGGTCATGCTGTGCCTATTTCACTCGCTTGGGCGAGTAACAAATTCCAAGAAAGGTGAATTAGCTCGCCTAGACGCCCAATTTGTGAAGGAAATGGTGGCCTGGGCGACCAAAGCAGCCAGGTCCCAAAAACCTATATATATGGACGGATTTTGAAGGCAAGGAGCATTCCATTCCACTTCTTTTCTCTCCCATTCACCTGCTTACTCATATTTAGCTTGTTTTTAGTTCCTAGGTGAGTGTAGAAACTTAGGGAAGTGAGGAAGAGTGAATTGTATAAGGAGATTCTGCCGAAAAGAGGATCGATGACGAGCTTAGTCAGTGGTTCTCTCGAGGAGGTTCTGCCAATGTTCGCTTAAACTTCCCTAAGGATTGGACGTACTCTTCTTATCCCTATGCTCTTTTAATTATTTATGCATTGTTTTATTCCTTATTGGTGATTTTATTCTACGCTTAACGCTTGATTCTAATTGATCATTAGTTTCATGAATTTAACCCTAAAGGTGATTGGAAAGTAAATTTAGGGTTTGAACTGAATTAAATCACTCACTACGTTACGTGCTAGGAATAGGGCTTAACGATTTGATCGCATTAAACACGTGAATAAAATCTTAATGCTAGGGTATTTAATTAAATATGCAAGGAATCGATATTTAGTAAAATATCCTTAGGACTTTAATTGCGAGGAATCGAATTAGGGTTATCTAAACGTGTGCGGCAATAAGAATAGAAAATGCATAGGTAAAATCAATTAAAGGGATAAGAAAGACGAAATCCAATCCTACACTTCCTTGACTTGTACTCGTTTATTTATTTTCCGTAATCGTTTATTTGTTTTCCGTAATCTTTACTTTACGTAAACAAACAAAATGAATCTCCGTTTTTATCATTTGTATATAACTACTAAACTGGTAACAATTTAAACCAACCGACGTAAACTCAAATCCCTGTGGAGATGAACTTTTACAAATTTGTAACTTGCAACGATAAAATGGTACGCTTGTCGTAAAAATCCTAACAATAAGTAAAGTTGATGAAACTTGGTTATGACATAGAAGAGCTAGTCATATAAATATGCATCATATGAACAAGCTTGTAAGAAAGGACTTAGTAATAGGATTGCCTAAGCTTAAGTTTGAAAAGGATAAAATATGTGAAGCTTGTCAAACAGGTAAACAAACTAAAAATTCTTTTCAAAGTAAAAATGTTGTTTCTACCTCTAGATCTCTTAAGTTGCTTCATATAGATTTCTCATCAATTATGTTTCTATGGGCTTGTTATTGTAGATGAATACTCAAGATATACATGGACTTTATTCATAAGATCCAAGAATGATGCATTGATAGGTTTTAGAAAATTGGCCAAGATAATTCAAAATGAAAAAGCTTGCAATATTGTTTCAATTACAAGTGATCATGGTGGAGAATTCCAAAATGAACATTTTGAAAATTTTGTGAAGAACTTGGTATTAATCACAATTTTTTCAGCTCCAAGAACACCTCAACAAAATGGTGTTATGGAGAGGAAAAATAGATCACTTGAGGAAGGTGCAGATGTTGTAAGTACTGTTTGTTATACTTTGAATAGGATCCTCACAAGGCCCATTCTGAAGAAAACCCCTTATGAACTATACAAAGGAAGGAAACCAAACATATCTCATCTTAGAGTCTTTGGCTACAAGTGTTTTGTTTTAAATAATGGTAAAGACTCTTTTTGCAAATTTGATTCTAAAGCTGATGAAGCAATTTTTCTTGGTTATTCTTTACATAGTAAAGCTTATAGGATCTTTAATAAAAGAACATTATGTGTTGAAGAATCTGTTCATATTATATGTGATGAAACTAACCCTTCCAAGGAGAATTTGGAGTGTGACAATAATGCAAAACAATATGAAGAATTTCAGCAATCTAATGACTTGAATGAAAAAAGGAAAAGTTGAACCAAATGATGAGATGGAACATTCAACTCCTTTACAAAAGCACAAAGATTGGAGAACAATCAAAGATCTTTCACTTGACAACATAATTGATGAAGTATCCAAGGGAGTTTCTACTAGATCTTATCTAAAAAATCTTTATTGTAATATGGTTTTTGTCTCTCAAATTGAACCTAAAAGTATTGATCAAGCTTTGCTGGATGAACATTGGTTAATAGCTATGCATGATGAATTGAATTAATTCAAAAGAAACCAAGTTTGGGAATTAGTTCCTAGACCATCTACTCATATTCCTATTGGCACAAAATGGATTTTTCGAAACAAGCTGAATGAAAGTGGCATCGTAATAAGAAACAAAGCTAGATTGGTTGCTAAAGGATACAACCAAGAGGAAGACATTGATTATGATGAGACTTATGCTCTTGTTGCTAGATTAGAAGCAATTAGGTTATTACTTGCATATGCTTGCTTGATGAACTTTAAATTGTTTCAAATGGATGTAAAAAGTGCATTTTTGAATGGTTATATAGATGAAGAAATATATGTGGACCAACCACCTGGATTTACTAATTACAAGCATCCTAACCATGTGTTCAAATTAAGAAAAGCTTTATATGGTTTGAAACAAACACCAAGATCTTGGTATGAAAGGTTAAGTAAATTTTTGCTTGAACAATCTTTCACAAGAGGACAGGGTGATAAAACTTTGTTTATCAAGAGAAGAGAAAAGAATATTTTGTTAGTTCAGATTTATGTTGATGACATAATATTTGGTTCAACTAATCAATCAATGTGCAAAGAATTTTCTGTCTCAATGCAGAGTGAATTTGAGATGTCAATGATGGGAGAGCTTACATTCTTTCTAGGATTGCAAGTCAAGCAAATGAAGAATGGAACTTTCTTTAGTCAAACCAAATGCTGTTTGGAAATGATCAAGAAGTTTGAAATGGAGAGTTGCAAGGATGTTGCAACCCCATTGGCAACAACATCTACTTATCTTGATTTAGATGACAAAGGAAAAAGTGTTGATGAGTCCAAATACAAGGGAATGATATGGTTCTTTGCTTTATTTAACTGCAATCAGACCTGACATTATGTTAAGTGTTTGCTTGTGTGCTAGGTATCAAGCAAATACCAAACAATCTCATCTAACAGCAGTCAAAAGAATCCTAAAGTATCTCAAGTCTACACCAAAAGTAGGACTATGGTATCCAAAAAGTACAACTATCAATTTAATAGGATACTCTAATTCTGACTTTGCAGGGTGCAAATTAGATAGAAAGAGTACTAGTGGAACATGCCACTTGTTAGGAAGCTCTATGATCTCTTGGCACTGCAAGAAGCAATCATGTGTTGCTTTATCCACTACTGAAGCTGAATACATCTCTGCTGGAAGTTGTTGTGCACAAAGTCTTTGGTTGAAGCAACAACTTCAAGAATTTGGGGTGGAAATTCAGAAGATTCCCTTGCTATGTGATAATACAAGTGCAATCAACATATCCAAAAATCCTATCATGCACTCAAGGAAAAACATATTGAAATAAGACATCACTTCATCAGAGACTGTAACGACCTAAATTTTATGCTGATTTATTATTATTATTATTATTATTATTATTATTATTATTATTATTATTATTATTATTATTATTATTATAAGGGTGAAATTTTTAAGAAGCATAAACTAGTAAAATAAATTTTAAAACTTAAAACTTACAAAAGATTTGAGATTAATATATTATACATAGCCATAGTTTTTGATTACAAAAAGTCTTTATTATACAGATACAATACTTCGGCCTAATACATACTTCCTTCATATTCCACCACTACTCCAGAGCATCAAGGTAACTGACCATTGTTGTCATCTAAAAAATAAATAAAACAAATCTAGTAGGCAAAACTAAACCACCGAACACGTTAGTACGTTAGTAAATCATCAATATATTCAAACGAAATCCATAAAATTATGCAAACTATATGAATGCATGAAATGAACTATCCCAATGGCCTCTACATATCGTACTGTATGTAGCTACACCTCGTACTGGATGTAGATGCTACGATCGTCTTACGCAAACATGCATGAATTTTGCCATGTATCTGCACTTGGGTACTACATATCGTACTGTATGTAGTATAAGATTCTTGTTTCACAAAATCTCGTACTGGATTTGGAAACATGAATCGCCCTATCATCACATCAATATCCATCCATAATAAAAATCCATAAGCAAAATACATATCACCTTATGGATAAATATTTTTTATCATAACATCATACGTATCCAAAAGTATAGTTTAAACAATCATACCTTATTCAAGTAAAAATTATACCAACTTAGGCATGATAAATGAATATCCTCAAGCTACAAAAAATCATGTTAGTAATCTAAATAATAAACCACAATATGTCTTTCAAATAATTTTCTAAATCCTTTAAATCTTCACAAGAAAAGATTAAAACCTCTCCTTTCACCTACCACATTTCTACTTCATCCTCAAATTTGAACATTCAAACATTTGAACCATTTAACTACATTCCATTCAACCTCTACTTCTAAAAATTAATTCAAAATAGTACCATAATAAAACTATGAACAAACAACCATGATATCATCAAAATCACTTCCAAAGATCACCAAATATACTTCAAATCATCACCAATATTTTAGTCTATAAATCATCACCTATTCTATGGTTTAAATCAACATTTCCATATCATAAAATAACCTTCAAATATCATGAAATTCCAACTTAAACAATAACCATAAATCTCCCTAATTAAGCAAATAGGTTAAACCAAACAAATGCTTAACTAGAGATTGAAGCCTAGCCTACCTCAAGTGAGTTGAGTCTGGAAAATGGAATGGATAAATGGCTTCCTTTCTTGGGAGAATCCTCTAAGAGATGAAGCCTTGATATCCTTCTACTAAGCTTGTCAAACTCTTCTTAAGGTTGTTAGCTTTACACAAAATTTCTTCAAGATGGTGGGTTTTCTTTTCTTACTTGATTCAAGCATTACGGGAAAGATGAAATGAAATGAAGGTG
Organism: Glycine tomentella; assembly: GCA_007407185.1. NCBI lineage: Eukaryota > Viridiplantae > Streptophyta > Magnoliopsida > Fabales > Fabaceae > Glycine > Glycine tomentella. The sequence goes on from PYAF01001885.1 coordinate 24,629, forward strand.
GTGTGAGGGGGAGAGATTCACGTGAATGAGGTATAGGAAGTGCCTTGAGAATGACTTGCACTTAAGGTCCCCTCCCTTTATATAGTGTTTAGAAAATAATGTAATATTCAAGGACATTTTTGCCCTTCCTAACTTAATTACCTTCATTTAGTTTCATCCTAACTTAATTACTTCTCATTCATTTAGATTCTAACTAAGTTCATTATGATTCTTTTACTTTATTAAGAAAAATCTTCAAGATTCATTATGTTGCTTACAAGTGTCACTACACTTGTCTTCATCATAAGCCTCCCTTTCCAAGTGTCCACTTACTTGGAATTTCTTGAATTTTCTCCTACCACTTGTCCACTTTTATGAAGTTTCTACCATCTTCTACATGGTTCACGTGAAGACTAGATAAATGGAGAAAGATCTTTGCTTCATTTTCATGTTACTTGTATCCATGCCGTACAAGTGTCCTTCCACTTGTATTCATCCTATGGCTTGTCTTTCCAAGTGGCTATTCAAGAACTTTCTCCTTCCTTCTACACCTTGATTCATCAATCTAAAGGGGAGGAAGACAAATTTTTCTTCCTTTCATGCTACATGTTGTCATTTTTGATGATGAAGAAAAATCTAGTTTCAAATAAGGCTTTACACATGGCATTTTCTTAAAAAAAAAGTCAAGTTTGATTTGAATTCTTCTACTTAAAGATAATATGAAATAATAAAACTCTAAAGATCTTCAGAAATTGACTTCAGTTACAAAACCAATTGTTCACAAATCGTCTACCCAGAGTGCTACATAATTCTTATCTACAAGACTGCTTATATCTTTAATTCTGATTGGTTTATGTCACTTTTGACCATCAAAATTACTAAACCATTTTATTAAATAAATCTAGATGCCCCACAATTTAGAGAAAATTCTATAGATTCTATTTATTATTTTTCCATATTTTTCCAATGGTTGAATTCTTCTGACTAATGTTTCAAAGTTGTCACCTTATAAAATTTATAGAAATTTTATTTTAGAGTTTCTTGTCATAGACTATTTTGATATTCTTCCAGTCAAGAGTATTCTGTAATTTCATCAAGTTCTCACAAAAATCTCTAAGGATATCTGGCCATTTCTGCCCCGAAGGGTATTATGGTAATTTCATCATTCATCCTAGGGGCATAATTGTCATTTCTACCATAAAATATTTAGCCAAAATATCTAAGGGTATTCTTGTCATTTCTAAAATATCCAAGGGTATTTATGTAATTTCCACCTTAAAATATCTCACTAAAATATCTATGGGCATTTTTGTAGTTTTCAAAAATATCCAGGGGCATTATCGTCATTTTTACCTCAAGGGCATTTCTATAATTTCTGATTTAAGGAAAGAGTGATATAGTCATTTCTCTTTAAATATGTTTGCATCCAAGTATCATCACATGTCCATAAATTAATTATAACTGTGAATAAAATTTTGAGGATGTTAGAGAGACCATATCCAAAAGGATAACATCAAAATTGAATTTGTTGATACTAATAATCAATTAGCTGATATTTTTACAAAACCCTTGGATAAAGATAGATTCTTCACTCTTAGAAACATGGTAGGAAAGATGAATCTAATGTGTGTTAGCATGTTGTTGTGTGCATTCTTTCATGAAATCATATAACTCATTAATCAATCATTTCATTTAATTTCAAAATTTGAAAACTGCTGCATTAAATATTGTTCATGTTGATAAATTCTCTGTAATAATCGATTACACCTCGAGATAATCGATTAAATGAACCTTAAAAGACCGTTAGAGTGAATTTTAGCCTTATGTAATCGATTACAGAAGCGAAATAATCTATTATTCTCCTTCAAAATTATTTCTAAAAAACCAAAGTTCACTCGAATAATCAATTATGCCTCAAATTAATCGATTACACAAGCTTAAAAATCTTTTTCAGAAATGAAATTTCACTGGAATAATTGATTACCACATTTTGTAATCGATTACATATTATCTTCTTAAAATGAATTTCAATGAAATAATCGATTACCACATATTGTAATCGATTAAAATTCATTTGTCTGAAATAAATCTCTCTGATTTAATCAATCACACATCATTTTAATCGATTAAAGCCTCTTGCAGAACAAATTTTGCTTACGAATTAATCGATTATTCATGGAGTTACTACAAATCTTGATAAATTTTTTTGAAAATTGTAATTGTCCAACTGCCACCAAATTCAAAATTTGAAATTTCTGAGCCTTTATGGTAGTGGGTTAATTCAAATTGACAGTTATGCTTTCAAATTTATAACTTTGGAGCCCAAAAACTTCTATAAATACAGTTTTATGGTGAAAGGAAAAATCACACCATTCTCTTCTTCATTTTGTAAAGCCCAGTTGTGCTTTTCTAATTTTCTGAGCTTAGATATTCTTCCTTTTAGCTGCTACATCTGTTATCACCATGTCCACATCCAAAAGAGTTAAAACCTCTAAAAGAAAAGCTACTGAAATCTTTAACCCTGCAGTTACTAGGTTAGATCATTGGTTTCCCACTTAGCATGATACGATAACATATCTTTAGTTCAATGCTACCAAGTTAATATGCCCTTCTAAACACCTTGACCTTAATTGGTTCACTAGAGATGGCTTTCATTTCCCTGCCTTTCTTGAAGCACGGGGTTTGAAGAAATTGGTTGAGATGAAGGGTACTTTTTATCCTGAACTTGTAAAGATGTTTTTCACATGTGCCAAGGCTTCAATGGATGGGACTATCTTGTCTCAAGTCAATGAGGTAGCCATGAAAATAACCCCTAAAGTTTAGCAAGAAGTTCCTCCTGCTGGAGATTATGATGAAGCTTGGGATGGTCAAGACCCCCTATGGATGGCAAATGGCTGGTCAACAAGTTCCTCCTGCTGGAGATTATGATGAAGCTGTTAAAGGAGAAGAAGAAGAAGAACCTGAAGACACTGCTCCATCATCCTACAACCCTTTTGAATCTCTCATGATTCAAAACATGGATGCACTGCTATCTCTGCATCATGAACACAGGGCTGAGACAAATTCATCTCTGGAGGAAATGAAATCTAGATTAGAAAACATAGAGGCTAGGCTTGTACTTGAAGATTATGAAATCTTTTAAATTTGCCATGTTTTCTTTCTATTTGTTATGTTCTGTTTCACATGTTTTCATTTCTGTTTCATCAATCATTGTAATGCATTTTTCATTTAATGAATATTTTGGTTCTCACCTCTTACTTTTCTCTCTAAGTATTTGTTTTGTCTTTGATAAGCCAAATATGGGGAGAAATAATTGTTATTAGCTAATAATGATAGGAGGAGTAACTAAGAGAAATGTATTATGATTAACTAAGAGAAATGTATTATAACTCTGACTACCCAAGTGAGGGGGAGTACTTATGAGGAATGTATTATGCTTATGCTTGTTCTTGCAAAAAGCTGACTTTGATTCCAGAATATCAAGTTTATTTTTCTATCCTTCATCCCTCAAATGCAATCAAAAGATATACAACTGAACAATTAAGATTTGGCCTGCTCAAAGCCAAAAAGGGGGAGATTTTTGGATTTTAAGGAAGCTGCAAGAAGAATTGAAGCAAGGATAGCTTGGAGTTTTATCTTTTTACATGCCCAATCATTGATGGCATTTGTAATTGTCTAAGTGGCTCAAGTCCTTATGATCCTTCATGCATTTGCATTATCATTCTCATACATACATATCTTTGATTATAAAACTAAAATGGTTAAATGGTTTTTCAAAACTCAAGTTCTCATGGTTGAAGTTTTTGAAATCTGAAAAACTCATTGTTTTAATCAATTACCTGCTTATGTAATTGATTACATGTTTTTGTTTTAAATATGGAAAAGCCATGAAGAACAGGTTAATCGATTACCATTTGTCGTAATCGATTACATAATGTTAAATAAAAACCATGCATTGCTACTTTAATCGATTACCATTTACCGTAATCGATTACATAGGCTTTATCTGGAAAACATGTTGTGTTGCTTTAATCGATTACCATGACTCGTAATCGATTGCATAAGTCTTTTGAACATTCATGTCTTGCTGCTTTAATCAATTACGTGACGGTATAATTGATGTGTTGCAAACACATCTTAGTTTTAGGTTAGTTTTAGGTGGTTAAATAGTTAAATAATTAAGAAATTAGGTTAAATTTAGTTAAAGTTTATTAATTATTGTTTTTAATCTTATTCAGTGCCAATTGAAGCATTTGCAGGCCAAAAAGAGGAAACTCAAGCAAAGGAAAAGAGAAAACTAAGTTCAAAGTCCCGCGCTGATCGTGTGGGAACTCGCGCGGATCGTGCCAGTTGCAGACCAGAAGACTTAATTCTCGAAGATCCCACGCTATCAGCGTGGGAGTCCACGCGAACAGCGTGAAGAAGTCGAACACTCCGCGCTATCAGCGCCAAGGCCACGCCACCCTCGCCAAGGACAAGAAAGTCAAGCTATTATTCTCGAACAACCCGCGCGACCAGCGCCAAGGCCGCGCCACCAGCGTGAAAAACTCTGCACCAAGCCTGAATGCTCGAAGACTCCACGCGGTCAGCGTGGAGGGCCGCGCTACCAGCGCCACATGTTCGAACAAGCCACGCGGTTAGCGCGGGATCGCGTGCGGGTCGCGTGGGATGGATTCTGTTTCCTGTTTTAAAAGATTTGTTTAGGATTTGGGCTTAGCTTTTTGGTTTTCTTACCTTAATTAAACAAGTCTATATATATGAGGCCTCTGAACAAATTTGAGGGGACACAGGAGCTGAGATACACTGAGAAACACAATTTTAGCCTTAGAATAATCATTACAAACCCTAAGAATCAAGATTCAAAGCTAGAGTGCTACACAACAATGTATTATTCATCTGCTTTGGTTTTCTTGAGGCCTATGGCAGGCTAATTCTTGTATTGTGGAAGGGCCATGAACTGATGAGAATTCCTCTGTAGCTTGATTGGTACTGAATATTAATGCTGTTTTGATTGTTTTATTCTTCTCTGCTATTATCTTTTATTCTTATTTAGACTTGAACACTCTAAGTAAGTACTGAGGGTTAGGATTCGCAATGGGAACGTTGGGGTTCTAATTTCTGAACTGTTAAGAGTAACATTTGTTGATCACCTAGGAATAGGGATGCGTGAATGCAGAAATTATGCTATGATCTTTTACATGCTTAAACTGATAGATTTCACTAAGGAATTAGGTTTTCGATTCAAGTTAAAGGGTTAATTCACTAAGGAATTAGGGATTAACTAATATAGAAAAGACTTATGCTCTGAACAATCTTAACAAGAACACTTATGATTTGTTCTCTTAATGCTTAGTTTGACAGAATCGCTAAGGGTTTAGGGTTCTTGATCGGATTAAAGAGTTAAATCGCTAGTTATCTAGGATTTACGAATCTAGGAGAGATTTATTATTTGTGTGACTTAAATTACTAAACTAGTCAAGTGAAAGAGGAAGACTCAGAAGGGATTGCGCCTGACCACAATTAATTATCTATTGGTAATTTCCTTAGTCAATTTACTGCTTTTAAATTTTGTCTTTTTATTCAACAACAAATTTCTTGCGTATGTTTGTTTTCTTTCAATCACACTTGTTTACTATTACTGTGAAAATCACCCCAATCCTTGTGGAGAACGATACTCTACTTACCTAAACTTTATTACTTGTAAACGATTGGTGCACTTGCCGTGTCATTGCGCGTGAATCGCTCAACAAGTTTTTGGCGCCGTTGTCGGGGATTGGTAACAGCTTTTTACAGTAGTTTTAATAATTATGATTGAAACTTTTGTTACTAATTGCTTCTCCTAGTTTTTATGCGAAGTACAGCTAACTTTGAGGAATTACACTTTGATCTGGAAATTGAGAGAACCATCCGAAGGAGGCTAGCTGATCAAATAAGAAGGGTAGCTGAAAATTCTGATCATGATCCACTTGAAGAATCCAGTCCAGAATTCAAAGAAAACATGGCTGAGGAAAGGAATCACATACCACCGAGGCCAAGACCTGAGGATGAACTTATGGAGGATATTCTGGCTCCTATGTTCACCAGACCTAACTCCAGCATTGTGAGACCACCTATACAGGCTAACCATTTCGATATAAACCCTTCATTGATAGCCTTGGTGGAACGCAGTCAGTTTGGAGGGGACGATTCGGAAGATCCACATGATTTTATAGACAGATTTCTGAGAATCTGTGACACCATTAGACATCAAGGGGTCTCCGATGATGTAGTAAGACTAAGCCTCTTTCCCTTTGCTGTCAAGGGAAACGCATTGAGATGAATAGCATCTCAACTTGGGAGGACTTAGTCGCTAGATTTTTCGCTGAATACTTTTCCATGGACAAATATAACCGTTTGGTGAATGAAATCACCAATTTTAATCAGAATGGAAGAGAATCCCAATGCGCTGCATGGAATAGATTTCAAGAGTTGATTAGGAGATGTCCACCGTATGATATGCCTGTAGGTAAGCAGGTACGTATATTTTTCAATGGTATGACTCTTGACACTCGTATGATTGTAAATGTAGCAGCAGGTGGGACTATAAGGTCCAAGACAATAACTCAAACATATGAGCTTATTAACTCTTTGGCCCGGAACGAGAATGAAAGCATGGCACATCAGCCAAAGAGAGAACCAATTCAGCTGACCACTAATGATGCAATGCTTGCGGAGCAGAAGATATTGGCACAACAACTAGCCAAGTTGACTGAAAAGATTGATCGATTACAAGTCTCCGCAGCACAAGTGGCAGCTAGCCAACCACATATAGTCTGTGAGTATTGCCAAGGTGAGCACGAGTCTAATGTTTGTCCTATTCTTGTTGGTGCTGACCCTGTGCAGGCAAACGGAATTTGGAATGATCAAAGGCAGCCACAACCTTACCAGCAGCAGCCTTACCAAAGGAATAATTATTCTGCTGGAAATAACTACCAAAGGATATTCCAAGGAGGTGGTCTGGACTACAAATCCAACAACTACTTGCAACCCCCTTCTATTCCAACAAGGAACCTTCAGAACTAGAGAAAGTTGTGATGCAGCTGTCTAAAACCACATCAGAGTTTATAGCTGAAACAAGAGCTCACAGGACTAATCAAGATGCTTCCATTAGAAACTTGGAAAATCAAATTGGCCAGCTTGCAAAACAATTGGCTGAGAGACCACAAGGCCAATTTCCAAGTGACACAGTTGTGAACCCAAGAGAACATGCCAAAGCCATCACAACTAGATGTGGTAAGATATTGGCCACACCGGAAAAGCCTGAAACAAGTTCAAGGGAAGCTGAGAAAAATTCTGCAGCAGCTGATACAAATGAGGACAAAGCTGCAGAAAAATTGGAAGAGAAAGATTCTGCACCTCCGCCAAAGAAGTGAGACTTTTCTCGCTTTGAAAAGCCTCCATATCCGGTGCTAACCAAGCAACAAGTGCAGAAGCAGCAATTTGCCAGGTTTTTAGAGATGTTTAAGAAGTTGCACATTAATATACCATTTTGCTGAGGCATTAGCTTATATGCCCAACTATGCAAAGTTTATGAAAGAACTTCTATCTAAGAAGCAGAAGCTGCAAGAGTGTGAAACTATAGCACTCACTGAGGAGTGCAGTGCAATTATACAAAGGAAACTTCCTCCTAAATTGAAGGATCCTGGAAGTTTTAATATCCCTATAGCCATAGGTAATATTAATGTAGGGAAGGCACTTTGTGACTTAGGGGCTAGTATTAATTTAATGCCATTGTCTATGTGTAAGTCCCTAGGCATAACTGAACTTAAACCAACTAGAGTATCCTTACAATTAGCGGATAGATCTTTAAGGACACCCTCTGGGGTAATAGAGGATGTCCTAGTTAAGGTAGATAAGTTCATATTTCCTGCTGACTTTATTGTGTTAGATATGGATGGGGAAAGTGAGATTCCCCTACTTTTAGGAAGATCTTTCCTAGCCACTACTAGGGCCTTGATAGATGTTGAGTAGGGAAAATTAGAACTAAGATTGAATGATGAATCTGTTGTGTTTAGTGTATTTGATGCCATGAAACATCTAGCTGATGAACATGATTGTTTTAGGCTAGATGTGTTGGATAATGCTATCTGTGCAGGTATTACAACAGATTTTAAAGCCACTGAAGATGCAAAATCAGCAGCACTTGCTGCAGCAACCAAGTATGCCGTAAATTATGTAGCAGAGGACATGGTTGCAGCAGCCGACAATGCAGGAAATCAAGCTGAAGAAATATCAACAGCAACAACATATGTAGCTGATGTATTTGCTGCAGAATCTAGTTCAAATGCTGCAAAAGAATCAAGTGAACCAATGCTGGAAGAGCTAGAGCAAAAGGAAGATGATATTCCATCCGGTGCACCTACAGTTGAATTGAAAGAATTACCGGAGCATTTGAAATATGTCTTCCTAGGTGAGAATGATACCTATCCAGTCATCATTAATAAAGGGCTGGAATGGTATGAAGAAGATAAATTGATCAAAGTACTCAAGGAACACAAATCTGTTATTGGTTGGTCTATTTCAGACCTCAAAGGTATAAATCCCTCCTTTTGTACTCATAAGATTTTAATGGAAACTGACGTTAAACCTGTAAGGCAACCACAAAGAAGGCTCAATCCTACAATGAAGGAAGTGGTAAGAAAAGAAGTTGTTAAGCTTTTGGATGCAGGTATGATTTATCCGATTTCCGACACACTGTGGGTAAGGCCAGTCCAAACCGTACCGAAGAAGGGAGGCATGACTGTTATCCAAAATGACAAAGATGAATTGATCCCCTCAAGGACCATAACGGGCTGGAGAATGTGTGTGGATTACCGGAGGCTTAACGATGCAACTCGTAAAGATCACTTTCCACTCCCATTCATGGACCAAATGCTAGAGAGACTTGCCGGTCATGATTATTATTGCTTCCTTGATGGTTACTCTGGATATAATCAAATTCCAGTGGCACCGGAGGATCAAGAAAAGACCGCTTTTACTTGTCTGTTTGGGGTGTTTGCCTATAGAAGGATGCCTTTTGGTTTGTGTAATGCGCCTGCCACCTTCCAGAGATGCATGCTTTCAATTTTCTCTGACATGGTAGAAAGAGGGCTTGAGGTATTTATGGATGACTTTTCTATTTTTGGCCCTTGTTTTGATTCATGCTTAACTAATTTAGCTAAAGTATTGAAAAGATGTCAAGAGACTAATTTAGTTTTAAATTGGGAAAAATGCCATTTCATGGTGAGGGAAGGCATAGTGTTGGGACACAAAATATCTGAAATGGGAATAGAGGTAGATAGAGCCAAGCTTTTATTAATTGAGAAATTACCTCCTCCTATTAACGTGAATGGTGTCCGCAACTTTTTAGGCCATGCAGGTTTCTACCGACGATTCATCAAGGATTTCTCCAAGATTGCAAAGTGTAATAGCTTGAATTTTTAAACATATGTTTAAGCCTGGATTAAGCACGTGTTAAGCTTAGGATTAAGCTTATAAATGAGGAGATATTATTAGGCCTTGGAATCCCTTGAAAGGAGGCTTAAACGCTTGAGAAAGAGTGGAAATAGGCTATTCTGGCCTGCGGCGCGACCCACGTGAAATGCGGGGCGACCTGCGCCAGATGTAGAAAAATGCCAATGCTGTCTGGCCTCCCGCGCGAGTAGCGTGAAGTACGGCGCGAGTAGCGTGGGAAGGGCTTTGGAAAAGCATGTTTTCTTCTGGAGTTCCACGCGAGTAGCGCCACAGCTGCTGGAGGTTGGCGCGAGTAGCGCCATAAGTGCTCCAAAAAGTCTATTTTGCACTGGACTATGGAGCGGGTAGCGCCATATATGGCGCGAGTAGCGTGGGAACGTCGACAGAACCAGTTTTTAAAGGCCATTCTTCGAGATTTTGGCCCAAAACATGGTTTCTTCCTCCCTCAGCCATAAAACCTCCATTGATGCTTGCCCAAGCTTCTTAGGACCTTTGTTGTGAGCTTAAAACACCTTCCTGAACCCTATAACCTTGATTGAACCGATTAGAAAGCTGAAATCCTTCATCCTTTTGTTTGGAACC
>PYAF01001885.1:34781-52803 GCA_007407185.1 Glycine tomentella
GTATACCCCCTTCTGAGGGATTATATTCTTTTGTAGCACCGTGTGTGGTGTGAACCTGAGATGTATATATTATACAGAACTTGGATATTATGTATATGAGACTTTCCCCTGAGTACATGTGTATGTTTATATTGTTGTTACTCTGCCTAAAGCTCTGTTATCTGTCTTATCATGTGATTTTGATAAACTGGATCAGCAGGGGCGTGATTTTATGGTTCTGTATATGTGATTCCATACATAATGTATCAAGAAAACGATCCTATGTTTCCGCTGAACGGGTTAATTGATATTTTATACGCTAATCTGATATTATTAATGATAACACGTCGGAGGCCTACGGGGTGTTACACAAAGCCATTAAGCCAACTGCTGGAGAAAGACATTGAGTTCACCTTTGATGATGCTTGCCTTGAAGCATTTAACACTTTGAAACAAAAACTCACCACTGCACCAATTTTAATTGCTCCGGATTGGAGTTTGCCTTTTGAATTGATGTGTGATGCTAGTGATTATGCAGTAGGTGCAGTGCTAGGACAGCGAAAAGAAAAACGCTTGCATGTGATTTATTATGCTAGTAAAATACTAAATGAGGCACAAACTAATTATGCCACAACTGAGAAAGAGATGCTAGCTGTTGTCTATGCACTTGATAAGTTTAGATCATATCTAGTCGGCTCAAAAGTAATCGTTTACACTGACCATGCAGCCTTAAAATTTCTGTTGCATAAACAAGATGCAAAACCTTGGTTGCTGCGTTGGATGTTGCTTTTGCAAGAATTCGACTTGGAGATTAGAGATAAAGCTGGTGTTGAAAACAAAGTGGCTGACCACTTGTCAAGGATTCAGCACAAGGAATTGCAAGATGGACCAGAAGTTGAGATCAATGAATCCTTTCCTGATGAACAAGTGCTTGCTGTACACACTAGCCCATGGTTTGCTAGCATGGCTAACTACAAAGCTGCTGGAATCATGCCTGAAGACTTGAATTGGCAGCAAAGAAAGAAATTTTTACATGATTCAAAAAGGCATTTCTGGGATAACCCTTACTTATACTTTCAATGCGCTGACAACGTTATCCGCAGGTGCATAGCTGAGACAGATGTGCCAGAAATTCTGTGGCACTGCCATTCCTCCAACTATGGAGGACATTTTGGAGCAAATCGAACTGCACAAAAAGTACTTTAGTGTGGCTATTATTGGCCAACATTATTCAAAGACTCAAAGAACTTTGTTATGCAGTGTGACAACTATCAAAGGACAGGAAATGTGTCTCGCCGAGATGAAATGCCACTCAACAACATCCAAGAAGTGTAGCTTTTTGATGTATGGGGCATTGACTTCATGGGACCCTTCCCTAAGTCATTCTCCAACCAATATATCTTGGTGGCTGTTGATTATGTCTCTAAGTGGGTTGAGGCAGCTGCTTCACCCACCAATGATGCTAAGGTGGTGATCTCATTCCTAAGAAAGAACATATTCACTAGATTCGGGGTGCCAAGAGCAATTATAAGCGATGGCGGAACTCACTTTTGCAACAAGCAACTAGATAGCTTGTTAGCTAAATATGGAGTCAAGCACAAAGTGGCAACCCCATACCACCCTCAAACAAGTGGCCAAGTAGAGATTTCCAACCGTGAATTGAAGCGTATACTTGAGAAGACAGTTGGAACATCAAGAAAAGACTGGTCTAAGAAGCTAGATGATGCCTTGTGGGCATACCGAACTGCATTTAAAACTCCAATTGGTATGTCTCCCTTCCAACTTGTCTATGGTAAGGCTTGTCATCTCCCTCTTGAACTTGAACATAAAGCTATCTGGGCAACTAAGTTTTTAAATTTTGAACTAACAAAAGCTAATGAAAAGCGGTTGCTTCAGTTGAATGAATTAGATGAGTTCAGGTTGACTGCCTATGAGAATGCCCGCATTTACAAAGAGAAGACAAAGAAGTGGCATGACAACCAAATCAGACCCAAAGAGTTTGCCCCTGGTCAACAAGTGCTACTCTATAATTCGTGCTTGCGACTCTTTCCAGGTAAATTAAAGTCAAGATGGTTTGGACCATTCTTGGTAAGAGAGGTTTTTCCATACGGCACAGTGGCAATCTCAGCTTTAGACAATGACCAAGCTTTCATGGTAAATGGCTATCGGCTGAAGCACTATTTTGGAGGAGATGTGGACAAAAATTCAAGTTCAGTCCCATTGAATACCACTGTTGTTTAAAAAGGGTGTAAGCGTCTAGCTTAAGACGTTAAACGAGCATTACTTTATGTGCACATTTGCTATTTGCGTTTTGTTCAAAATCTGTTAGCAGTAGGTTTAATTTTCTGCATAAGTCATGGTAAGTAACTTAGGTGCATGCATTAGTAATTGAGTATTTAAATTATTTCATATTTGTTAGGGTAGATTCATCATTTTACATGCTTCAATTAATAGTTCATCTAGGTGGCATTTCAATTCCAGCATTACAAGAATTAAAAGCCAAAAAGATAAGCAGAAGGCTGTGCAGGGGATATGGCGCGACCCGCGCCATGTACGGCGCCATCCGCGCAGTTCATTTGATCAGTTCACGCGAATAACGTGAGAGGTCGCGCTAGTCGCGCGAGAAGCTTAAACCAGCAGCTGTATCTATATAATTTGGCACGATCCGCGCCATGTACGGCGCCATCAGCGCCAATGCTTCGAATAATTCACGCTACTAGCGTGAGGACCGCTCTGTTAGCGCGAGATGTTTGACAGAATCTCAGTCATCTGCAATAAACCACGCTAACAGTGTGGTACATGGCGCTGTCAGCGCCAAGTGTTCGAGCAAAATAGTTTAAATTTGCATATTTCACGCTATTAGCGTGACCTATGGCGCGACTAGCGCCAGGAATTCGAGGGTGAGGGGATTTCCAGCCCGAGTCCACGCTACTCGCGTGGTATTCCGCCCGGATCGCGCGGCTTAGTCGAACAAAATGACCTTTCAGTATTATATGGCGCGACTAGCGCCGCGTGCCGCGCTGTTAGCGGAAGGTTGCGAGAACAGTTTTTAATTTAAATTTTCCCTCTCGCGCCTCACTTCACTCACTCCCTACAAACACTCCCCCAATTCCACCCAAACCCCAGCATTCACATTACCCTCCCATAAACTGCATTCAACTTCCATAACCACTATTAACTTCCCCTCTCACTCACTTCTTCTTAAAAACCCCACTACTACTCCACATTGTGTCTCTCACTTGCATCTTCTATTGTCATAGCACCATTCGCATCATCGTTAACACATTGCTGATTGTCTAACAATGGCTCGTGACAAGGTACATTCTGAACCTTACTTATTGGTTGTGAAGCATAAATCAAATGGCAATGGTAGAATTCAAATTTCACTGCTTGAAATTCTTCACATTCTATTTTAAAGCAAGGCTTAAGAACTCTAGGGTAGACCAATAATGTATGAAATTCTGTTTAAATTGAGACTGTTGTTGTTTAATTGGGAGTTGCATGTGGTCCAAATAGGCATGTTATGTTAAATTGAATTTATGCCCACTACATGTTTGATGAATTGCTTGCAAGAAACATTTGATTCTATAAATGATATGCTATAATGTGAATAGGGTTAGTGCATTGTTTTGGTTTTAGATGTGTCTAAAAGAATGAATTTAAGTATAGAACCACAACATAGTGTGCTGTATTAAATTGATCATGGCCTTGGTTTTGATGAATTGCATGATTAGGACTGGTCATAAGTTGTTGTGGCATGCATGAATGCTTTCCAGGGTGTGAACAAGTGATATAAATTATCTGAAATTCTTTGTGCTCAAGTAAGCCTTGCAATTGTTAGATTGAATGGATGATTTTGAACTCTGCATAGCCAATCCCATGGTTGTAAAACTTGTATAGTTAGGGGTTGTGGACATTTGATGCATTATGAATGATGTTGTGACCCTAACTTAAAAATCAGTATTGGTCGGTCAAATTGTCAATATGGACTGCACTGAGCGTTCGTATTAGGCTGCAAACTTAGGATTGGTTTGGGGTGCAAAAACATAATTCTGAGTTAAACTATATGAACATGGCATCAATTTGCTCTTAATTGCAAATCAAAAAGAACTTGAATTACACTAGAGACATTAGATTGATGCTTGAATCTGTTGTGCTTCTCATAAGAATTGTAAAATTGAATGCTTCCATGTTTGCCTTGTTCATGAACACTGTGCTTAAACTAGGATTGAACCCTGCTGAAATTTTAAATGTTGGCTTATGATAGCAATGCTGTTGGAAATTCAAAATTACTAGGACTGATATTGAGCTTTTATTGAATTTGAATATATCACATTATGTTGTTGATCACACATGTTAGTCATTAGAAAACTCAGGAATGAATGTGCTTACTTGGTTGGAATGAAATAGAATATAATAATGAGTTGCTATGGTAACCTAGGCACTAGTGCTTTAAAATGATGTCAACAACCAAAATCTGGGAATCCAGATGCAGCTATATGTTTTCTATCAGTAGGAGCTTACTGTTCTTGAAATTAAAACTGATAAGGTCAATGATACACAGTGATTGTAACTTGTTTTGTTAATTAAATCTGGGAATAGATTAGCCCCATCTGATGCTAGTGGTTCAATTAAGAATCTGAAAGTATTTGAACTGATATTTGTGCTGACCATGAAATTTTATCTGGGAATCCGAATGTATTGAAGTGAATCAAGTTGACTGCGCTTGTGATGTTTGAAAAGTGCTAAAATGGTGGATTGAATTGTTCCTTTTCCGTTTAAATTGGGGCTATTACACTGTTTGTTATGAATTGATTTACCCAAGGTACTAAATCTGGGAATTGCTTTTTTGGGGCATGACACAGTGATTTAAATTTTGGATGCTTATCATGCTTGAATCTGTGTATGTAATAATTGAAACCATGAGGATTAGGGGTATCTTTACATGAAGTGCTTGGTTTGAATATTGAATTGTATAAAATGTTTAAATCTGGGAATCTTTGTTACCTGCTGAAATATATTCTCAAATGCTTAACCTTTCTATTTGTGGATGATTTTCTGAATTTCAGGGTAAACAGGTGGCTACAACCAAAAAGAAAGCCACTGCAGATACAAGCAAAAAGAAAGCTGCTGCGGAGGGAAGCCGAAAGCGCGCCCGAGTCTCAGATTTTGATGAAGGCAGGTTCCGCACAGTGGAGTGCCAAGATAAGTTTGACTCTTGGTATCTCCCTAAGAAGATAATTCAAGAGAAGAAAATAATGTGGGAGACGCTGCCAAAGGGTAATCCTATCAGAGAAGTCATCATCCAACGTCAGTGGCAACGTTTAGTCAGCTTCCCAGAGCCTAGCTCCAGCATGATCCTCAAGGAGTTTTTGGCGAACGTGGACCACGACACAGTCTACCGGACTCGGATGTCATGGGTGAGGGGTGTCCAGGTCTCTTTTAGTGATAGAGACATCGAGCGTATCTTGGACACCCACTATGATCCCTTCGACGAGTGTGATTTCTGCCACCTCCTGATCCATATGCAGCCTGACGCCCTGACCAAGATGTGCAGGGATGACGTACCGGAGCTTGCCACTACTATCCGGAGGGCTATTACTGGCCTATACACTGCTTGGAAGTCCAAGCCCGGCCTCGACTACATTCCAGAGAAACTGAAGAAGTCTGATCTTGTTGGAGATGCAGCTTTCTGGCATCAGTTCGTGAACCACACAGTCATCCCATCCACTAACATGACTGATGTGAACGTCGAGCGGGCCATTCTTCTTTATACCCTTCGAGGTGAGGGTAATCTTCTCATCTCCACCATTCTTTATAACCGCATTCTTCATATGACGCAGGACGCTAGCAGCAAGTCCTGGCTAGCGCATTCTTCTCTCATTCTTCATCTATGCCGCCGTGCGGGTGTTTACATTGCGGACGACGAGCCCATGGACGTCCCCATTGCTTCCCTGTTGACTCATCACACTTACTTGGACGCCATGGAGACTGCCGCAGACGAGCAGGTTGTCTGAGCTTCTAAGCTCCGACCTGAGGAGCTTGCCATCCGCAGCCCCCGCGACATTCCAGCACCAGTCCCAGATATACCACAACATCCAGCCTCACCAGTAGACGCCCCACATTCACCACCAGCAGTAGCAGGACCATCCGCATCAGCCCCTACTCCTAGACATGAGCCCATCTTCACTGACTCAGCTTCATATATGGCTTTCCAGGAGTATGTTAGGACTCAGTTAGCCTAGCAGTCCAGCATGCTCGGAGCTATTTGTAGACACCTCGGCATCTCTCCATCCGAGTACCGGATTCCACCACCATCAGCCACAGCTACACCTCCAGCCATTGATCCTCTTCATCTTTCAGCTGATACAACACATGAGCAGACTTCCGTTGCTGCGGACACAGTAGTCACTCAGCCTTTGATTCCTGAGCCTACACCTACAGAGGCTGATGTGATTGGAGAGAGTAAAGAGGGAGCAGAGTGATCAGGACATTGTTTTATGTTTTAGTTTTAGTTTATGTTTATGATTCTGCACATTATTACATTCTGCACATTACATTCTGCATAACTATTTTATATATATGATTTAGTTCTGGTTTATAATTTTCCCAATAAATCTATTTAGATCAATGTGAGTTGAATGCGATTTTTCGAATAATGCTTCAATTTTTCCAAAGCACCGTGACCTTATTTGTGGTTGCTGGGGACAGCAACATATAAATCTGGGAATGGTCGTTACACATTATTTCGTAAATCACAATCAAGGATCAAATGACGTCTAACAGAACTCTGCAAAAAATTTTCAAAAATAAGCAGCACATCAAATTTTTCAGAATTAAAAAGTAAATGGACACAGTGATGGATAAAAATTCTGGATGAAAGCTTGATGAAATGAAACATAGCATGAATTGCATGATACATGAATGGAATTTGATTGTTGGTATGTGAAATAACGGTTGAAGTTGAAATGATGCTTGAAATGCAGTCAGCTGAGATCGACTTGAGTTGAACACCTGTAAGGATTCGAGCCAAATAACGGTAATGTTTTCTTTCCGAGAGACTCCGATTTCATTGTACTCTAGAACTTGAATTGTTTCTCTGGATGCAGGTATGACTTGAGATGATTAAGGCATATTTTTCTTCTGAAACTAGGGCCAAAATTGACTCACCTCCAATTATTTTCCAATTGCACCTTATTTTGAGCCTAAGCCTTTCATTTCAAAATGTCCTAAATCAAGAGCTACATCCAAATGACCAAATCCCTGAGGCTAGAAAAAGGTTGAATTAAGTCTATAACAGTGGAAAAACAGGGAATTAGCCATCAAAGTATCAAGGTACATAAATGAATCCACTTGGGAGTGAAAAACAAGAATGAAAAAGCTTAGTACAAGTTGGATAAATAAAAAGTCCATCAGCTGGAATTTGAAAAAGCTGCAGAAAGATATTGTTTATCATAGTGATATTGAAAAAGAAGAAAGAAAAAATGAAAAAATTGCAAAAATCAAAAAGAGTAGTACTCCTTAGAATAAATGTTGAATAAAGTACTAGATTTTGATAAAAAAAAGACAAAAAGCATGTTGTAGACTTAAGGGACTGGTGGATCTAGCCTCTTTTTAAGCTACTTATCCAAATGAATCCTACCCTTAGCCCAGCCACGTTACAAGCCGGAAAGACCTTTTGATCAAGTCATGTTGTAACTATTGAGAATATTTTCAAGCTTATGGTAGTGCTTTGACTTTGTTGAGTAAGAGGGTAATTATAACCTTAAACACTTGAGTGGATGAGTGATTAAACACACTTCTGTGAGGAAAACTCAAGTTACTCTCATTTATTGACAGTATTGAAAGTGCCATGGCTAGCTTTGACTTGAATTGATCATACACAACATGATGATTTTAGGATTGTAAATTGTGGTTCATGCTTAATTATTGACTCTTGCTTAGTCTTGAATTTTCTCTATTGCTGAGGACAACAACTTTCAAATCTGGGAATTGTTTGATGTGTTGCAAACACATCTTAGTTTTAGGTGGTTAAATAGTTAAATAATTAAGAAATTAGGTTAAATTTAGTTAAAGTTTATTAATTATTGTTTTTAATCTTATTCAGTGCCAATTGAAGCATTTGCAGGCCAAAAAGAGGAAACTCAAGTAAAGGAAAAGAGAAAACTAAGTTCAAAGTCCCGCGCTGATAGCGTGGGAACTTGCCCGGATCGCGCCAGCTGCAGACCAGAAGACTTAATTCTCGAAGATCCCACGCTATCAGTGTGGGAGTCCACGCGAACAGCGTGAAGAAGTTGAACACTCCGCGCTATCAGCGCCAAGGCCACGCCACCCGCGCCAAGGACAAGAAAGTCAAGCTATTATTCTCGAACAACCCGTGCGACCAGCGCCAAGGCCACGCCACCAGCGTGAAAAACTCTGCACCAAGCCTGAATACTCGAAGACTCCACGCGGTCAGTGTGGAGGGTCGCGCTGCCAGTGCCACATGTTCGAACAAGCCACGCGGTTAGCGCGGGATCAGCGCGGGTCGCGTGGGATGGATTCTGTTTCCTGTTTTAAAAGATTTGTTTAGGATTTGGGCTTAGCTTTTTGGTTTTCTTACCTTAATTAAACAAGTATATATATATATATATATATATATATATATATGAGGTCTCTGAACGAATTTGAGGGGACACAGGAGCTGAGATACACTGAGAAACACAATTTTAGCCTTAGAATAATCATTACAAACCCTAAGAATCAAGATTCAAAGCTAGAGTGCTGCACAACAATGTATTATTCATCTGCTTTGGTTTTCTTGAGGCCTATGGCAGGCTAATTCTTGTATTGTGGAAGGGCCATGAACTGATGAGAATTCCTCTGTAGCTTGATTGGTACTGAATATTAATGCTGTTTTGATTGTTTTATTCTTCTCTGCTATTATCTTTTATTCTTATTTAGACTTGATCACTCTAAGTAAATACTGAGGGTTAGGATTCGCAATGGGAACGTTGGGGTTCTAATTTCTGACCTGTTAAGAGTAACATTTGTTGATCACCTAGGAATAGGGATGCGTGAATGCAGAAATTATGCTATGATCTTTTAAATGGTTAAACTGATAGATTTCACTAAGGAATTAGGTTTTCGATTCAGGTTAAAGGGTTAATTCACAAAGGAATTAGGGATTAACTAATATAGAAAAGACTTATGCTCTGAACAATCTTAACAAGAACACTTATGATTTGTTCTCTTAATGCTTAGTTTGACAGAATCGCTAAGGGTTTTAGGGTTCTTGATCGGATTAAAGAGTTAAATCGCTAGTTATCTAGGATTTACGAATCTAGGAGAGATTTATTATTTGTGTGACTTAAATTACTAAACTAGTCAAGTGAAAGAGGAAGACTCAGAAGGGATTGCGCCTGACCACAATTAATTCTCTATTGGTATTTTCCTTAGTCAATTTACTGCTTTTAAATTTTGTCTTTTTATTCCACAACAATTCAACAACAATTTCTTGCGTATGTTTGTTTTCTTTCAATCACACTTGTTTACTATTACTGTGAAAATCACCCCAATCCCTGTGGAGAACGATACTCTACTTACCTAAACTTTATTACTTGTAAACGATCGGTGCACTTGTCGTGTCATTGCGCGTGAATCGCTCAACAATAATAGATTATTATGTTCATAAATATTTTTCTAGAAAGCTTAAGAACAGTTTAATCGATTAAATGGTGTATTAATCGATTACATATGATGAATTAATCGATTACACTAACCACTTAATCAATTACAGTCTGTTAAACCAGTTTTTCTATAAATAGCTTGTGGGTCTATTGATTATAAAAAAAACCAAAAATCATTTCCACGAAATACCCATTACTCACAAAGATTTAGATTATCTGAAAGAACTCATTTTGAGTGAAAAACATCTTCATCCAAACACAAAAGTCTCTATTGATTGGTGATGAAGATCTAAGTAAGATTTACAAACAAAGGTTTTCAAGAAAGCATTTTCTAATGTTATGCATTCAATCTCTGCTTGATTGTCTGTGTTGATCTCATTTATTTACAAAGGATCATGATGTGATATCTTTCTTGAATCATAGACTGTGTTAGTTCTATTGTTTATTTAAGATTTTGAGTTAATTTAACAAAACAAATAGTTTCTTTAAAGCTGATTCTGGAGAAGGGTTCTCTAGAGGGTAGAACTGAGTAGTGTTCTCAGATTCTAAATCTTACAAATCTATAGGGTTTAGATTTTGTATCTTTGTCTAGAGTTGACAAGGAAGATCTATTGTAAAAGTTTGTAAAGGACAATATTTGTTTAGTGGAATCTCTAACCAAGAATTGGTTAGAAGTAACTGGATGTAGCCTCCATGGTTGTAAGGTGAACCAGTATAAATTGTTGGGTTCTTTATTCTAATTCTGTTCATTTCTCATTGATTGAATATGGGTGATCAAGAAATTATCAACAAGGTTTATTTTTTGGCATTACTTGAATCTCAAGAGTGATTTTGGTTGGAAAAAGATTTTGTTTTAAAAGATTTTAAGTGATACAATCCTTCTTACAAATTCCGCAAATTGTTTTAAAGAAAATTTTAAATTTTTGATATAAACCAATTCACCCCCTCTTGGTTTATTTGATTAGCGTTCATTGTATTTTCATTTACCTCCCACTCTGTCATCATGTCTAGACTCGGGAAGCCCAACAAGTTTTGCCTTTTCAATATACTCTGAACAAAATTCAATAGCTTCTTCTGCAATGTACCTTTCAGCTATGGATGCTTCAGGACGGTGTAGATTCTTTGTATAGCCTTATAAGATCTTCATGTATCGCTCGACCAGGTACATCCATCGTAAATAAACGGGACCACACAATTTAATTTCCCTAACCAGATGAACAGTTAAGTGAACCATGATGTCAAAAAATGAAGGCGAAAAATACATCTCCAATTGACACAAGATAACTGTAGCCTCTTCTTCCAAGTCAGCTAACTTTACCGGGTCGACGACTTTGCTATAAATGGCATTGAAGAAAAAGCACAAGCGAGTTATAGCACGCCTCACTTTGTTAGGAAAAATTTCTCGAATTGTCTTGACTAACAATTGTTGCACCAAGACGCGACAATCATGAGACTTTAAGCCAACTAGTTTCAAATATTTGACCTGCACAAGGCTCTTAATATTTGAAGAGTATCCCGGTGGCACTTTGACTAAGCGCAGACACTAACAAAAACTTATCTTCTCCTTTTCTTGACAAAGTATGACATGCTGGAGGCAAGTATATTTTCTTGCCATCAGACCTAAGATGTAACTGCTCATGTATACCCATCTAAGCAAGATCTTGACGAGTGTTCAAACCATCCTTTGTATTGCCTTGAATGTTAAGAAGCATGCCGATGACACTGTCGCACAATTTTTTTCCACATGCATAACATCGATACAATGTCTAACATCTAGATCAAACAGTATGGAAGATCAAACAATATCGACCTCTTCTTCCATATGCAATTTGGGTCATTCCAAATATAGTATGGATGTCCTCAACCTGCTCAAGAACCTGCTCACCGGTTAACGAAATTGGTGCAATTTCATGCTCTTGACTTCCATTAAATGCTTTTTTCAATCGCCGATAAGGGTGAAAAGGTTTTAGAAAACGTCAATGGCGAGTGTAAACCATTTTTCTTCCATGTTTAAGTTGTATGTAGCTCGTATCTTGCTCACAGATAGGGCATGCATGATGCCATTAACACTATATCCACTCAAATTCTTGTACGCTGAAAAATTATTAATGGTACGAAATAGCATTGCACGCAAGTTGAATGTCTCATTTTGATACCCATCAAACACGACAACCCCCTCAGCTCATAATTTTGTCAAGTCTTCAATCAAGGGACTAAGATAAACATCAATGTCATTTCCTGGCTATCTTGGGCCCCATATCATCATAGACAACATCATGTATTTTAGCTTCATGCACAACCAAGGAGGCAAGTTGTAAATGACTAGAAAAATAGGTCACGAACTGTGCTAAGTACTTAAACGGCCATAAGGATTCATTCCATCACTAGAAAGTGTAAGCCTAAGATTTCTTGGCTCTTCACTGAATTCTGAATACAAATGATTAATCTTCTTCCACTGGGAAGAATCAACCGCATGGAGGAGCATTCCATCATAGTTTCTCCCATTTGTATGCCATGTAAGGTCTTTTGCATCATCTTCGTTAGCAAACAGACGTTTAAACTTAGGAATGATTGGAAAATGCCACAACATCTTCGCTGGGGGGTCTTTCTTTGTGCTTTCATCACTGTTATAGTCGTCATCATCTTTCAGTTTGTATTGTGATACCCCACACATGGGGCATTTATGCATTTCTTCAAATTCATTTCTGTACAATATGCAATCATTAGGGCATGCATGAATTTTCTGATACTCCATACCCATCGGACACAATATCTTTTTCGCCTGATAGTAACTTCTTGGCAACATGTTTTCATTTGGAAGCATCTCCTGAACTACCAAAAGCAGTGAATTGAAGCTTTTGTCACTCCACCCATATCTAGCCTTGACGTTAACCAGACTTAACACCGCTGGCAACAGGGTCAAAGACTTCTTGCACCCTGGATACAAGGACTTGTTCGAATCACTTTCCAATGTATCATACATAGGGGCATGTGCTTGCTAAAAAGACTATTGTCCAAGATCACGAATCATATCCTCTAATTGATCTCCCATTTGTACATCAATCAATTTAGTTTGGGACTGTTAGGACTCTCGACAAGCGTACCGATTTGTCGTTTTAAGTTACAAAAATTTATAGGATCGTCTCCACAGGGACTTGAGTTTACTTTAGTTAATTCAAATAAAATTTAACAGTTTAACAATTTATGTACAAAGAGTGTAAGCGAAAGTTCATTTAGTTGTGAAAGTAACGTAAAATTACTAAACTTTAGTAAATGAAATATATTTATGAGAAAGTGGGATTGGATTTCATCATTCTTATCCTTATATATCCATTTAATTTAATCATGCATAAATCAATTTCTATCTTTATTGATGCACACTATTTTACCCCGAATCAATTCCTCACATTCGAGTTCTAAGGATACCTACCGAATATCAATCCCTCGCATATGAAGTAAATACCCCAACATTATAATCATAATCGTGTGTTTTATGCAATCAAAACGTTATGCCCTATTCCTAGCAATATAACGTAATGAGTAAAATCATTCAGTTCAAACCCTAAGATTACTTTCCAGTCTCACTTAGAGTTAATTTCATGAAACTAGTGATCAAGTAGAATCAAGCATTAAGGACAAAATGAAATTACCAATAAGGAATAGAAATGATTCATGCATAAATAAATATTAAAAGAGAGACATAGGGATAAGAAGATTACATCCAATCCTTAGAGAAGCTATCTACTCATTGTGAAGAATTGATGAAGGGCCCCATCACCGCTTCTTTTCGGCGGAGTCTCCACACTAATCCTCACTTCTCTTACTTTGCTAACCTACCTATTACTATTTATTTAAGTTCCTAAACTAAGAAGCTAAGGAACCAAAGGACTGAAGAATGCTTGCCTTTCTCCTCCAATTTCATGGCCTATTTATAGATTTCCATCTCCTACTTGCTTCACTCGCCCAGGCGAGTAGTTTGGCCTATGTTTGCTCGTCTGGGCGAGCTAATGTTATCATCTTGGGACTTGAAGCTCGCCTGGGCAAGCCAAATACACCGGAGGAGCTCGCCTAGGCGAGTTAGACTCTTAATGCTGAAGAAAGCTTTGGGCTTGGATGAGTTTGTGGGCCTATTTGCTTGTAACACCTCCTAGGTTTGATCTTTTAAATCCCTTCTTGCTTGCTTTGCTTGTTCGGAAGCCTCAGAAATCTATCAAAATACAAAATACGATTGGATTAATCTTCCGAAATATGAAAAACAACATTTATCTAAGTACTAAATTCATTTCAACTAGGTTTAGTGCAAGTTTATAGACAAAATTAATGAAATCAAAAGATCAGTGCCAACATTTGAAATATGATTTTAACTGAAATATGGCACTTATCAAGGACCCATGTTGCATGTTTGTCAATTCACCATGCCATATCTAGGCGGTATAATTCTTCTTAATCCCATCACACAGAAGATGTTCACGTATTTCATCCAGTGCTTGGCATCTCCCATTCAAACAATTTATACAAGGATAAAAATATTTTCCATCTCCATCCGGTTGACTTCTTTCGAAGGCAAATTCCAAGAAATGTTCAACGCCTTTCTCATACTCAACACTCATGCGATTTGCATTCATCCAACTTCGATCCATCTAATTAATAACTCAGTGATACTCACAAAGTTATTCCATTCATGAAAACCTCACTTTTTCATTGAAGGTGTGGCCCTATCCCATTCAGGAAGACATATTTTTATAGTAGATTCATATGTGAAGGTTAGGTCGCTTTTTCTAAAATTTGACGAAATTTTGGCAATATTTCACATTGGTCTCCAAGTACACGACATGAAAGAGATGACATGAGTTCCACCATAGTCAAGTATGCACCCGAAAAAAAAAATCAAATGCATTATACCAAAATTTCATCAAATTTAAGAAAACAAACTCAACCTATACATATGAATATACTATAAAAAATGACTCTTCCCAAACTGTCCAAATGACAATTCAAGAATCAATACAATGACTAATCCAAACTATCCGGAAGAATCATTGTATTAAATCTCAAATGGGAAACTAAGCTTCACTCATAATGATCATGAATTATATATAAAACAATAATGACATAAAACAAGTTATAACAACATTCATAAAAAAAAACATCAAAAGTTTATGAAAGACATTTGTACCCGTGAAGATGATCACTGACAATAACAATCAATGTCGTGATGAGGATGCAAAAATGAAAAGGAAAAGCACCTACAAATTACAATTACAACTAATGATTAGTGAGAATAAAACAACAACAAATTATAAAGTAGATGAGGGATTCTGCAAAGTGCTAGTGAAGAAGATGTTAAAACATAGGCAAAGAAGTAAAAAATTTAAAAGAACCCAAAGGGAAGCACTTTATATGCAACAACTAGTGAGCCAAATCAAAATACGAGAATGAGAACCAAAATCTTAGTCAAAGTAGTCAATATTTTATAATAATATGTCTTTGTTCTTACGCAGGAAAGAGATTCAGAGGATCAAACCCAATAATCCTTATATCAGTTACAGAGAAGCTTTCAGTACAGCTGCAAAGAACGTAAGGACCAGATCAAAATTACTGCAAATAAATTACCCTATTTATTTATATAATCATAATCATGTTCATAAATATAATAACTGATAATTATTTCATTTTTAGTGGGCACATTTTGCCCATATTCATTTTGGGCTGATGTTGGAGAGCAACAATCATTATAGGAGCATTCAATGTCGAGGGCTGCGCTATTGAATAAATGAATGCCATTTTCATCATATTATAGGACTTGGGTTTCATTTGAGTCTGTCAAGCAAACAATGTTTGACCTATAATGAGGAGATAATTAATATTTGGAGGCAGAAAAAGTGGAATTTGAATCTCACATACTAACAGAAGAAAAAGGCCTATGGAATATGGGGGGCTCCCTAAGCTGGTTGTGGAGCGCAGTGCAAGGGTGGTGAGGGAAGCTTAGGGATAAGAAATAAGAACACATATCCCTATCATATCATGCATATGAGATATGGCTGGCTAAAAGGAACATATATCTATGCATATTAATTCATCTCTCTCTCATATATCTTTGGCGTGTAGCAATTTGGAGGATTGCTTTTGTTGGAGCATTTGATATATAAGATCATATACATACTATAATAGTACCACTGGAGCAAGATTAGAATGAATGATGGTGGCTACTAACTAGCTATAATACCCATTCATTCCAAAGAAAAATTTAATAATATAACAAGACCTTTAGACAAATGCCAAGCTCATACCTTACAATCTTTTCATGAAAAGGAGAGACTCCTATGAAGTTCAAGGCCTCATGCACATGCATCCCTCTCCCTCCTATGAAATTTTAGCCACATCTCAAAGTATAGATGAACAATACAGTATACTATACTACTAAACAGTCAAGTACATGGAATATATTTATGAATAGGAAGGAAAGACTGTAGTAGAAAAATTCCAACACATTGCCTAGCTAGTGCATAATGTGACATCAGGTGATGAAAGAAAGGTCTTTGGCGGATTGCAATAATTAACTTGTGCCAAAGCATAGAAGGTAAATAAAGATATGAAAAATGGGTCAAACATTGACCTAATAAATACATTTCTATTGCATTTACAAATAAGAATAGAAATAACCTACATCCTTTGGAATCTTATGTCTTAGGTTACATCAAGCTCAAATTAATTAATTAAACCTATTTGATAAGTGTGTGGCTTCGATTTATTTTAAAATCTATTAAATTAAAAAACACATTTTAATTATGTTAGATCAACCTTATAAAAACATATCAAAACTTTAAAAAATATTCAATGCTTTTAATACTTAGATTGTATAAAATCGTGAACATATTCCCACTCCTATATCCTTAAGTCGGAGGCTGCTGTTAGACTCTTGGCAAGCGTACCAATTGTCGTTGCAGGTTACAAAATTTATAAAAGATCGTCTCCATAGGGACTTGAGCTACTCAATCAATCCAAATAAAATTTAACAGTTCAATAGTTATGTACAATAAGTGTAAGCGAAATTTCATGAGTTTAAGGAAATAACGGAAAATTACGAAAACTAGTAAAATTGAATTTAAGTAATTTATGAGAATGTAGGATTGGGTTTCATCGTTCATGCCTTCAGTATCTAATTAACATTTAACCTATATGAATCATTTTCTAACATTACTGATGCACACATTAATTCACCCCAAATCGATCCCTCGCATTCGAGAATCCTAAGGATATTTACCGAATATCGATCCCTCATATACAAATTAAATAAACCAGCATTACAATCATAATCATGTGCTATTTACAATCAAAAAATTATACTTTATTCCTAGCAATGTAACATAATGAGTAAAATCATTTAGTTCAAATCATAAGGGCACTTCCCAGTCAAGCTTAAAATCTAATTTCATGAAACTAGTGATCAAGTATAATCAAGCATTAAGAACAAAATGAAATTACCAGAATGAATAGAAAAGATTCATATATATATCAAATATCAAAAGAGATACATAAGGGTAAGAAGATTACATCAAATCCTTTGGAGAAACTACTCGATCATGGTGTAGAGCAAGAAATCAACAGAAAACATGACAAAGGAGGCGATCCCCGACCAGTTCCTGTAGAGTTTCCACTCCTTTTCTCTCCTCTCTCACCTCTCTCAAAGCCTCTTGGGCTGTTCCTCATGTTATCCCTCTCAAAAATCATGATTTCTTCTTCCATTTGCATGCCTATTTATAGGAAATGGAAGTTGCTGATGTCCACTAGCCCAGGCGACTGATTTGGCCTATTTTTACTCGCCTGGGTGAGTTAAAACTTAGTCTTGATGAATGCCACTCGCCTAGGCAACTGAATTACAGATAAATGCTCTCTTGGGCGAGTTTACTCTTAACATTGAAGAAAGCTTTTAGCTCAGGCGAGTTTTGGACTAATTTGGTTTCCCTGAAATGACCATTTTGCCCTTATTGCTTGTTTTGATTGCTTTGGATGAAAACTATAACACCTCTCTTTACTCACTCATGCTTGATTAATTTTATGTAAGATTTCGTGTCCACTTTGTATTAAAATCAAATTAGTTATAAATGTTTACAAAAATTTTTCTCTTCGCATTTCGATTTCGCAAAACACTATTCTAAGTGCTTATCATGTTTGAAAAATTCATCATAACAAATAGTCTAAGTAATTCAGACATGGTTAAATATAACAGTCCGTGTACAGTTATCCAAAATAAAATACAGACCCTCACCAAAATAGTCTAGTACAAATTACATAACTTCAGAGGCAACAGCAGCAGACTAGTACAACAATTTATCAAGCCACGACACAACATGCAAATCATCCAAGATTCTTCA
>PYAF01001886.1:10978-26577 GCA_007407185.1 Glycine tomentella
GAATGTGACTTCCACTTAAGGCTCCCCTCTTCCCTTTATATAGAGTTTAGGAAATAATAAAATATTCAAGGACATTTCTACCCTTTCTATCTAGTTACTCTCATCTAGTTCCATCCTAACTTAGTTTCTTCTCATTCCATTCCATCCTAACTAAACTCATAATTACTCTTTTACTTTTATACAAAAATCTTCTAAGTCATGATGACTTTCTTTACAAGTGTCCCTACACTTGTCTACTTCTTTACAAGTGTCCTTCCACTTGGCATTGTCATGAAGCTTCCTTTACAAGTGTCCTACCACTTGGAATTGTCATGAATCCTCCTTTACAAGTGTCCTACCACTTGGCATTATCATGATTCTTCTCCATTTCTCTACCTATTTCACGTGAAGCATCAAGAAATAAGAGAAGATTTTCTTCTCTTCGTGCCATCTTGTACATATGTCTTTCAAGGTTATGATGGCTTCTTATCCCTTCATCAATGGTGGCTTACAAGTGGGTAGATATTTCTTAAGCCTTCATGTTGTATCTTATCATTTTAATTTATGAAGCCTAAGATATTTTTCTATTTATCATGTTTTCATTTTCTTAAAGAGAAGAAAACTATGTGGTTTTCCTTGTATCCACATGTCACCTTTTATGAAGAAGAAAAATTCAATTTAAAGATAGATTCACACATGGCATTTATTGGAAAGAAGTAAAATTCATTTCGAATTCATTTTCACACATGACCTTTTATAGGAAGAAGTAAAGTTCAATTTGAACTCTTCTACCTAAAGGATAATATTAAATAATAGAACTCTCGAGTTTTCCAGAAACTGACTTCAATTACAGTATAAATTGCTCACAAGTAGTTTATACATCTTACAATTAAAAGAAAATTTCCCAGATTCTACTTATCTTTTTTTATACTTTTCTGCTACCTAAATTTTCCTGAATAGAATTTCAATAATCACCGTATAAAATTCATAGAAATTCTATTCTGAAGCTTTTTGTCACAAAGTATTTTGGTAATTTGCCATCCAAGGGCACTCTGTAATTTCATCAAGTTTTCACAAAATATCAAAGGGTGTCTTAGTAATTTTTGCCTCAAGGGTACTTTGGTAATTTGTCATTCACCTTTGGGGTATGATTGTAATTTTCCAAAATATTCAAGGGTATTTTTATAATTTCTACCTTAAATATCTTACCAAAATATCTAAGGGCATTTTTGTAATTTCTGTTTTAAGGGAAGAGCAATATGGTCATTTCTCCTCAAACATTTTCTGTAATGTCTCTAATTAATATTTCACCCAAATAATTTAAATATAGACCATCAAATCTCTCATACCCTAATACTCACATCAATAGCTATGCAAGAATAATCATATAATATTTTGACCATAGTTTTTGAAATTCCAGGGTATTACACAATTACATAAGCAAAGAATAATTTGATTTAGTTGAACTCTAATCTTGTTTGATTAGAAGAACTGGATGTAGCTTCTCTTGAGAAGTGAACCAGTATATGTTTTTGTGTTGATCTCTTTATCTCTTCTTGTTATCTCAATCTCTTAACAATTGTGATATCTTTCTTAATCAACAAGTGTAGGTTCTTGTCATAGATTTCTTGGACTGAGTGGTTGGAATGAATTGAAGTTTCATTGGTTTTACAAAGTGATAAAGATCCTTCAACTCTGATTTTGTAAAAGTTTTAAAAGGACAAATTTATACCAATTCACCCTGTAACACCCTGAAATTTTGATAACTTAAAATATATATGTGATATATTCCTTGTATAATTTGATTACTTTATTAATTAGGATTAATTGAAATGTCAAGTTTTGTGCAGTTTGTTGAGCTGTGCTGAAATTGTGTAATTTCGAGTTTGACCCAAAAACATGTTTTAGTAAAATCATCATTATGGATTGGTTAATCGTTGGATCGCTTTCAAATTTTTAAGGTGGGCTCCTAACCCATATATGTAACTTATGAAACGTGAGAAATTAATTTTTTCACAAAAGTAGAAATTTTAAAATTGGGTCAGCTAGCCAAGGCGAATTTTGCAGGCACTTTTGCTCGCCTGGGCGAGTCAAGGCGGTGATAAATAGTGCAGCAGCATCCAAAATCATGAAAAATGGCTTCCTCCCCAGCTCCCAAGCTCCCCCCCACCCTTCTCCACCACCCACAACCACCATCGACCACCATGGGCCGTCGTTGCTTGCCATTGGACCATCACACGAAAAGGAACACTTTAATTGGAGCCGAATCTTCAAAACTAACTGTGGTTTCCTTTGTCTTCTTCTAGCTAATTTAAGTCTCTTGATATATCTTGTGATTCGGGTACCGTTATTGGCTGTTTCTATACTTCCTTTGAAAACCCTTTGAAAATGAGATGTTCTAAAAGTCTTCGTTTTATGAAACTGATGTCATTTATGTGATCTTTGTTGAACCCTGATCACATTGGTGTGATCGGAATTTCAAATTGATGTATTTTCATGTGGACTCCCAAAACACCATTTTAGCCTCTTTTTAAATTTGAGTGGGTATTTGACCCCAACTGTTAATGTTAAGTTTGTCTTTGAAATCTATACCAAGTTATCTTCAATTTGGTATATAGAGCTCTGCGTTCGGACAAGCACACGTATTCGAAGGATCACGAAACAACACCGCTAGGCTGTAACAACAAGAACCCCTAGATAGGTAAGGGGAGTTTATTATTTTGGCGATAGTTTAGATACCATAGTTGGGGGCCAGAAAGTCCAACTATGAAGATGACTGTATGTCCCTGCTGTGTGCTGGTTTTCAAGAAAAACCACATTTTTAACTAATGGGATGTCATGTATTTATGATTGAAGTGTGTTTGTTCCTGCGTGCGCTTGTTTTCAAGAAAAACTATATTTTTAACTAATGGTGTGCGATAAATTGGCTTGTTGATGAATAAAACTGTGATTGATGTTGTTGTTGTAATTGATTGATTTTTTGGGAAAAGTATTAATTACAGAGGAGACTCTCCAAAATTTTATAATATGTTTTCCTATTTAATTCGTTATTAAATTTTTAAATGGGCATAAGAGTGTGTTTCCATATTGTAGTCCTCCTCTTTATTTTAGAATTTTCCTAAAATACCAGTCTCGTGGTAATATGGATTGTGGATGAATGAAGTGATATTGATGTCATTGATAATGTTGAAATGAGATGTTATTGATGTGTTGGTGATGATTGAATGAGATAATAATGATGTGTTTGATGATGTACAAAAGAAATAATGTTTATGTGGTTGATGATGTTGAAATGAGATGACTTTGATATGTATGATGATGATATTGAGATGATGTGATGTTGATGTTGATAATGGCATTGATTAGAGATAATGTTGATGTGGACAATGTGATTGTGTGGTGTGGATACACATGGATACCCATGGCAGTGCATGACGGGTTACCCTTGCGAGGGAGGATTTGTTCCTAGCCAGGTCATGCATTGATGGTGGCCATGGTTGCATTATGTATATATCCACGTGGGATGCAGTGACCGGTTGGTTACCTTGCAAGGATGGATTTGTTTCTAGCCACGGTCAGTGCATCGGTGAGCCCACATTGGTGTGTTAGGTATGTACACGGGGGGTGCATGACGGGTTACCCTTGCGAGGAAGGATTTGTTCCTAGCCGGGTCATGCATTGATGATGCCCATGTTTCATACTTCATTTGCATGGATGAAAATAGAATGAACACACTTGCGTACCTATGGGTTTCTATGGGCTAAAAACGCAGGTACTAAGGGGTTATTAGGTTTGGAATTCCCTAGCGACGTTGGCTGATCATCGGGGGAATGGTCATTGCACGACAGGGTGACCCTAATAGGCAGTGAATCATTGTTCCTGTGAGAGGCTATTTTCGAGATATGGTACCATATTGCATGCTGATAGATGAGTCAGGTGCATGCATCATTATGAGTATGATTGTTTGAGTTATGAAATGAACTGGATGATTGGTTTGTTGAGTGTGCATTCGACTGATAGAATTTTGGTAATAATTGTGATTGTGATTGTTATTTCCTTTCCAATGGTGGTTTCTTGATAATTGTTGGTTGTACATAATAAACTCATCCTTGTGTTTGTTGTACCGTGTGATTGGTACCTATGATGATCACGAACCTTCGTTCGTGTGAGCAGATGAGTAGCCTTAGGTGACTCTGGAGGGAGATTCTTTTTGGTTGGAGCCACCAAGCTGACGTGATGACGTTGGGTTTCTTTTTGGGAAAGAGTTGTGTTTCGATAATCAACTCTTTCTTAGTTAGTTCTTTGAATTTTTGTTAGATATGCAATTTCAGTTGTATTACATGTAAAACTAAAGGAAGTTTTAACATGTGGATAACATGTACTGGTTTAATATATATTTGTACATATGTCATTAATTATGGAATTATAATATGTGTATGATAATTAAATTATCGCGAAAAAAATTTACCATCATTTTCATAATCAATTTAATGAAGTTTTCATTAAAAGTTAAATCTTGTGCGGTAAGAATTGATGATACAGTAGCGACGAGGCGGGTCGTTACACACACCCTTCTTGGTATTTGCATGTATTCATATTGTTTTCAATTGGTATCAAGATCTGGTTCTTCAAAGTTAATCAAGATCACTATCTTTTCAAGAAAATGAATACCACATAGATAACATTCAAAGAGGGTGCCTCCCTCAATCGTCCTCCAATGCAACCTATTCGTTTGTATCTTGCTTGTGCATGGTAGAATCCCTCAATCTTCTTTGAGTAATGATCTTGTGGTAGAAACCCCAACTAGTGGTTCTGTTTTGACTTTTGATGTGTGTTTGAGTTGTCTTGTAGAAATTTATGGGTACAGACTGGTTATCTTCCAACCATGTTTTGCTAAACTGTTTTGATAAAACTATGGTGTTTGGTGATCCTGAGGTGAGTGAAAATGGGATGTTTATCTCTGCTAACCAAATTGTGTCATCTTTGAAAGAAAATGCTCAAGTGTACATGATGTTGTCTAACCTGAAAGTAGAGACCAAGGTTTCCATAGGTGAACTTCCTGTTATTAGAGAGCTTCCAGAAGTGTTTCCTGAGGATATATCCAGTTTATCGCCTGAGAGAGATAAAGTTTTCTATAGATTTGGTACCTGGTGTTATACCCATATATGTAGCTCCTTATAGGGTGTCTCCTATAGAGTTAACTGAGCTTAAAAAACAACTAGAAAAGTTGTTGGATAAGCAATTTGTAAGACCCGGTGTGTCCCCATGGGAGCACCAGTGTTGTTAGTGAAGAAGAAAGATGGAACCATGAGGTTGTGGGTAGATTACCGCCAGTTGAACAAGGTGACGATTAAGAATAAGCATCCTTTGCCTAGAATAGATGACCTTATGATCAGTTGGTAGGAGCTTGTGTGTTTAGCAAGATAGACCTTAGGTTAGGATACCATCAGATCCGTGTGAAGTCTGAGGATATTCTGAAGACTGCTTTTAGGACCCGTTATGGTCATTACGAGTATTTGGTTATACCCTTTGGTGTGACTAATGCTCCTGGTGTGTTTATGGATTATATGAATAGGATCTTTCACCCTTATCTTGATGGTTATGTGGTAGTATTCATAGATGATATTTTGGTGTACTCTAAGACCAAAGAGGAGCATGAGGAGCACTTGAGGATTGTGTTGCAAACCTTTAAGAATCGACAACTTTATGCTATGTTGTCCAAGTGTGAGTTTTGGTTAGAGAAAGTAAGTTTCTTACGAAATGTGATATCCCAAGGTGGTATAGTTGTAGACCCTTCTAAGGTAGAAGTTGTTATAAAGTGGGAAAGCTCCAAGTCTGTGTTTGAGATTAGGAGTTTTCTATGTTTAGCAGGATACTACCAGAGATTCATAGAAGGTTTCTTCAAGTTAGCCTTGCCTTTAACCAAGCTGACTCGTAAGGGTCAAGTTTTTGTGTGGGATGCCCAGTGTGAGCACAGTTTCCAAACCTTTAAGGAAAAGCTAACAACTGCACCTGTGTTAATTTTGCCTAACCCAAGAGAACCCTTTGAGGTGTACTGTGATGCATCAAAAATGGGTTTAGGAGGAGTGCTGATGCAGAATGGTCAACTAGTGGCCTATGCTTCTAGATAACTTAAAACGCATGAAAGGAATTATCCTACCCATGATTTGGAGTTATCCGTCGTAGTGTTTGCTCTTAAGATATGGAGACACTACCTTTTTGGCTCTAAGTTTGAAGTGTTTAGTGATCATAAAAGCCTTAAATATATATTTAGTCAGAGAGGGTTGAACATGCATTAGAGGAGATGGTTAAAGTTTCTTAAGGATTATGATTTTGAGCTTAGCTATCATCCTGACAAAGCTAATGTAGTGGCTGATGCTTTCAGTAGGAAATCCTTGCATTTATCTGCTTTGATGGTTAGGGAATTAGACCTCCTAGAACAATTTAGAGACCTTAGCCTTGCATGTGAGGTTACCCCTAACAGTGTGGGACTAGGAGTTTTGAGAATTACTAGCAGCTTGCTAGGAGAGGTCAGAGAGGGTCAGAAGTTTGGTCCTTTTCTGAGGGCTCAGTTAGAAGCCATAACGTCAAGGAGATATAGTAATTTCAGAGTGGGATCAGATGGAGTCTTGAGATTTCAAGATAGAACCTATGCTCCCAATGTACCTGAGCTTAGGAATATTATCTTGGAGGAAGGACATAGCAACAATTTGAGCATTCATCCTAGTGCTACAAAGATGTATTAGGATCTCAAGACAATGTTTTGGTGGTCAAACATGAAGAAGGAGGTTAGTGAGTTTGTGTATGAATGATTAGTCTATTAGAAGGCTAAGATAGAACATCAGAGACCCTCAAGGAAGTTGTAACCTTTAGAGATACCCCAGTGGAAGTGTGACAATATTTCCATGGATTTTGTTGTAGGACTACCTAGAACCCCAAGAGGTTTAGATTCTATCTGGGTTATTGTTGACAAAATGACCAAATCTGCTCACTTTATCCCCATCAATATCATATTTTCCTTAGATAAATTTACCTCCCTGTATGTTAGTGAGATTGTCAGATTACATGGTGTGTCATATAGCATAGTATATGACAGAGATCCTAGATTCACCTCTAGATTTTGGGAGAGTCTAAACAAAGCGTTGGGAACCAAGCTTAGGCTAAGTTCAACCTATCATGTATTCTTGAGAGTTGCTTCGTGGACTGGGGTTGGACGAGCATTGAAATCTCGAAAACTCACACCCCGTTTTATTGATCCCTTGCAAATTCTCAAGAGTCGGCCCGTTAGCATATCAAATTGCATTACCTCCGTCCCTTTCTAATCTCCATAATGTCTTCCATGTCTCCTAACTCCGTAAGTATGTCCATGATCCTTCTCATGTGTCAAGTTAGATGACGTTCAAGTGAAGGAAAACTTGACATATGAAACATTGCCTTTGAGGATCCAAGATCAACAGATGAAGCACTTAAGAGGGAAAGAGGTTCCTTTGATCAGGTGATCTGGGGAGGTGCATCAGGAGAGGATGCAACATGGGAACTAGCGAGTCAGATGCGAGAAGCCTATTCTGCATTGTTTAAATCAAGTAAATTTCGAGGATGAAATTTCTAAAAGTGTGGGAGTGTTGTAACACCCTAATATTTCGATAACTGAAAATATATGTTTGATGTATTTGTTGTGATTGTTTGATTATTTGATTAATTTAGATTGGTTGATTTGTTGTGCATTTTACCCTAGTGCAATTGCTTGGTATGTATGTTAGCTTGTGTGAAGGTTATTTGACTTGCGCTGAAAATTGAGTGATTTTGAGTTTGACCCGAAACCTTTTTTAGTCAAATCACCATTTGGGATTGGTTAAACGTTGAATCGCCTTAAAATTTTAAAAACAGGTTCCTAACCCACATATGCAGAGGTTGACCGTTGGGATCGTCGAAATAACATCTGTAGAGTGATAAATTAATTTTTCAGTGAACCAAAAATTCTAAAATTGGGCCAATTCGCCTAGGCAAATTTTGGAAGGCTTTTTGGCTAGCCTGGGTGAGTTAAGTCAGTTTTAAAAATGTCCAGCAATGTCCAAACTAAAAAAAGATGTCTTTCTCTCCCCAAAAACAGCCACCCAACCCCCTCCCCCTCCTCCTCCACCAGCCATGGCCACCACGAGGCACCGCCGCTTGCTGTTGGACCACTGCACGGAGAGGAACCATTTAATCGGAGCAGAAACTTCAAAACTCTTCTCAAAGTTTCGGTAGAGAACAGAGCTCCCAATCCTCCTTTCTTGGTTTCCTTGAGGTAATCTTGGTTTCCTTGTCTTCTCTTAGCTAGTTTGAAGCCTCTCTTGATATCTCTTGTGATTTGGGTATCGTTATTGGGTGTTTTTATACTTCCTTTGAAAACCCTTTGAAAATTAGATGTTGTAAAATTCTCCTTTTTATGAAATTGATGTCATTTTTGTGATCCTTATCGAGCCCCGGTCACATTGGTGTGATCGGAATTTCAAAATGATGTCTTTTGATGTGAACTCCCGAAACACCGTTTAGCCCCTTTTGATTTGAGTGAGTATTTGACCTCAACTTTTAACATTGACCTTGTCTATGAAATCTATACTAAATTATCTTCAATTTTGTATATAGAGCTCTGCGTTTGGGCCAAAGTACCTGAACTTGAGAGATCCCAAAACGATGCTATTAGGAGCTTTCAGAGGGAAATAGATAGGTAAGGGGAGTTTATTATTTAGTTATAGTTTTGTTACCATAGTTGGGGGCCAGGGAGTCCAACTACGAGGATATCTGCCTGTCTGTGCTGTGTGTTGGTTTTTCAAGAAAAACTAAGTTTTAACTAATAGGATGCGATGGATTTATGAGTGATGTGTTTGTTCCCGTGTGTGCTCGTTTCAAGGCAAATGATGTTTTTAACTAATGCGATGCTATGAATTTTCTTGTTGATGGATAAAACTATGACTGATGTTGTTGTTGTAATGATTGGATTTTTGGAAAAGTCTTAATTACAGAGGAGACTCTGCCCAAAATTTAATAATGCTTCCTCCTATTCAATTCTTTATTAAATTTTTAAATGGGCATAAAAGTGTGTTTTTTATATTGTAGTCCTCCTCTTTAATTTAGAATTTTCCTAAAATACCAATCTCATGGTAATGTGGATGGTGGATGAATGAGGTGATATTGATGTCATTGATAATGTTGAAATGAGATGATATTGATATATTGGTGATGATTGAA
Source organism: Glycine tomentella (assembly GCA_007407185.1). Lineage (NCBI taxonomy): Eukaryota > Viridiplantae > Streptophyta > Magnoliopsida > Fabales > Fabaceae > Glycine > Glycine tomentella. The sequence goes on from PYAF01001886.1 coordinate 20,189, forward strand.
TGAGATAATGATGATGTGTTTGATGATGTATAAATGATATAATGATGATGTAGTTTATGATGATTAAATGAGATGATGATTAAATGGATGTTGATGTTGAAATGAGATGAAGTTGATATTTATGAGGATAATGTTGAAATAAGATGAATTTGATATGTATGATGATGATATCGAGATGAGGTGATGTGTATGTACATTGATACATATGGGGTGCATGATTGGTCATCCTTGCGGGAAAGGATTTGTTCCTGATGAAAATACAGTGAACACTCTTCAAATAAATCAAGAGAGGGGTGAATTGGTTTAAAACAGGTATTTAAAAATTTACTTGGAACAATTTGTGAAATTTGAAATTTGGATCGTATCACTTAAAACCTTTTTCAAACAAGAACTTTTCTTTCAACCAAGATCAACCTTGTTATGCAAGTAATGCCAAAAACATTGTCTTGTTGATTATATATTGATTACCCAAATACAAACAATGAGAGATATACAAAATTAGAATAAAAGACTCAACAATTTATACTGGTTCACCTCAAACTTGAAGGGTACATCCACTGTCTTCCAACCAACACTAGGTTAGAGTTTTCACTAAAACAAATATAATTCTTTAAAAGCTATTACAACAGATCTCCCTTGTCAAACCCAGACAAAGAATCAAAATCTAAACCATATAGATTTCTTAAGATCTAGAACCAGAGAACACTACTCTGTTCTGTTGGATATAGGGGGAGCAACATGAAGATTTGATTCAAGACTTATTTTGAGCTTTCAACATGCTTGGAGTGCCTTGAAGTTAATGATATGATTCAAGTGTAAGAGAAAGGCAATCTGATTGATCCATACATGTATAGCAATCATTCATTCATTCATTCATTTAAAAGGTTTTTCATAAAAGATAACAAAGCTTTTCAAAGTTGGTTAAGGTTTTAATCTGATTGAAAGGTTTTGGAAAAATGTCATTTTCACTGGTTTAATCGATTACCTTACAGGCATAATCGATTATTTTGTTCTTCATGAAATCTGGAAAATCTTTATAAACAATTTAATCAATTACCTATCAGTTTAATCGATTATTTGGCCTTTGATTGAAACAGGAACTGCTATGTTAAAAGTTTTAATCGATTACCAACATTCGGAATCGATTACATAGTTGAAATCATTTTTTAAGGCTTCCTAGTTTAATCAATTACCATCATTCGTAATCGATTATATTATTGAACAAAGCTTTTGAGGTTTGCTGGCTTAGTCGATTACCAAACCTTGTAGTCGATTACACAGGTCATTTTGTGAAAAATGTACTTCCTGGTTTAATCGATTACAACACGAGATAATCGATTCTTTTGCTCATTGCTCAAACCCATAAAACTTCATGAACAAATTAATCGATTACAGAAGTATTTTAATCGATTACATATGTGTATTAATCGATTATTTGGCGCGTGTAATTGATTACAGTTAGTTACAACTTTCTGTTATAAATAGAATGAAAGCTTAGCTCGAAAATAACTTTGTGTATTTGTAATTCTGAGTATACACAAGTTTTTTATTCTCTCTCAAAGTGATTTTTTGAGTTCTATTACTTCTTGCCACTTTCAAATCATTCATGGGTTATTGAGTGAATCTTGAGCAAGAAACTTTTCCAAAGATAAGGAAAATATGTGCTGATTCATTTTTGCTATTCAACCTAGATTTGGTAATACATGTGCATTACATTCTCTGGATCACCAGGTTGTATTTCTCCTTAATCTTTGTGTGTAAATTCGTATTCTGAAATTCTGTTGAAATTGCTATTGTAAGTGGGTTCTTCTAGCTTGGTTCTAGAGAAGGGTTCTCTAGATTAAAGAATAGAGTAGTGTTCTTTGGTTCTTGCTCCTTAGAATTCTAATAGGGTTTTAGTTTTCTATTCTTTATCTAGGGTTGATAAAGGGGAGATCTTGTAATAAACTTGTAAGAACAAGATTTATAATAGTGGAACTCTAATCTAGTGTTGATTAGAAGAAACTGGATGTAGCTTCAGTTGTGAAGTGAACCAGTATAATTGTTTGTGTGATTGTTTCTCTATCTCTTATACTCTGATTGATCATTGATTCTTTGTTTCATATTCATTGTTCAACAAGTACTGTTTTGAGCTGATTGATTCCAAGGGACTAAGCAATTTGATTGAGTAAAAAGATTTCTTGGTTTTGAAAGTGATAAAGATCCTTAAAACTCTTATTTGAATATTTTTTTAAAATACTAAGGTTTATTGTGGGTACTCCCTTTATTTTCAATTGGCATCAAGAGTTGGTTCTTGAGAGCTATTCATGATCACTGTCTTTTCTTCAAAAAGAAAAATGAATACCTCACAAATAACCTTCAAAGAAGGTGCTTCTTTAAACAGACCTCCTATGTTTGAAGGGGAGCACTTCGGTTTTTGGAAAACTAAAATGAAAATGTTTATTCAATCAAATGACCCAGGAGCTTGGAATGCTATAGAAAAGGGTCCTTTGATACCTATTAAAACTGTTGGCAATGAGATGATTCCCAAAGAATGGGATGAGATGACAGATGTTGAAAAGAGAGTTGTCCAATATGATTTCAAAGCAAAAAATATGATAACCTCTGCACTTTCTTTTGATGAGTTTTTTAGAACAGTAAGATGCACAAGTGTCAAAGAGATGTGGGAGATGCTGGAGATTACTCATGAAGGCACTGAAGAAGTTAGAAGATCAAGAAAACATGCTTTAATCCATTAGTATGAAATGTTCAAGATTAACACCAAGGAAAACATTTCTCAATTACAAACAAGATTCACTCACATAGTGAATCATCTTTTGGGTCTTGGGAAGATCTTTGATATTGAAGAATTAAACATCAAAATCTTGAAGTGTCTCACAAGACCTTGGCAACCAAAGGTGACAACAATCAATGAATCAAAGGATTTGCCAAAAATGTCCATGACTGCACTATTTGGTAAGTTACTTGAATATGAGCTTGAAATGTCTCAACTAACTTGTGCTGAAGATGCAGAAAAGAAAAACAAAGGCATTGCATTAAAAGCTGCATCATTAAAGTCTGAAGAAGTGGAAGAATCAAGTGATGAAGAGGAAGATGACAACATGAACTTGATTGTTAAAAGTTCAGCAAGTTCTTGAGGAAGAACAAGAACAAAAAGTTCAACAAGAGCAACAAGAACAACAAGAACAACAACAACGACAACAAAAGGATTGACAATACTTTCACTTGTTTTGAATGTGGAAAACTTGGCCACATCAAATCAGAATGCTCAATCTTTTTGAAAAAACAACAAGGGAACAACAAAATGAGAAATGAAGGAAAATCTAAAAGAGCCTACATAGCTTGGGAAGATAATGAGTCTACTACATCATAATCTTCAAGTGAAAATGAAGAAGCTAACATATGTCTCACCTCTACTATCAATGAAGAAGATGATGATCTATTAAGTGATGGAGATGAGGTAAATTTTGAACTTGAACAAGCAATTAATGCTTTCCAAGAAATGCATGAAGAAGCTCAAAAGCTTGCAAAATCCAATAATAAGCTTAAAGGAAATCTTAGATGGCATGTTGCAAAAATTACAGAAATACAAACTGAAATTTGCAACTTGAAAGAAGAAAATGAAAAACTTGTTTCAAGTTACAAAATGAATGGATGTGTATGTGCTTCTTCTTTTACAAATGTTGACAAATATAACTTGCTGCAGAAAGATTTTGATGATTACAAAAAGAGTCAAGGAGAAAAATATATGTCAAGTTTATCCGAAATCAGCTATTTGGTTGATCTTTTAAGAAAATTATACAAAGGAAAAAGCAACTTGGCTGAAATGTTAAACGTGCAAAGGTATGCTGAAGATACTTCTGGATTGGGGTACAAAAGAGGGTCAAAGTATTCTGGAAAAACTATATTTGTGCCTCCAGAATAGAAGAATCAAAAGAAGTTCATAAACTCAAAGATCAATCAAAATGCTTTCTTGAGAAAATCATCAAAATCTGTAATTTGAAACTATTGTATGGAAAAAGGACATACATCTTACAAATGCTATGCTAGGAGATTCTATGTACCTAATGGAGATTGTATTTGGGTTCAAAAGAAAAAGAAGGCAACTAACCCCTACGGACCTAATCTCCATTGGGTACCGTCCTTTATAAATTGATTTGAATTTTGCAAGTATGTCTAAAAGCTATATGACGGGTGACGTGTAACACCTCCAAAATTTCCATAGTTATGACCAAAGTATTATACGAATTATTCATGCATGATTATTAGGTCATGAAAAAATTTAATGATCTATATTTAAATTATTTGGGTAAAATATCAACTAGAAACATTACGGAAATATTTGAAGAGAAAAGACCATATTACCCTTTCCGTAAATTGGAAATGACAAAAATGTCCTTAAGGTCAAAATGACGAAAATGCCCCTAGATATTTTGAAAATTACAAAACTGCCCTTAGATATTTTAGAAAGATATTTTAGAATGGAAACCTACATAAACACCCTTGAATATCTTGGAAAGGACAAGAACATCCTTAGATATTTTTATAATAGAAATACATAACACTTTTAGATAACAGAATATTAAAATAGTTTGTAACAGGAAATGTAAGTGGAATTAGGTTTTTAAGCATCCAATGATATAAAAGGAAGAAAACTTAGGTGTAAAGAGCATGTGAAAAGGAGGAAAATATTCATGAAAGCCACTTGCAAAAGTGAAGTCATATGATGAATACAAGTGTTAGGACACTTGTAAAGCACATAATGAAGATTTTTCCTCTAACATTTATGTGAAGCTTGGAGAATAATAGTGAAGCTTCATGATTTTGCCAACTCAAAGGGACACTTGGAAAGAGATTACGAGAAGGCTTCATGAATTGAACAAGTGTCAAGACACTTGTATGGTGTAGATTTAGTTTAAGTAGATTTTTCTTAAAAAGTAAAAATCTTATCTTGTCCCTTTGACAGAACACGTGGACATTTCTAGACATTATTTCAAAAATCCCAACGATCAAAAGTTACATATATGGGATAGGAGTATACCTTTAAAATATTAAGGAGATCCAACGGTTAACGAATCCAGAATCAATATTTTACTAAAACGGGTTTTGGGGTAAATTTAAGAATGAAGGAAAAACACAAAATCTTCCCATTCCACGAAAATTGGTGAAAATTGCTCCACAAGCCAAAGTAGTGCACGTATACATCAAGAAGATTAGGGAAGGCTTGAGAAAATTCAATAAAAAGGACACTTGGTTGGTGAAAAAGCTTGAACACTTGCCATTGGAAAATTAGTCAACATAACTTTAAGATATTTTCCTAACTAGCAAACAAATAAGGATGCTTCCACAAAGCTTGAAACCAACGTGCAAATAGGGAACAAAGGAGAATGCTATAGAATTTTCAAGAAAGGACACTTGTAGGGTGGAAAATGAAGAGCCAATGGCATCAAAGCACATGGAAAGCTAGGTTATAAATGCTTAAGATATTTTTAACAAAAGCAAGACCAACAAGCTTATAAAAAGGGGGTGGGAACCGAAAATTGGTGGCTGTCCAAGGAACCTACGTACAACATATTTCACTCTACATCATTTTCCTTCCATCACTTTCTTTGTTACCTTTTGCTTAACACAAAACAAAGGCCTACACCCTTGGAAACCTCACGTGAAGTACTAGGAGAACTAGGAGCAAGGCTAGCAAATTGTAAAGGAGAAAGAAAGGTATGGGGAAATGTTATGATAAATATAGTTTAGATATTTATTATGCTAAATTCTCATTTATTTTTATATGAATCAAGCTTTGTATACCATGTGTTTGATGAAATGCTTCAAAGAACTAAAATGGGTACATGGATGATGATTTGAATAAATGACTTAAAATAACTTAAAGAATAATTATTGGAATAAATAACTTGAATCTATGTTGCAAACACATCTAGTTTTTAGTATAATTTAAGGTTAGATTTTAATTAAATATGTAGGAAATAGAATAGGATTAGGCTAGTTTAAGTATTTTAATTACCTTGAACTAATGTCAATACCATTTGAGCATTTTACAGGTAAAAAGGAGGAAAACTCAAGCAAAAGAGAAAACATGTCTGAAGTCCCACGCTATCAGCGTGGGAACTCACGCTATCAGCGCCAGATGCAGGGAGAGAAGGCTAAAGCTCTCGAATGATTCATGCTATTACCGTGGGAATCCACGCTATCAGCGTGAAGGAGGCCTGAAACCAGCTTGAAGATTCGAAGAACTCACGCTATTAGCGTGAGTACTCGCGCTAATAGCGTCACGCTTTCGAAAGACCCACGCGATTAGCGTGGAATCGCGCGCTGGTCGCGTGGAGTTGATTTTATTTTCTGTTTTAAAAGATTGATTTCGAAATTAGGATTAT
>PYAF01001887.1:8718-30453 GCA_007407185.1 Glycine tomentella
GTCAAGCTTCTTCCGGGTCAGGGGGAGCCACTGGAAGACCCGGGAAGATATCGCCGACTTGTTGGTAGACTTAATTATCTTACTGTCACTAGGCCAGACATCTCATTTGCAGTAAGCGTGGTAAGTCAATTCCTGAATACTCCTTGTGATAGTCATTTGGATGCTGTCATGCGTATTCTCAGATACATCAAGAATGCACTTGGTCGTGGACTCCTATATGAAGACAAAGGTAATGCTAAAATTGTCTGTTACTCGGATGCTGATTGGGCAGGATCACCATCAGACAGGAAATCCAGTTCTGGCTATTGTGTTCTAATTGGAGGAAACTTGATTTCATGGAGAAGCAAGAAACAGAATACCGTTGCTAGATCTAGCGCTGAAGCTAAGTACCGCGCCATGGCAACTGCTACATGTGAAGTTGTATGGCTTCGGCAACTTCTCCAACAATTACAATTTGGAGACACTGAGGACACTAAGCTTATTTGTGATAATCAAGCTGCCCTTCACATTGCATCTAATCCGATTTTTCATGAGCGAACTAAACACATAGAGATCGACTGTCATTTTGTGAGAGAGAAAGTGCTTTCAGGAGAAATCACCACTGACTTTGTCAACTCTAGTGAACAACTGGCAGATATGTTCACTAAATCTCTCAAAGGGCCTCGCGTTGATTATATTTGTAACAAGCTGGGTACATATGACATATATGCTCCAGCTTGAGGGGGAGTGTTATTAATATGATCTGATTTAATGTAAATAGGGAAACTATATGATCTGATTTAATGTAAATAGGAAAAACTAGGAAATATCTCTCTAGCTGATTTTTAGGGATTTAATTACCTTTGTTTCCTCTTTTGTAATGACTCCTTGATTATAAATAAAGCAGCTGATGTGTAGAATAACACACATCATTTTCTGTATCATTCTACACATATATACAAGCATATTTACATTAATGAAGGAAGATCTATTTCTGCATCAATCTTGGGTTGGTTTGCTTGGTGAAAAAACAAAATGTTTCAAGAAATCCTAGCTATCGCGATTGTCAGAGGCACCAAAATAAAAACACACATAAGGAGATAACTATAACACCACCTGAGCATTGTTTTCCTGGTCTATTTGATGATCAATACTATAGTATCAGAATGTCATTATTTGTACAACTACTTCAGATGAGAATTCCTCACATTTTTAAAAATTCTTGAGTGACTAAGCAATCAAGTTTCTATAGCAATCAACAACTAACAGAGCATGCCTCCTCTCTAGCGTGTGTAGAGTTCCACCAACGACACATCCTATGTACATAGTATAATCTGCTAGTAACTTTAAGAACAAGACCAAAGCTTCTTTTCAATCTTTATTATTTAAGACAGATTTCTCATTATACTTGGTGACATTTTATCTTCTATATAACTCCAAACAACAATAACGAGAGAGTGGGTATAAAATAGACCAGCTTTACAAGATAAAGAAAGAACCATTTATCATTGTGTGTGTTGAAAATCAGGAATTTAATGTATAACAATGTGATATCTGATTTAGAGGAACCTGAATATCCTCTAACTATGTGTAATCAATACTACCTGTCAATATAAACAAGCATCCATTGTGTACTCTGACACACGGTATACACATAAATATCCCTCCTTATTTTCTCTTCTTTTACAGTAGGCTTCCTGTTATGATCTGTTTGCAGAACTTTTACGTAAGTTTTGTTACCAAAACCCTCTGATCTAGTATTTGTTTCTATACTATAAGCCTAAATTTGCAAAATCCAAATAACTGATTTCATTAGTGCCACTTGCAATCACATTTTTGAGAGTTCTCTCTAGCCCTCAGAGACTCAAGTAGAAATAGCAGTTAGTCTTTTCAAAATTTCATATAACTACTATCATTTATCTTATTAGTAGTATCAAGAACAATAATTTTAAAATAATCATGAAACTGTGTTTTAATATACAGTAAATGTAACAGAGGACTTTGATGGGTTTAATATATTTTTATATTCTTCCTAAAGCAAATAACTTGGTTTCTCATGTTATATGTATTTTTCTTTTAGTATAATAGAAACTGAATTCAAAACCTCTAACTACTTGCGGTAAACCAAAACTGCATCTACCCCAACTACTTAAGGAATGTCCAAGTTACATGTTTTTGTCAACAGGGTTAATTATGCTCAAGTCTCTCCTTACATCATACATTAGCTAGAGCAACTTGATCTCAGAAAAAAAGTGTCACTTCAAAAAATGCTTACCCAACAACTAGAATGATCAGGGAGAGGACCCACAAGATGCACTGATATTTCTTGAATTTAGCCTTCGCTCGTCCTGCAGAATAATTTAGGGGAGCATATTGTTGGTTAACCCATCCAAACTGGGGACGTATCAAAAACACAAATCCGAGAAGAAATCCAGTAAGAAAGCCTCCAATATGAGCAAAATTGTCCACATGTGGGAGAATTCCAACTCCTAGATTGATAACAATGATGATCACAAGGGTGAGGAGTGCTGCTAGCTTCACATGAAAAGAAAATCTTGATTGTCAGTAGTAGGTTGCTTTTAAGAGCATGATCTTTCCTTTTGAAACACTCAGTTAAATGAAAAAATTATTAAGCACCTTGTTATCATATATAGACCAGTTAGTAATGAGTTCTGAAAGCATGCCTCCCAGCAAGCCGAAAAGGGCACCAGAAGCACCAACAGAAATGTTTGACTGGATAAACAGAGCAGAAAGCAAACTCCCCCCAAATCCAGATATGACAAATAGCAGTCCAATAAGCACTGTTGTACAAGTATGCAAGAATCAGTAAGTAAAATTAGAGCTAAACCAGGCAAATCTTAACATGACACAAGAAAATCATGCCTCTCAGAATAGAAACTAAAGTCTAAAAGGGATCATCTTTGGTTTCATTTTTATCTATTTACCAGACAATAAGCAGTACAGCTCACATTATTCCTCAAATCAGATTTTTAAATGTTAATTTAAAAGTTGTGTTTAAGTCTAGGTATCCGGGAATAAGCATCGGCTAACTCTGTGCCAGCAGCCGCGGTAAGACAGAGGATGCAAGCGTTATGAGGCTACCATGCTTTTAACCTTAACCTAATATCAATTACTAGTTGTAGGCTACCTTCAGTTGTTTTTGTTGACATACTTTCCCTTTTCAGAATAAAGTACCAATTTATTAAGGTCCACTTAGTTTTATCTATCTACTTTTCAACTCAAAACCATAGAGAATACAAAAGTTCGAGCAATACAGAATAACAGAAGAACTCTAAGCAGAAAAAACACAAACCTCTACTTCTGTCATCGGCATATGTTATTTACAGCAAGATTTAAACAAATGTTTGGCCACCCTATAATTAATACCAAAATTTGGTTCTAGTCCCTATAAAATATCAGTTTTGGCTTGTCTTCCTTATTTTTAAAAAGCAATCCATTTTGGTTCTTGAGTTCTTGTCATTAGTAGCACTTAATGGATCTATCATAATGGCAAAGACCAAAAATGCTCACTATTCAAAGCTAAGAGACAAAAGTCAACACTCAAATTTTAGAGAGACTATGTCTAAAACCAAAATCTAGTGTATTAGCAGGACCAAAAATATATTTGATATTATGAAAGACTAAAGTCCTAAAGCAGCTTATAATAGCAAGCTACATAAGAAATAAGCCTTAATCTTGAATATGTCACATATACCAAACCCAAATTCTTGCTCAAGCCGAATTCCAATGACTAGAACACCCAGCATATTTGCCAACAGATGGAAAACCCCAGCATGTAGCCACATACAAGTGATGAGGCGCCACCCCTGGTGTCTGTGAACCACCCTGCTCACATCAAGAGCCCCCATCTTTTGCAACCTGAACAACAAACAAGCCCCACTTGTTCAATCTCAGTAACAGTCAATTTCATAATCCAAATTTCTCATCTGATAATTAAAACCATTCACAAGTAACATCCATAAATTTCAGTCCCAACTATCACATAAATACTATTACCATTTCAACATCATCACCATCACTGTCACCACCATCACCACTAATAGGAAATAATAAATTTATATAGTATATTAATATAATAATAAAAACCACCTACGGTATCATAGCCGGCCTCAAACATGAGTAGAGAAAGAGGGTAGCGTTATGCCATCAGCAACCAAAATAAAACATATATCTAACATGGATCACGGTCTTTAACCGAGTTGAATAACGTTGTGTGATCCAAGTAGCTGACCTCAACTAGCGGGATACACTTTTTGTAGTTATAGTCATCTGTAATCCATAACAACTATAACGGGAATATCCTATTTGGTAGAACTTTTATCCTTGATTGTTATTAAGTACCTACCATGACTTTCATAAGAAAAAAAAATAACTACCATGTTTCTGCACTATTTAACCTGTAGATAAGCATACTTACATTTCCTATTTAACCTTCATCATCTCCCTCCCTCTTTATTTTATTTTTATTTAAAAAAATGTAGATAAGCACAGAGTACCTCTCTTTCCCCTGCTCTGAAAACTGAAACCATGATCATGAATTAAAATTTTAAGACTATAACTGAAAATTTAACATATATTAATAAAGTAAGTAAAAGAAAAATCAGAAAAAAAGTACTAAAGCCTTCAAATATATAATAATAATAGTAATAATAATAAAACAATTAAAAGTCTTAAAAAATAGTCGCCAACCGAAATTAAAACCACAACATGTTTTCAGGTCCCATCGTAACTGCAATTACATCTGGATTTCTCCACATTTTTTTATATCAAGGATCATGATAATTATTACGGCTATGATTTGTCCACAATTTTCCACAATACCAAAAATCACCATAAAAAGACCACAATTTTTTTTTTTTTTGCCCTGGTCAGAGACCACATATGTCCCAGCCTACTAGGTCAAAGACTAGTCTTGCTGGCAGTGCGTGACTACCATTGATCCCAAGGAAATTTTGCACATGAGGGGAATCAAACATGTTCTCCCGTTAAATAGATCATCCCCACATATAAACACAACGAGATCTTACACCACACCACTGCGCCCGATTGGTTAAACAATCACAATTTAAAACGTGGGTGAAATAATCCATGAGTTTATCATCAATTAATTAATCAATTATTGAACAACACTTTTAAAAAGACAATTACTCTTCAAAAACCTTTTTAAGAAAAAAAATATATTACTAGTATTTACCTAAAATAAACTTAAACAAATTCACAACAACAACAACAATACAAGAACTCACGTCAACGAAGAAGGGCCCAAGAGGGGGTTTTCTTTGAAGGGCTGGAAGGAGAAGCGACCCAAGAAGGAGGCTATGCAGGAGACAGAGTTACGCGGGCAGTTATTGACATACATAGTTATCACAAACATAACAATGTTGGCAACCACAAAGAGAGGTATCAGCCAAGAGAACCACTTTCTGTAATGCTTCACTTCTTCCTCTCTGGGGTACTGAATCGGAACCGCCACCGTCTCCGCCGCCGCTGCCGCCACGGGGTGCACCATGGTGGTGCCTCTCTTGGAGTTGACCCTCAGGTGGATCTCCAACGGCCGTGGCTCTCCGGACATGAAGGGAGGGAGAGAGGGTAATGTGGATTTGGTAAGAGTTATGGGATGAATGAGTCTTTGGGTGATGTAAGTATGTAAGAAGGGGTAATGTAATGGAGGTTTAGCTCAACTACTTTGGATGGAGGTTTAGCTCAACTACATTGGGTGGACTTTTTGGGCATTGTCATTTGTTTTGTTTATCTAACCAAGATTTTGTTGAATGAGGAGTTTTAATATTTTTTTAGTGAGTTTCAATTCTGGGGAGGAATTTTGGGAAAATGGGATAACGTGCCAGAGCAGCAGTTAGAGAAAGTTCTCAATTTAAAAACCATTTACCTCATCTTGAAAAGATGCGTAGAAAATTAAAAAGACAGAGAGAGTATCTTGTTTTATTTCCCTCCAGCAATTCATTCAAGAATTTTATATTAACCTTTCGTATATTTTTGCTTTTAATTTAACTTAAATATTACATTATAGTATAAATTTTTATATCTTTTTATATAAATTAATAAATTAATTATATTGAATAATATTAGCTTCCTCATCCCAAAATAAAATATTTTTTTAAAATTTTGTTTGTCTATTGTATTTATCGAAATCTGGAACTGATCCACATCAAGGTGAATATGACAAAAATGGATTCCACAATCTCGCAAGTCAGAATGTATTTACCCTTTGTTAGGAGGATAAGAGAAGAGATCTGCAAAACAAATGATTTTGACGCTCAAGTAAATACATGAGTTGGGTGAGGATGTGAGATAAAAAGAGTGAGATAGAACTTGGTACTTATAGAGTGAAGTAGAAGTTATGGGTCCTTGTTTGTAGGGGTTGTTAAGTGGTGTAATAACTCTTGTAGATAATTACTAGCTTGTAGATAATAGTTAGTAAATAATTGTAGCTTATATAGATAATATGTATCTTATAGATAATTGAGTATTTGTAACTTGATAAGAATGTTGCAACATTATCGTTAATATTCAAATAATGAGGTATTAGAGATAATCTATGTCTAGTAGTCCGTCTACTAAGGGCGAGCAGCTATGAAGCACGGACACAGGTAGAGAGAATCACATCCGACACGATCTGACACGGCGACACGTCCAACACAATGTCGGACACGCGATCAACAAACTCGACACGTTGACTGTTTCTAACACGCGAATTTGATAGTGTCCTACACGGTCAAACGGCAATTTCGTGAGAAAAAAATTTAAAGATATTAAGTTTCAGAACTCACCTTTCACGACTTTGCTTCTTCACCCGGCTTCTCGCTTCTCACTTCTTCACGCTCACCGCCGCGTCGTTCGCTTTTACCTTCGACAGCTATTCACTTCTAAGCTTTGACTGCCATTCTCACCGCCGTCGGCCCGTCGTTCGCGTCTCACCTGTCACAAGTAAGTGCTCTTGCTTTGTTGAGTTTGCTCTAACCTTTCACCAGTTCGCTTCTATTGTCTGATATGCATCCACGAAACCCGTCGTCATCATTCGCGTCTCTCTCTCGACCGCTGTTCGCCTGCACCCACGAAACCCCCAAATGGGTTTTGCTTTTCACTCTCACTCTCACAAGTCAAGCAGTCACTGTTCTAAATAAACCCCCAATTCCCCAAATGCGTTTATTGTTAGGTTTTTTCTTTTAGTTTTTTTATAAAAAAAATCATTAAACAAGGTAAATAAACCCCCAAATAAGTCTATTGTTTTGCTTTTTACTCTTTAAAAAAACCATTAATCTGTTACTCTTTAAACAAATTTATATTTTTAGTTTTTCAGGTTCAAATTTATCTTTTTTTTAGGTTCAAACGGGTTTTTCTTTTTAGTTTTTTAGGTTCAAATTTATATTTTTTTTCATTTGATTGATATTTTTGAGTAATCACTTGGCTCTGTTAATGCGGATGATGATAATCATCCAGAGTTTCAAATGAAAAAGATTGAATATTCTATTTTGAAGATTGAAATGCAGCCTCTTTGAATTTTTATCGATTACATTGATAGGTATTATTAGTTTAGTTTAATTTTTTTGTTAAATTATTGAATATTAAATGAAATATACACTATATAAATTAAAAATAATATTTAATATTAAAACGTGTCCCAACATGTCAAAATTCATAATTTTTTAAGATTGAGGTGTCAGAGAGTCGAGTCATATCGTGTCACGTGTCATTGTCAGTGTCGGTGCTATATAGGCGAGGAGTCCATAGGATTGACATGGATGATTGATGTGCATACTGAAATATCACGTTATTTGTCATGTATATTTTGTAGACCCTAAACAATCCATCTATTTTTATAAAATTCTTTTCAAGTTATTTTTTGTATTAATTAATTTTTACCTAAATATCTTTAATTACTTTATAATAAATACTATATATTATTAAAAAGATAAATACATTATCAATCTTATAAAAATTTTAAAAAAAAAGACTAGTAACCATTAATTAAGTAATTAGGTAAAAAAATATTATCTACTACATCTATTATATCATCATATTTGTATTTATATCTTTAACTTTACACTCCAGGACTCTCTTTTAGGGAACAGTGGCCAAAATGCCACGAATTTTAAAAAAATTTGGCAAAAAGCCACGCGGTCCAAACATTTTGCCAAACTGCCATGACAGCTAATTCACTCGCCAGCCGGACGAATAAAGCAATGACACGTGGCGACAAGAGGTTGGACGGACTGGGCGGGCAGGCGCCACATGTAGTTCGTTATGGGAGGCAGCGAATTCCGTCGTGCTGGCATGGCGCGGACCACACCTAATTCGCTAGTGGGCTCAGCGAACTATGCCACGTTGGCCCACTATTCAAGCAGCATGCGACACGTGGCACGCATGCACAAAAGATGCATTGTGAATGTAAATTTTGGAAGGTCATAACTTTTGACTGGGATGTTCGATTGAGGCGAAACTGGTGGCCACGCGTTCAAAATTGAGAGGAGAACTTGGCCAAAAAAATTTCCCAAAAGAGGCCTCTAAGTGCCTCAAAATTGCGATTTAATCTTCGAAGCCCAAAAAAATTTATTGTTTTCTAATTTTTTATCTATTCAATTAGTGAATTGCAAGCTATTTTTTATTTATCTAATTACTTCTCTTAATTTCGAGCGTTTTGACATAAAATACGCCTCCATCGAACATTGCTATGAACAGTCAATTTCGAGCGCGTGGCAACCGGTTTCCCCTTGATCGGACATCCCAGTCAAAAGTTATGGCCTTCCGAAGTTTACATTCACAGAAAGTTGCCATGTGTCAAAACCACACGTAATTCGCTGGCCATCAAAGCAAATTATGTTTCCAATCACTAATTACCACGTGTCCTGCCCCAAAAAAGCAAATCCGGTCAGTACTTAATTCGCTGACATGTCTAGCGAATTACACCTCCATTGCATGCCTGCCATATGGCAGAAAGTATGCCACATCAGGCCACCTAATTCGCCCAAATGGCCAGTGAATTTGCCCTCATGGCAGTTCGACAAATTTTATGGACAGCGTGGCATTTTGCCAAATTTTTTTAAATTTCATGGCATTTTGACCACTCTTCCCTCTTTTAGGGGGTTTTGGTACTGTTTAGATAACATTACAACATTTTTTCGTCTTTTTTTTCTTTCATTTCTTCATTTTTGTTTTGGGTTACATAACTTGCGTATCTATCCGAGTAAAGAGTATCATTTTTATTCTAAGCAATCCTTTGACATGTTGACTTAGAAAGCAAACAGGAATAGGAACTGTTTTACATTGATATTCCTATTGTCTTAACTAGTTACAGTACCCGTGCGCATACACACGGGATGGCTCCGCCTTGCTATGCTAGATTTGTATAAAATATTTTTAATGTTTAATGATTAAGAATTATTGTATAAGCAAACTTAAAAATAAAAAGTAAAAGATAAATTGCTAAATGTATCAGCTAATAATAAATTAAGGACTCCACTAAGAAATTGAGAGTGTTTCATTGCAGTGTTTGAGGAATGGAATCAATAAGCACTGATGTATCACATCAAATTTTACTATCAAGACTTAAGGTGAATGGATAAATAGTAGACGACTTGATATAGTGAGTTAATAATAACTTACTCTAATAAAGCAAGCATCGAAATGCATTCTTACAAGTCCAGAATACAAATTCTTACAAAATATAATTGTCAAGTGCTCTAAGCATAATAAGAATACAAACTATTCAAAATATAAGATGAAGTCATAATTACAAGAACAAAACATGGAGTTTACATTTGATAGAGTTAAGACAAAAGGTGTCTCTAACAAATATACCAGAACACATGGTTGCTGTTGGGATCAAGAAACTCAATTACAAACTCCAT
Source organism: Glycine tomentella (assembly GCA_007407185.1). Lineage (NCBI taxonomy): Eukaryota > Viridiplantae > Streptophyta > Magnoliopsida > Fabales > Fabaceae > Glycine > Glycine tomentella. The sequence continues at coordinate 18,585 of PYAF01001887.1, forward strand.
ATGTGATTTGAAATTGTTGTCTCTTGCAAATGATTTCCATCCAGAGCTAATTTTAACATATTTGCGTGAATGGTTGAACACAATTTTGCATGCCTTGGTTTCATTACAATTAATATTATTTATTAAGACTTACATTTATCTTTGGAAAAGACTTACACAAGGTCTGTTGGTATTTACACTTTTTTTCTGTTCCCAGAGGTATCCTTCTTCAAGCAATCCTATTCAAGAATTAAATGTTTGCACCACTTTAGCAGGCATTCAAGCAATCCTATTTAGGAACTAAATGGGATCCTACAGTTAAGGAAGAACCAAATATTGCTCCTAGACAGTTCAACGACAACAACTCATTAGAATTGACAAATAACTGTATTATATCAACATATAAGCTTACAAATTTTCACAATTGCAGGAAACAAATTAAGGAAATTCATCCCAATTTTGATTTCTGCTTGAGTGAAACCACACGACACTATCAAAGTCCCCAAATTAACACAAATTGCTTGGTCAGATGACCCAAAACCAAGCTATAACAGACCCAGCAGCTACACCAAAAACCAAGAATAATACACTCACCAGTCTCTGCACGCTGCAATTTTATAATTTCAGGAATCAGAATCATCAATACATTGGTTAGGTAGCCATTAGTAAGCCCTAACAAGCAAGTCAGTATCATCACTGCATAGAGAAAGAGGCATAAAAGAAATAAATATTCATATTCAGTATTCTATTCGTACAGAGAATAAGCAAAAGATCCTTTCGAAATTGTCTTAGAATAAATAATCACAATCAATTAGATTTTCATTTAGATGAATTATCCTTTGCCATAATTTTTATTTTCTATGAAATCCAAAAGGCATCGATATTGAGTTCCAAGAATCAAAAGGTTAGCAATACAATTTAAGTCACAAAGGTTTTCACTGTACTAATTATGCGCAAACCCTACTAAACACAAGGGTTGAGTGAAAAAACATGCGGCCAATTTTGTTGTGTTTGTGTTATGCAACGAAAAGAATCATGAATAACCACAAAAAAAATAGTAGAGTAAAAAATATTAAAACAAAAGATTAAGAAGAAAAAGAGTACCCAAGGGATGTTTAAGCTTGAAAGAGCTTTTGGCCATGGTATCTGAAAATTTCAAACAGATAAACATTAGAAAACATAATAGCAAAGAGAAGGAGATGGATGGAGGAAGAGAAAAAGAGAGACGGAGTGGAAGCACAGGTCACACACCAAATTTCAAAAAGCTGTGAGGCAGAGGTAGCGGTGGTGCGGTGAGGAAGAAAGTGAAAGATAAGAGAAAAAAGAAAAAGAGAGAAGAAGGTGGAGGAAGAGAAAGAGGAAAATGGAGGAGATGGATTTGGTGGAGAAGAGAAAGAGAGAGATGGACCGGAAGCACAAGTCATAACCAAATTTCAAATTTGAAATTTGAAATTTTGAAAGAATATGGCAGAGGAAGAAGGCGGCACAAAAGAAAAGTGAAGGAAGAAGCTGAGGAAGAAGCTGGGAGTGACATGTCGGATTTTTGGGCTGAGAAGGTTTGTGGAGAAGACATATGGCAAGAAGATGTTCTTTTATTATAAGTAATAGATTCCCACTCCTATATCCGATTTATGACTCAGCGATTCCAGCTTTCGCTTCTTCTGTACTTTGTTTTCTGATTTCTAATTTCAGTGACGCATAATAGACAAATTATACAGTACAAATTGTCTTTTCATTTCTTGTTATGTCATATCCTAAAATTGATTATGCTGTGTTATTCAACTATATTCACGGACAGTTTCACCTATTTTGAAGCTTCTCACGCATTGTTTTACATGTTGTTTCTCTATAAAAGCCATCGTTCTCCTGGTTTATACCACATGTTCTAATCCTTCTCTTGCCAACATCTTGTATACCATGAGTGTTGTTTTTATCATCAGCCACATAGATATCATATCAAAATTTAATACGTGTAATTTTAATTTTAAATAAAATTTTTATAAATTTGATTATAAAAATAGAATAAATTTTTAATAATAATACCCTTATAAGACAACACACAAATACGTGTATATATATATATATATATATAAATTAAACCATTATATATATCATTTATGTGTCAAAACATAATTCAGTTTTTACATATATTTAAGTCTGAGATTTACATGTCCAATAAAAAAATCAAGGAACCAACTAAGAAAGAGTTGATAACAAAATAAAACTTTCTCCCAAAATAAATAAATTTCAGCGTTATCATGTCGGCTTGACAGCTCCAACAAAAGGATTTCCTTCCAACATCACCTATTGTTGCTTACCTGCTCCCACGAATAAAGGTTCGTAATCATCACAAGTACCAACCACATGATATAAAATTGCAAGGGTGAGTTTATTATACAAAATCAACAAACACCAGACGATAATGATTAGCAAGAAAACAATAATAATTACCACAATCATTCTTTATAATTCATCAATTCAACATACACACTCAACAAAACTAGTTATCAACTTTTTCCACAATTCAAATCAATTATACTAAGTATGATTCGTGAACTTGACTCAACACTCAAATGCAATGTGTTACCAATCGTCAAGAAATAGCCTAAGTGTGTTCACTTAACACTCTCACTTAGGAAAACTAGGCAGCAACTGTCGAGGTCACACTGTCGTGCATAGGAAACACCCATCCCTGTTGATCAGCAGGAGTCTCAAGGGAGTTCCAAACCGAGTGATATGCCTCTAGTACCCACATTTCCTCTCATGAAAAACCACAAGTTAGTACTGAAAAAATTTATATTATTTTCATGCAATTATGAATGAAGTATAAAATGGGCACCATCAATGCATGATTGTGGATCATTGATTGTGGATGGTTAAAAATTCTAGGGAATCTCTTTTGAAAACAATATGAACACACACAATTAACCAAGAGGGGGATGAATTGGTTAAAACTTGACCTTTTAAAAATCTTGTAAGAATCAGAGTTATAAGATCTATCACAATTAAACCAAGAATGCTTCAATCAACCAAATCACTCAGTTCAAGAAATTTTTTTACAGAAACTTCTACTTGTTGAGTAATAAGGATTTCACCAAATAGTCTCAGATTAAGATAACAAGAAGAGAATAAAGAAAATAATCAACACAAAAACTTATACTAGTTCAACCCTTAAAAGAAAAGCTACATCCAGTTTCTTCTAACCAAAACTTTGATTAGAGTTTCACTATCAACAAAATCTATTTTTTACAAGCTTACAAAAGATCACCCTTTATTAACCCTAGATAAAGAAATAAAATCTAAACACCCTTCAGACTTCTAATGATCAAGACATAGAGAAACTCTTCTCTATTCTTCCCTCTAGAGAACCCTACTCTAGAAAAGCTTAAAGAACCCTTTTGTATAGCAACTAACAAGCTGAAATGTAAAAATGAATTACAAGTAGAGTTTTAAAGGAGAGATACAACCTTATGATCCAAGGAATGAAAATGCAAATGTTTACCAATCTGAGATCAGGTTGAAAGAAAGCAAGTTTCAGACCAAGCTCTCCAAAAACTCCTTTGAAATCTTGTCCAAAAAGAATTCTACCAATGATGCATGAAGATCTTGAATTGTAGGACAAGAGCTTTGTTACTCAATGTATTTTCTCTCATTCATAAGCCTTTTGAAAATCAGTGAAAATCTTGAAATTGTAATGATCTATTCTTTCAAAAGACTTAACAACTTTATATAGAAAAACTGTTGTAACTGAATGTAATCGATTAATACATCCATGTAATCAATTATTTACTCTTAAGCAATCGATTAATTGTTCATTTAATTGATTAATTTCTTCTTGAGCTTTCTGGAAAAGACGCATGACCAAAGTAATCGATTAATCCATCATGTAATCGACTAACATAAAGTTTTTCCATTTCACAAAGTGCTTAGTAATCGATTACAAATAAATGGTAATCGATTAACACAGACAGAACTTGTTTTGTGTTTGTACTGAGTAATCAATTGATTACTTAATGCTTGTAATCAATTATTCTGTTCTTCAAGGCTCTAGTAATAGATTATCAATTTGTGGTAATCGATTAAGGCAGTCAAAAAGAGTTTTTCCAAAAAGTTGAACCCATGTCACTTGACTTTTATGTAATCATGAAATCTTAAAGTTTTTTCACAAACCATGTGCTTTTGTAAAACCATGAAGGCAAGCCAATGAATGATGTTTATGCAATGTTATAGATCATAGGATCAAACTCTCATACATCTATTAGAAATGCATGCAATTGAATGACATACATCTTGATCCTTTTTTCAAGCTCCCCCTGTATCTAACACCTTTTCCTCAAGAATGCTTAAAATTTTCAAAACAATCCCCTTCCCTTGCAAGGATATCCAACAGGTCACTGCAACCCTATGTATATACAAAACATACATCCATCATTATGACATCATCAATATCAACATCATCTTATCTCAATGTCATCATCAACATCAAAAATCATCTCATCTCAATGTCATCATCAACATCAACAATCATCTAATCCCAATATCATCAACATCACAAGCAATCACATTCCACGTACATACATATAAGTTCAAGTTTGGGATTCACATTCTCCATGTCTTCAGACAACACAAATCTCTTACAACAACAATTCATAATACCATCAGACTGATATTTTAGGAAAATTCTAAATTAAAGAGGAGAACAATGGTATACAAAACAAACATCATTCACTATTTCATTACAACAACAACATCATTCACAATTTCATTAATTAATAACAAATATATCGCATTCCAAAAATTATGGGCAGAGTCTCCTCTTAATTAAGACTTTTCCCAAAAATTCTAATCATTAAAACAAAAACATCATTCACAATTTCATCATCAAATAACAAATATATTGCATCCCATTAGTATAAAATACAATTTTTCTTGAAAACTAGCACACATCAGGGACAAACATACATCCCTATAATTGGGTTCCTTGACCCCAACTATGGTGTCAAAAGCTGTGAACAAACAATAAACTCCTCTCACCTATCTATATCTCTTTGCTAGCTCCTTGCAACGTCATTGTGAGATCTCTCAGGTTCACGTCCTTTGGTCCAAACACAAAGCTCTATATACCAAATCGAAGATAATTCAGTATAGATTTCGAAAACAAGGTTAATGTTAACATTCGGGGTCAAATGCCCACTCAAATTTAAAATGGGCTAAAATGGTGTGCTTGGAGTCTACATCAAAGAGACATCATTTTTAAATTTCGATCACCCTAATTTGACCGGGGTTCAGCGAAGGTCATGAAAACAACATCAATTTTATAAAAAGACAACTTTTACAACATCCCATTTTCAAAGGTTTTTTCAAAGAAAGTGTAAAAAAATCTAATAACGGTACCCAAATCACAAGAGATGCTAAGAAAGGCTTAAACTAACTAAGAAAAGACAAGGAAATCATGGTTACCTTGAAGAAACCACGAAAGGACCATTGGAGGCTCCGCTCTCTACTGAATCCTCGAGTTGAGTTTTGAAGATTTCTCTCCGATTAAAGTGTTTCTTTTTCGTGCCCATGTGCATCTACTTCTTTCAAATGAAGCTAACCAGGAAGATTGGTTGGGTGTCGCTGAATAGCGTGTCTAAGAAGATGTTTGAGTTTAACTCAAACATGTTTTGAAGATTCAAGAACCCTTTCTTCAAGGTCAAGGCAATCAGCTCCATTGCTATCCGGTTGCTACTGATGCATGATTTAAATGGGGAACCTTGTTTCCCCTTTTACTGGCAATCAGACCCCATGAGGTTCAAGTCCTTCGATGAGCGTCGGATGTAACGCCCTGTAATTTTAATAACTGAAAATATATGTTTGATGTATTTTTTGTATTATTTGATTATTTGATTAGTTTAAATTAGTTGAATTATTGTGTAAATTATCCTTGTGCAACTGTTTGGTGTGGATTAATTTTGAGTTTGATTGATCTGCATTGGAACTGTGTAATTTTGAGTTTGACCCTAACCTATTTTGGTAAAATCACGATCTCGGAATCGTTAACCATGTGATCGCCTTCAAATTTGAAAGGTAGACTCATAACCCATTTATGCAAATTGTAATCGTTGGGATTAGCTATATAACATCTGGAGAATGAGATATCAGATTTTCACAAAAGGAGTCAAAGTTTTAAAACTAGGTCAGCTCGCCCTGTAACGACCCGCCTCGTCGCTACGATATCACTACTCTAAATATGTAGTTTCAATTTTTAATGAAAACTTCATTAATTTGATTATGAAAACGAGAGTAAATTTTTTGCAATACTACACTCACCAGAAAATGCACAAATTCGAATATATATATATATATATATATTATATTGAACCATTATATGTCATTCACATGTCAGAACATAGTTTAGTTTTTACATGTATCTAAGCCTGGAATTTACATGCCCAACCAAAAAGAATCAAGGAACCAACTGAGAAAGATTTGATAACAAAACACAACTCTTTTCCAAAATGAATTCCAATGTTACCTACTACTGCTCATCTGCTCCCACGAACGAAGGTTCGCGATCATCACAGGTACCAATAGCACGATATAAAATTGCAAGGGTGAGTTTATTATACAAGATTAACAAATACCATATGACAATGATTAGCAAGAAAACAATGATAATAATAACAACAATCACTCTTAATAATCAATTAGTTCAACATACACTCAACCAACTAGTCATCAACTTTTTTCACAATTCAAATCAATTATGCTCGAAATGATGCATGCACCTTACTCAACCCTCAAATGTAATATGACACCATTCGTCAAGAAATAGCCTAAGCGTGCCCACATGACACTCTCACTTAGGAAAATGATTCGGTAGTTCGTTGAGGTCACCCTGTCGTGCACTGGTCACTCCCCCCATAGTGATTAGCCTGAGTTACAAGGGAATTCCAAACCAAGTGACATGCCTCCAAGTACCCTCATTTTTATCCTCAGAAAAAGCATAGGTACGTACTTCCTTCATTCTACTTTCCATGCAATTATGAAGTATGAAACATAGGCCCATCAATGCATTGGCTGTGGATAGTTAAAAATTGTAAGCAAGTCTTTCCCTCTCTAGGAATGCTTAAAATTCTTAAACTCATCATCTTCCCTCCAGGGATATCCAATAACTCATTGCACCGCCAGGTACATACACAACATACAACCATCACGATAACATCATCATCATCAACATCAACATCATCTCTCATCTATGTCATATCAACATCAATATCATCTCAATCTCAATATCATCAACAACATCAACATCATTTCATTTCAATATCATCAACAACATCAACATCATTTCATTTCAATATCATCAACAACATCAACATTATTTCATTTCAACGTCATCATCATAAACATCAATATCATCTCAATCTCAATATCATCAACAACATAATCTCATACATTCACAATCCATAATGCCACGAGACTGGTATTTTAGGAAAATTCTAAATTACAGAGGAGGACTACAATATATGAAACAAACTCTTATGCCCATTTAAAATTTAATAAAGAATTAAATAGAAGAACACTATATGAAACAAACTATCAAAACAAACACAGTTTTTCTTGAAAATCAGCACACAACAGGGACAAACATGCATCCCCATGGGTTCCCTGACCCCAACTATGGTATCAAAAGCTGTAAACAATTAATAAACTCCCCTCACCTATATATAAATTCCCCCGTTAGCTCCTCACAATGTTGTTTTGAGATCTCTCTCTTGGTCTTATCAATGGCTTCTCAATCCTATTATGGCGATTCTTCCTAGATTATTGGGGAGCTTCTCCATGGTGTCTTCCATCTACATACCTAACCTTTCTCCACCTTCCATTGTTGCAAATTAAAGCTTCTAACCAGCTATGTGTTTCACATGAAGTATGGACAACTTGTGTTCTTGAAAAAGCTTGAAGATTAGGTTTCATTTCAAGGTAGATTTGGGAAATTAATGTCTAATGGGCTTAGACCTACACCACAAGTTCAATATTAACATTTGGTGTCAAATACCCACTCACATTTAAGAAAGGGCTAAAATGGTGTTTTGGTAGTCCACATCAAAAAGACATCATTTTGAAATTCTGATCACACCAATGTGACCGAGGCTCAACGAAGGTCCCAAAAATGACATCAATTTTATAAAAAAGAAACTTTTACAACATCTCATTTTCAAAGGGTTTTCAAAGGAAGTGTAAAAACACCCAATAGCAGTACCCAAATCACAAGACATACTAAGATAGGCTTAAACTAACTAGGAGAAGACAAGGAAATCATGCTTACCTCGAAGAAACCAAGGAAGAAGGGTTGGAGGCTCTTTTCTTGTGAAAGATTGTTCAAGCAAAAATTTACTTAATCTCATACCAAGATCTTGGAGCTTGTTTTAAACCATAAAGATCTTTCTTAAGTTTAAAAACATGGTTTCTATTTGAAATCAGCAAAACAAGGAGGTTGCTCCACATATATTTCCTCCTCAATATATCCATTTAAGAAAGCACTACATTTGAAAAAGTTTAAAATTCATTAAACATGCATATGCAAGTAGTAACCTCATGGCTTTCAATCTTGCAACTGGTGCAAATGTTTCCTCATAGTCAATTCCTTCCTCTTGGTTGTAACCTTTTGCAACCAATCTAGCTTTGTTTCTGACTATGATTCTACTCTCATCAAATTTGTTTCTAAAAAACCATTTAATGCCAATAGGCTTGAGAGAAGGAGGTCTAGGGACAAGTTCCCAAACTTCATTTCTCTTGAATTGATTCAATTCATCATGCATGACATGCATCCAATGTTCATCAATTAAGGCTTGATCAATATTCTTAGGTTATATTTGTGAAACAAAAGCCATATTACAACAGAGATTTCTTAATGATGATCTAGTAGATACTCCCTTTGAAACTTCACCAATTATATTGTCAAGGGAGAGATCTCTTGTGGTTCTCGAATCTTTTGGATCTTGGACTGATGTTGATTGTTTTGTTTCAACAATTGGTTCTTCCTTTTCTTTATTCATTGAGCCATTTAGTTGAATAAACTCCTCCAAAGGTTCTGCATCAATATCACACTTCTTTTCCTCTTTAAAGGGATTAGATTCATCACAAATAACATGAACTGATTTTTCCATGCATAGGGTTCTTTTATTGAAAACTCTATATGCTTTGCTATGTAATGAATATCCAATGAAAATGGCTTCATCAGCTCTAGCATCAAATTTTCCAAGTGATTCTTTACCATTATTTAACACAAAACACTTGCAGCCAAATGCTCTCAAATGAGAAACGTTTGGTTTTCTACCTTTGTATAGTTCATAAGGAGTTTCTTCAAAATAGGCCTTATTAGTAGTCTATTCAAAGTGTAGCAAACTGTACTTACAGCATCAGCCCAAAAATATTTAGGCAAATTTGTCTCATTAAGATGAGTTCTTGCACTTTCTTCAAGGGATCTATTTTTCCTCTACAAAACACCATTTTGTTGAGGTGTTCTTGAAGCTGAAAAATTGTGGTTAATTCCATTTTCTTCACATAATTTTTCAAAATGTTCATTTTGGAATTCTCCACCATGATCACTTCTTATTGAGATAATTTTGCTTCCTTTTTCATTTTGAGCTAGTTTGGCCAATTTTCTAAAAGCATTGAAAGCATCACTATTGGATTTTAAAAACAAAGTCCATGTGAATCTAGAGTAATCATCAACAATGACAAGCCCATAGTAATTACCTCCTAAACTCATAGTTCTAAAAGGACCAAACAAATCTATGTGAAGTAATTCAAGGGGTCTTGAAGTGGAAACAACATTTTTACTTTGAAAAGAATTTTTGTTTGTTTCCCCTTTTGACAAGCATCACATAATTTGTCCTTTTCAAATTTGAGTTTGGGTAAGCCAATGACTGACTCCTTTTTAATTAGCTTGTTCATATGATGCATGTTAATGTGACTTGCCCTTCTATGTCATAGCCAAGATTCATCAATTTTACTTATTAAGCAAGAAGTGTTGTGAAAGAATGCATGATTTATGAAGAATAAATAGATATTACCTTTTCTTTTACCTATATGAATTACGTCACCATTTTGCCCATCATATATCATGCAGCAATTGTCATTAAATGACACTTTGAACCCTTTATCACAAAGTTGACTTATACTTAGGAGATTGTGCTTTAAACCTTCCACATAAAGAACATTTCTGATTTTGGTTTTAAAGTTGTATCCTATATTTCCTTCTCCAATTATCTTCCCTTTGTTGTTGTCTCCATAGGTGACAAATCCACCATCTTTAAAAGTCAAATTTGTGAGCATTGATATGTCACCGATCATATGTCTAGAGCATTCACTATCAAGATACCATAATGATGATCTTGCTCTTAGACATACCTGCAAAATTCAAATCAATTTTCAAAGGAAGGTACCCAATTGAGGTTGGGTCCATAGGGGTTAGCTACTTTCTTCTTCTTTTGCACCCAAATACATTCTCCATTAGACATATAGAATTTCCTAGCATAGCATTTATAAGATGTATGTCCTTTCATCATACAATAGTTGCATGTTACAGATTTTAATGAATTCCTTAAGTAAGCATTTTGATTGATCTTTGAATCATAGAAATTCTTTTGATTTTTTTTGTTTTGGTGGTACAAATATAGTTTTGCCAAAAGACTTTGAGCCTTGTTTGTAACCCAAACCAGAAGTATTTCCAGCATATTTTTGCATACTTATCATTTCAGCTAAGTTGCATCTACCTTTGTAAAGCTTTCTTAAAAGATCAATCAAATCACTATTCTTAGATAAAAGTAACATGTATTTTTCTCCTTGACTTCTTTTGTAATCATCAAAATCCTTTTGCAACATATTGTATTTGTCAACATTAGATGAAGAAGAAGCACATACACATCCATTCATTTTGTAACCTGAAACAAATTTTTCATTTTCTTCTTTCAAGTTACAAATTTCAGTTTGCAATTCTGTAATTTTTGTAACATACCATCTAAGATTTCCTTTTAGCTTATTATTGGATTTTGCAAGCTTTTGGGCCTCTTCATGAATTTCTTGAAAAGCATCAATAACTTGATCAAGTTCAAAACTTACCTCAGTTCTAGCAATTGAGAGATCATCATCTTCATTAATTATGGAAGTGAGACACACATTTTGTTAGTATATGGATGTCCTAGAGACAATCTTTTCATTAGATTAGGACGTACATGTACTTTTCATATTGTCATGAATAAATTATAAGCGCTCTTTATCTTGTTTCATATTTTGTCTCAATATTATTACTAATATATGAGCAACTAGATAAAACCCTTGGAATAGAATAGGTATCTCTTGAATATCAGTGATGGGATCACGATCATGAGAATTCATGGATACCAGATGTCTACTCCTAAATTTAAGTTCCTAGTCTAAAGATACTGAGAATGGGGATCGGCGATCTCGGGTAAGACAAGCACGACTTATCTACTTGTATGCAGATATAAGGTAAAGACCTCATGAGCTATAGACATGGAGATGTCTTAGCTAAAGTCGTGGGTGGACCTATAAGGGTATAGCTCGCACTGAACGGACCCACAAAGAGACTCTATGAGGAAATCTCACAGATAATATCATTAAAGAAGTCTCTTATTATTTGGATGTGTCTTTCCTTAGACCAGAAGTTGTCACCTAGATTGTGTTCTAGAAGACATGCTTTGATTGTATACCTCGTTTGCCTGAAACATGGAGACACATAGGTATACCTTTGGGCATGTCCTGAAAGAACACGAGTCTAGGGTGACTAGCTGAAGGAATTCGTCAAATCTCTGTGAGAGATTAGGTTATCTGTAAACCGGAGAAATTGGGATGACATTTACGGGACTCGGGAATCTAT
>PYAF01001887.1:57851-76157 GCA_007407185.1 Glycine tomentella
CTTCTCCTATGAAATGCCATGTGTGAAGACAAATTCAACTTGAACTTTATTTTCTCTTAAAGAATGCCATGTGTGAGGCCATTTTCAAATTGAATTCTTCTTCCTCATGAAAGGTGACATGTGGATACAAGGAGAATCATATAATTTTCTTCTCTTTAAGAAAAATATCTTAAGCTTCATAAATTAAAATGATAAGATATAATCACTAAGGGTTAAGAAATATCTAGCCACTTGTAACTCACTATTAATATAGGAATGAGAAAGCTATCATATATGTGCACAAAATGAGAAGAAAAATCTTCTCTTGTTCTCTTGTTAAATCACGTGAAGGAGGAGGAAGAATGGAGAAGTTTCATGGCTTGAAGACAAGTGGAAGGACACTTGGAAGCAAGGTGTCATGTCTTGAAGGATATGGATACAAAGTAACATAAAATAAAGCAAAATTCTCTTCCTTTCCTCTAGATTCCAAGTGAATAACCAAGAAAAGTGGCGAAACTTCAAGAGCTTGGACAAGTGTAGGGACACTTGTAAAGTGGTAGCCAAGTGGAAAGGTAAGTCATTATGGCTTATGAGATATTTTCTATAAAGTAAAAGAATAATAATGAATCTAGTTAAAACCTAAAGGAATAAGCATAAACTAAGTTAAGATTTAATGAAACAAGGAGAAACTAAGCTAGAATGAAACTAAATTAGTTGGAAGGGCAAATATGTCCTTGAATAATTAATTATTTTCCAAGTGCTATATAAAGGGGTGGTGGGGACCTTACTTGAAAATCACTTTCAAGACATTCCTCCCACTAACACTTCACGTGAAAAGCTATCTCCCACATCACCTTCATTTCATTTTCATCCTTTCCTTATTAAAGCCTAAATCAAGTGAGAAGAAGACTCCACTTCTCCTTGAAGATCACGTGAAGAAGAGGCTAACATCTTTAGGGAAAGTTTGCCATGCTTTGTAGGATGAGAAAGACAAGCTTCATAAGAGATTATAAGGTATGTATAGGGAGGCTTTATGATTAAGATAGTTTAAGTGTTGTTGGTGTTTGAATGTTCATGTGTTGTTGAATATTTCCATGAATCTCTATGAAGTTCATGTGTTGCTAAAAGTTTCTATGAATTTCTCTAAATTTCATGTGTTGCTGAGTGTTTCTATAAACCTCTGTACATGAATAATATGCTGAGATTCGGTACATGAATATAAAGTTGAGTTCTATATTTTATGTTGAGTTTTTGAGTAAAGTATGTGAGATATAAATTGAAGACTGATGTTGAAAATAAATATGAGATGATGAAAAGAGTTATACCTTAAAGTGAACCAGTCTTATATGTCTCATATGCATATGCCCGGCGGGGGTTAGTTCGTGTTATTTTCCTCAAGAGGAGGTGTGTCAGATAGCTGCAGGAACTGAGTTCGAGCGTTCAGATAAGAGAGGTCTGAGCTGGGGGTACTTGGCAGTGGGAAAATCACGCATCCATGATGATCACATGAAGTGTGGGTGAGAATTGTGTTGCAACACTGTGGGACCCTAACTGATCATTTTAGTTCTGTGCCACTGGGATGAGATTATCTTGACTGTTGGTACCACATGATAAGAGTTTAAGAAAATCATGCATCATGATAAGAGTTTAAGAGAATTATGCATCTTTGAGGATGTTGTTATGAATATTTACATATTGAATATATTTGCTTAAATTATGTTTATCATAAACTTACCCTGTACTTTGTGTCTGTGATTGACACCTGCTATGACCTCGATGTTATTCGGGCGAGCAGATGAACAGCAAAGAGAGACCACTAGCTGTCTACAAGAAGAGAATTTTGTTTGAAGATATAATATTTTGAAGAGATTATGTTTGAAGATGTATTTCTTTGTTACGTATTGTTTTAGTTGTTTGTTTCTCATGTGATAATTTTTCTCATCATATCATCACATGGTCTAAAATTATAGTTCATGATAGTTTTAGATATTCATGCGATTTTCCTTCATTTTTACTGTAAGGTTTGCATTTATTATATTAAGTAGTGAAATTTAAAGACTTATCTTCTGGCGTTCCTAATCATAAATTTTCAGTCAGTAGATACTTGTAGTTTTCTTATGATGTTTGTTTGTTCTTAAGGATATTTTGGTAATTTGTCATCCCAGGGGCATTTTTGTAATTTCTTAAGTTTCCACAAAATATCTAAGGCAAAATATCTAAGGGTATTTTGGTAATTTTAACCTTAAGGGTATTATGATAAATTTTCATTCACTCCAGGGGTATGATTGTAATTTTACTTCAAAATATATAACCAAAATATCTAAGGGCATTTTTGTAATTTTTACCTCAAGGGCATTTTATTAATTTTTACCTCAAGGGAATTTTTTTAATTTCTCTTTTTTTATCTCTAATTAACATATTTAAATTTTTGGGATGTTACAAGAGAAGAGGGAAAAAGAATGGAAACTCTACAGAAATGGGTCGAGGATCGCCACCTTCGTCATGTCTTCTATTGATCTCTTGCTCTACACTATGATTGGTTAGTTTCTCCTAAGGATTGGATGTAATCTTTGTACCCTTATGTATTTCCTTTAATATTTGATATATGTATGAATCTTTTCTACTCATTCTGGTGATTTCATTTTGTTCTTAATGCTTGATTCTACTTGATCACTAGTTTCATGAAATTAGATTCTAAGCTTGACTGGAAAGTGCCCTTAGGATTTGAACTGAATGATTATACTCCTTACGTTACGTTGCTAGGAATAGAGCATAACATTTAGATTACAGATAGCCCGAGATTATGATTGTAATGCTGGGTTATTTACTTCATATGCGAGGGATCGATATTAGGTAAATATCTTTGGGATTCTCGAATGCGAGGAATCAATTCGGGGTGAATTAATGTGTGCATCAGTAATTATAGAAAATGATTTATACATGGCAATATTAATTGAATACCGAGGGTATGAAAGATGAAAACCAATCCTACGTTCTCTTCAATTAATTAAATTGAATTTAATAGTTTTCGTAGACTTTTGTATTTCTGTGATTTCTTTAAATCTGTAATTTCATTATTTTCACAAACTCATGAAAATCCACTTATACTTGTTGTACATAAACTATTAAACTGTTACTTTTATTTAAAATAAATGAGTAGCTCAAGTCCCTGTGGAGACGATCTCTTATAAATTCTGTAACATGCGACGCGATTGGTACGCTTGTCAATAGTCTAACATACCTCTGAGGTGGATGACTAACCCTAGCACTCCTACATGAAAATATAATAAAAACACTTCAAATAAACCAAGAGGGGGGGTGAATTGATTTAAACCAGGTATTTAAAATTTTACTTGAAACTATTTGTGGAATTTGAAATCTGAGTCATATAACTTAAAACCTTTTTCAAACCAGAACTTTTCTTTCAACCAAGATCAACCTTGTAATGCAAGTAATGCCAGAAACTTTGTGTTGTTGATTATATCATGATTACCCAAAACAAACAATGAGAGATATACCGAATTAGAATAAAAGACTTAGCAATTTATATTGGTTCACCTCACAAACTGGGAGGCTACATCTAGTGTCTTCCAACCAACACTATGTTAGAGTTTTCACTAAAACAAATATAATTCTTTACAATCTATTACAACAGATCTCCCTTGTCAAACCCAGACAAAGAATCAAAATCTAAACCCTATAGATTTCTTAAGATTAAGAACCAGAGAACAATACTCTGTTCTACCCTCTAGAGAACCCTTCTCCAGAAATAGTTTTAAAGAAACTATTTGCTCTTAGGAAAATACACAGGCTTTTAAACAAATAAATACAATCACAGTCTAGAGTTCAAGAAAGATATCACCTCGTGATCATTAGCATATGAATGAGATGAATACAACCAATCAAATAGAGTTTCAATGTATGAATTGCATAGAACAGCTTTCTTGACAACACTTGTTAATACTTTGCTCAAAACTTCATCAACAATGAAAAGTGAATCTTTAGTTTTGATGCAGAATGTTATTCACTCATAACTAAATTTTTCTCAACTTCTAAAGCTTTGGGAGTATCGGGTATTTCGCAGAAATGAATTCTAAAAACTTATTAAAACCATAGACCCATAAGCTTTTTATAGAAATACAGTTTTAACAGAATGTAATCGATTAAACCGTAAGTGTAATCGATTAATTCAACATATGTAATCGATTAATACATCATTTAATCGATTAATCTGTTCTTCAGCTTTCTGAAAATCTTTCACGAACAATTTAATCGATTAATACATGATGTAATTGATTAACACAGATAAGCTCAAACTGTAAATAAGCCTTGGTAATCGATTATGCTTTATTGTAATTGATTAAGGCAGACTCTTCATTTTAAATGAAATGAACTAAGTAATCGATTATGATTTTCAGTAATTGATTAACACATTTTGAAATAACACTTGGTAATCGGTTACACAAGGGAGATAATCGATTAAAGTGTTCAACATGACTTTTCCAGAAATAAACACAACCATGTAATCGATTACATATCAATGATAATCGATTAAAGCAGTGCATAAAATGATTTTTCCAAAATATTAAAGCCAAGAGGTTTTCTTTGTAAATGCAAACATTTTAAACTTATATTTAACATATGAATGCATGTGAATGAATTATGCAATGCAAGGATCACTAGGCTATGTACTTGAACCACTTAGACAATTACGAATGGCATCAAAATGATTGGGCATGTAAAAAGCTAAAACACCAAGCCAAATACTTTAGTCTTGCTTTGATTGCTTGCAGCTCTTTCTTCCAACTCCCCCTATATCTAACAATCTCTCCCTTTTTGGCTTTTAGCATGCCAAATTTGACTCAGATCAATTGATCATCTGTAAGCATTTTAATTTCCTTGAGAGAGAAAGCTTTTAGCTTTCTTGAAGGATAAAAGGTTGGAATAAGCTTTATGCTTAATTATCCTGAAACAAATTAACCTTTTGACAATAACAAGTGTTAAGTTTCAAGTTTCCATGCATTTCAAACTCATTTGCTCCCCTTACTTAGACATATTTAAAAGTAGAGCAAAAAACAAAGCATCAATTATTTGATTATTTCTCCCCCTATTTGGCTTATTAAAGACAAAAAACAAGCTTAAACAGGGGTAAGAAAATATCAATTTGGAAAAGAAACTTCATTAATAATAAAGACAATACATTAATCAATTGAAACAAAACATGAGTATTTGAAACCAAGCCTAAACAAAAATAGAGCATAAGCAAGAAAAATATGAAAGTCTAGATAGGTTTGTCAAAATATCCAAAACAAGCCTAGCTTCTATATTTTCTAGCCTAGTCTTCATTTCTTCCGAAGCTAAATTGGTTTCAGCCCTATGCTCATGATGAAGAATGAGTAAACCATCCATCTTTTGAATCATTAGAGATTCAAAAGGAGAGTATTGGTACTCAGCAGCTCCTTGTCCAGCTTCAGCTTCAGCTTCTTCATCTTCATTACCTCCTCCTCCAGCAACACTTTCTGGTTATTGCATCTCACCCACCATTTGCCATCCTTGAGGTGTCTTGGTCAGACCAAGCTTTTGAAGATGCTTGGTCTTAATGAGATTGACAATATCAGAGGTATTGTAAAAAAATCTCATTAGAGACATCAACATGAAAATAGTCAATGAACCTAGAGATTAATACAGCATAGGGAAAACTATAGATTATTCTTTTAGCCTTCAGCATGGTTTCAACAAACACCAAAGGCCAGTTGATTTGGGTAGTAGATTTGATGCCATACACAAGCTGTAGGTCATCATCTGGCTTGTGCATGATTTGTGGATCTAGGAGTGAGGATATATGTGATAATATAATGAAGAAGTCTTCCTTCACAAGTCATGTTTACTATGTCAAGCCTAAGCTTCAACCTAGCTTGAGGGTCTTGAAGCATCCATTTATGGGTGTCAATCCTATTGTATCCACCTATTTCTTCCTCAAATTTTCTGGCTCCATCAGGAGTGATGTCAGCAACAACTTGCCAAACCTCCTCATAAATCACAATGGGAACACCCTTGACTTGAGAGTGAATAACCCCTTCCATGGTGGCCTTCATGCAGGTGTAGAACACCTTCACTAATTCAGGGTAAAAGGTACCCTGAAGTTCTACAAATTTCCTTAATCCCTAAATTTCAAGAAGGTCGGGGAATTGAAAACCTTACTTAACAGTCAAGGTTCAGATATTTGGGGGGCATGATTAATTTGGTGGCATTAAATGAGGTATAAGTCGTTCTATCCTTTTCTTCAAGGAACCAAGAATGTAATTTGTTCCCTGAGGATTTGGATGACTCATAAACCTTTCTCTTTCCAATTTTGACTCTCTTTGAGGTAGACATTGTGTAGGAAAGGTGTTTAGACAACTAAGCTAGAAGAAGAGGAGAAGAAAGGCTCAGAAAACCCAATGAATAGGCTAGAAGAGAGAAGGAATTCAGATGTGAATTTCTCTCTTGAGAAAATCTGAATTCATAAAGAAATTCTATGTTTCAAATTTGAATTTTGAACAATGTAACTATTACTACACGTTCCTAGGCCATAACTTTTCAGTTTTTGGATTCAAATTTTGAATTTTGAATAAAATCTGACAGTTTCAATTTTCAAAAATTTCTGCAGAACTTTAGTAACTCCATTAATAATCGATTACATAAGCAACGTAATCGATTAATTCGCTCTTTAGAAAGGAAAGTGACAAAGCAGTAATCGATTATTCCGTGAAGTAATCGATTAAAGCAGATCATATTTGAATTAGAGAAGTGTTTTTAACAAAGCGTAATCGATTACAGAATAATAGTAATCGATTAAATCAGAGATTATATGAACAGAGAGGTGTTTCCAATGAGCTATAATCGATTATCCCACAAGGTAATCGATTAAAGCAGAGAGAGACAGGAATCAGAATCCAATTTTTTATGAAGTGTAATCGATTAACACGTTTGTGTAATCGATTGCATGACACTTAAAATGTCTCTAAATCAAGGTTAAGCGTCAAATAATCGATTATTCTAAAGGATAATCGATTAAACCAAAGGATTATGCAGTATAAACAGTGAATATGCAGCATATTTTTAATTTGCAATGAATGACCATTAAATGATGCAATTACATGTAGATGAGCACATAAACAACATGCTAGAACACACTAGATTAGTCAAGAATTCTTAGCATGTTTCTAAGTGTAAAGAATCTATCTCTATCCAAAGATTTTGTCAAAATATCAGCTAATTGATTGTTAGTATCAACAAACTCAATTTTGATGTTACCCTTTTGGATATGATCTCTGATAAATTGATGTATTATCTCAATGTGCTTGGTCCTTGAGTGCATAATAGGATTTTTGGATATGTTGATGGTACTGGTATTATCACACAGCAAGGGTATCTCCTGAATTTCAACACCAAAGTCTTGAAGTTGTTGCTTCAACCAAAGACTTTGTGCACAGCAGCTTCCAGCATAAATGTATTCAGCTTCAGCAGTAGATAAGGCAACACATGATTGCTTCTTATAATGACCAAGGCTAAAAAAAATGGTTGTGGCTCTGGTTATTGGCGAAGACAGCGCCAGCAGCGACGTCGTTAGCACTGGAACACGGGTAAGGCCATTATAAAGGCCATTTCTCTCTCCCCTGATGGCCAAAATCCATTTTTTCTTCCTTTTCTCTGGTCTCTGCCATTGATGAACTAGAGAAGCTTCATAACCACTCAACTATTGACCAAAACCTTTTACATCCAACATGAAAGTTGAAAGGAACTACTCAATGAGCTAGATTCCAACATCACTTTTCTCTGAAAACCATCAAACGGAGTGATCCAGTTCTCTGGGGAAATTCACAAAGTTAGACTCTGAGGAGAAAAGAAGGCATTTTAAGGACGATCAAGCTTAGAGAAGTTGTCCTCTAGCCTTCCTTGTTGATTTAGAGGTAAGAAACACAAATTCTACCGATTATTTAAGAATTTGTTCTTGAGGTGAATAGTGATCCATTTGAGTTAGATTTGATATTAGGCTTGGGTCCCTTGGAAAAGTATGCTTAGGAGGTTGTTGTGAGGAAGAATTAGCCTTGAAATATAATTTTTATGGACTTTGGAACTTGGCTCTGAGAAATGTATGTGTTGGAAAAATGTTGGTTAGATTGATGATATTATGATGTGTATCAGCCTTAGTTCCTTCACAAGATGTGTTTAAGAGGCAATTTAAACGGTGAAAATGTGTTGAAGTAACCATTTTAGACACCTTGACAATCATTGAAATGTGGCATGGATAGAGTAGGAACTCTTTGAATTGGTTGATGCAGAGTCTTAGGGAGACTCTAGTGCCTTGGTTAGGTCGGGCTAGATCTTGCTGGGGGTCTGCAAGTCACTGATTAGGTGACTAGTTCTTGTAACTTAGAAAAAGAGGTTTAAATGGAAAAGAATAGTGTTTCTTTTCATTCTGACGGTTGAGAACCGTTAATGATTGTTTGTATGCCTTTATGTAGGGCGTGATACAGAGATTGTTGGTGGTTGTGACCATGAAGCCTGGAGAACCGGTGTAGCGCTTAGAGTAGGTAAGCTCTTTGTTCTTGGGAGTGTTTCTCATTGACTGTGTTCCACCGTACTCTGAGAGAGTGATGGTTATTGTATGTCATGATACATGTGTATTGAAATTGTGTCTTACTACTTTTTATTGAGAACATGTATATGATGTACACTGTGATGATATATTGTGTGATTGTTAAGATGCTCTGGCCAATAGAATAGACTAGTTATGGACTTCCTTTAGAAATGTGCCCTTAAGTGGATGATCTTCTATTGGTAGTGCCATGTGCGTCTGAGAGAATGTTCCCTTCAGTGGATGATCTTTCTCATGATCTTTCTCAAGCATGGACGTAAAGTCCTAAGGAAATGTGCCCTTCAGTGGATGATCTTCTTCAGGCAATGATATGTGTGAATAAGTTCTGATAGAATGTGTCCGTCGCGGATGATCTTCTCTTCGAATAGCCATATATGTGTGAATTAGATATTATGTTGTCTATATTATGTTGTGAATAAGTCCTAAGAGAATGTACTCATCACGGATGATCTTCCTCAGGCAGTATTATATAAATGTTGTATGTTTGAGAGAATGTATCGTCGCGGATGATCTTCCTCAGACAATGTTATATATGTATGAGTAAAGTCCTGAGAGAATGTGCCCTTCAGTGGATGATCTTCTTCAGGCAATGATATATATATATATATATATATATATCGGTGTTGCATTCCTGAGGTTGGTAGCGCCCAACAGAATGACACGTGTGTTGTGATATACATGTGATGTATTTTATGAAAGCCATGATGGCTAGATGGTGTGATGCCAATTTTGATGCTATATGTCATGGAAGTGAACCAGGAGGGGAGACCTCCAAGAACCCTGAGTTTACTCAGACTTTTATCCCACCCCGTGTGTGGGGATTATGTTTACAAGTGATGCTCGGCGAGCGGATGGTGGATCCTAGGGCAAGAAGCCCGATTAGGGAGAACCCTAGGCATATTATTTTGAGAGCTTGTTGGCTCAGTTGATTATGCCTGTATTATTGTACCCATGAGAGGGAAGATACACAGTTGAAATATATTGTGTATATGTTATATACTATGAGAAAATCACATACATAATGTGAATATAGTTTTGTTATTGACATATGATGATGTCATTTTAGTTGTTTGCTTCCGAGTTATTTAGCTTTGATTAATTGTTGCGCTTAATGGCCATAAATGAATGTTAATGAATCGGATGCATACGGGGCGTTACACTTCTTGTAGTGCCAAGAAATCAAAGAGCTTCCTAACAAGTGACATGTACCACTGGTACTCTTCCTATCCAATTTGCATCCTGTAAAGTCGGAATCAAAATATCCAATCAAGCTTATAGATGTACCTTTTGGATAACACAGCCCTACTCTTGGTGTAGACTTGAGGTATTTTAGGATTCTTTTGACTGCTGTTAGATGAGATTCTTTGGGATTTGCTTGATATCTAGCACATACACTTAACATAATGCCAGGTCTACTTGCAGTTAAATATTGCAAAGAACCAATCATTCCCCTGTATTTGGACTCATCAACACTTTTTCCTTTGTCATCTGAATCATGATAGGTGGATGTTGCAATTGGTGTTGCAGAATCCTTGCAACTTTCCATTTCAAACTTCTTGATCATTTCCAGACAATACTTGGTTTGGCTAAGGAAAGTTCCATTCTTCATTTGCTTGACTTGTAATCCTAGAAAGAATGTAAGCTCCCCCATCATTGACATCTCAAATTCACTCTGCATTGAGATAAAAAATTATCTGCATATAGATTGATTAGTTGAACCAACAAAATATCATTTTCTCTTTTCTTGATGAACAAAGTTTTGTCAACCTGTCCTCTTATGAAAGATTGTTCAAGCAAAAATTTGCTCAATCTCTCATACCAAGTCTTTTCTTACAAACTTTTTCATATGATGTATGTATACATGACTAGCTCTTCTATGCCATAACCAAGTTTCATCAATTTTACTTATAAGGCAACTAGTGTTATGTATGAATGCATGATCAATGGATAAAACATAAATGTTATCCTTTCTTTTACCAACATGGATAACTTCACCATTTTGACTGTCACAAATCAAACAACAATTTTCGTTGAAGGAAACTTTGAACCCTTTGTCACATAGTTAGCTTATGCTGAGGAGATTATGTTTCAAGCCATCAACATACACGACATTTCTGATCATGTCTTAAGGTTTTCTTCCTTCTCCAATTATGTTCCCTTTGTTATTATCACCATAAGTGACAAATCCTCCATCTTTTAATATGACATTTGTAAGCATGGATATGTCACCTGTCATGTGCCTAGAGCAACCACTATCAAGATACCATAGTGAAGATTTTGCTCTTAGACACACCTACAAAATTCAGATTAATTGACAAAGAAAGGTACCCAATGTGAGTTGGGTCCATAGGGGTTAGTTGAAATCCTTGTTCTCTTAGGCACCCAAATGCATTCACCATTAGGCACATAGTATCTCCTAGCATAGCATCTAATAGATGTATGACATTTCTTCATGGAATAATTGCAAGTTACAGTATTTGATGTTTTTTCAAATTGAGTTAAATGATGATACTTGTTTTTTGAAAAACTTCTTTGATATTTCTGTTTTGGTGGTATAAACTTTGTTTTTCCAAAAGATTTTGATCCATGTTTGAAACCCAAACCAGAAATATCTCCACCATACTTTTGAACACTAAGTATTTGATTCAAATTACATTTTCCTCTATGGAGTCTTTTCAAAAGATCAACCAAGTAAGAATTTTCAAAAAGTAAAAGCATGTACTTTTCACCTTGACTCATTTTGTAATCATCAAATTCTTTTTGTAAAAGATTGCATTTATTGACATTTGAAGTAGATAAGGCACATACACATCCATTAGCATTGTAACTTGAAATAAGTTTTTCATTTGCTTTTTTTAAATTACAAAGTTCAGATTGCAATTCAGCAATTTTGTTAACATGCCATTTGAGATCACCTTTTAGCCTATTATTGGTTTGTGAAAACTTTTGAGCCTCTTCATGCATCTCATGGAAAGAATAAACAACATTACCATATTCAGAATTTACCTTAGATTCAGCACTTGAGAAGTTTTCATCGTCACTTATTGTGGATGTGAAACAAACATTTACTTCTTCATTCTCACTTGAAGATTTAGAGGTTGTTGATTCATTGTCTTCCCATGCAATATAAGCCTTCTTTGGCTTCCCTTCTTTCTTTGTCTTCCTATCATCTTGTTGCTTCTTTAAAAAGATTGGACATTCAGATTTGATGTGTCCAGGTTTTCCATATTCAAAGCAAGTGAAGTTGGTAGAGGTGTTGTTGTTGTTGTCATTTCTCCTGTTGAACTTTGTGAATTTTTTGTTCTTGTTCTTTCTCATGAATTTGCTAAACTTTTTTACAATTAGATTCATGTTATCATCTTCATCTTCTTTACTTGAATTTTCTTCTTTCTCAACTTTAGAGGATGCAGCTTTCAAGATTATGCTTTTATGTTTCTTTTCTGGATCTTCTGCATTGGTTAGTTGTGACATTTCAAGTTCATATTCAAGTAGCTTACCAAATAGTGCAGCCATGGACATCTTATACAAATCTTTGGATTCCTTGATTGCTGTGACTTTTGGTTGCCCTCGTCATGTTAGACACTTTAGTATTTTGATGTTCAATTCTTCAACATCAAATGTCTTTCCAAGACCAAGAAGATGATTGACAATGTGTGTAAATCTTGTTTGCAACTGAGATATGTTTTTAGTGTTGCTCATTTTGAACATCTCATATTCATGAATCTAGGCATGCTTCCATGATCTCCTTACTTCATCTGTTCCTTCATGAGTTACCTCCAACATTTCCCACATTTCTTTCACACTTCTGCATCTCACAGTTCTAAAAACTTCATCAGAAGACAAAGCATATGTAATCATGTTTTTAGCTTTAAAATCATATCGCACAACTCTTTTTTCAGCATCTGTCATCTCATCTCATTCTTTGAGAATCAATTTATTATCAACAGTTTTTATTGGAACTAAAGGACCTTTCTCAATGGCATTCCAAGCACCTAGATCATTGGATTGAATAAAGGTCTGCATGCGATTTTTCCAAAAACTAAAATGCTTACCCTCAAACATCGGTGGACAATTGAGAGAAGCTCCCTCTCTAAAAGTTATTTGATTTGTATTCATTTTCTTTGAAAAGAAAGTAATCTTCAATAACTTTCAAGAACCAACTCTTGATACTAATTGAAAATATAATGAACACTGTTCAAATAAACCAAGAGTGGGGGGGGGGGGAATTGGTTTAAACCAGGTATTTAAAATTTTACTTGAAACAATTTACGGAATTTGAAATCTGAATCGTATCACTTAAAACCTTTTTCAAACCAGAACTTTTCTTTTAACCAAGATCAACTTTGTTATGCAAGTAATGCCAGAAACTTTGTCTTGTTGATTATATCTTGATTACCCAAATACAAACAATGAGAAATATACAAAATTAGAATAAAAGACTCAACAATTTATACTGGTTCACCTCACAAACTTGGAGGCTACATCCATTGTCTTCCAACCAATACTAGGTTAGAGTTTTCACTAAAACAAATATAATTCTTCACAAGCTGATGTGCTAATGATCTGAATCTTAACACCTTTTCCCTAAACTTCCTTGCAATGGAAGTCAATCTTCAATTGAACTTCAAAACAGAGCATTCAACTCTTCTCTTGAGTGAGGTTGTTTATGTTTTTCTAATTTCAGAAATGGATTGTGGAAGAAGAATAGGAATGAGTTGGAATGACACCATGGAATAGGAATTCCAATAAGTCTTGCAACACAATAGCTGGGATGCCATTGATAAGAAACAAGAAGTTCTTGAAGAAGAACAAGAGAGAAAACTCTCACCACAATTTAGAAATTGTATTAATCATCCAAAGATCCTTACAATCAGTTTGTGAGTGGTTTATATATACCACGAATTAACAAGCTAAATGACACTAAATGTAATGTAAATGCAAATTGAAATGAAGCCCAAATGTAGCTTGAAGTGCAAGCTTTCTTTAAAATGACCCTTGGCTTCTAAGTTTCACGCTTTTGTAGAGTTTACTGATTTAATCAATTATTTCATCCATGTAATCGATTATTTAACCTAAATAATCGATTACTTGGTTTGGTAATCAATTATTTTGCTCTTATCCTTCCTGGAAACTGATATATGAACAAAATAATCGATTAATTCGACATGTAATCAATTAAAACAGAGCTGTTTACATTTTTTTGGCTGATTTAATCGATTACATGATGCTTTTAATCGATTACAGGTATCAAAAGATGTTTTTAATCTGTTAAAATAGACAACACTCCTTTTGTGTTTCCACTACTTTTGTGGGCTTCTTCTTGCTTTTCCAAGAGATACAAGTTATTTTTGATGTGGTCTTCAAGTGCTTGAGTCCTAGCTCTTGTCATTGGTCCTTTAAAGCTCACCAAAGGAAGTGCTTCAAACTCTCCTTCTAGACCTTTAGCTTGCCTTGGACCTCCATCATAAGCTATTACAACAGATCTCCCTCGTCAAACCCAGACAAAGAATCAAAATTTAAACCCTATAGATTTCTTAAGATCAAGAATCAGAGAACACTACTCTGTTCTACCCTCTGAAGAACCCTTCTCCAGAAACAACTTTAAAGAAACTATTTGCTCTTAGGAAAAAAACAAACTTTTAAACAAACAAATACAATCACAGTCTAAAATTCAAGAAAGATATATCAGCTCATGATCCTTAGCATATGAATGAGATGAATACAACCAATCAAACAGAGTTTGAATGTATGAATTGTAGAGAACAACTTTCATGACAACTTTTGTTAAGACTTTGCTCAAAACTTCATCAACAATGAAAAGTGAATCTTAAGTTTTGATGCAGAATGTTATTCACTCATAAACTAAATTTTTCTCAACTTCTAAAGCTTTGGGAGTATTGGGTATTTCGCAGAAATGAATTCTAAAAATTTATTAAAATCATAGATGTAACACCTCGTTTTACCATCTTGTATTTTATTGATTTTAAATGGAATTTATTTTCCACTTGCTTTAGAACTATCTTAGTTACAATTTCACGGAAAATTCTTTTCTTCTTGCTTAGAATAATTCATACGAAAGGTACTAATCATCAATATTGTAATTGTGTTCGTTCGAAGTCCATAATAATTAAATTCAATCCATAATAATTAAATTCAATCTATAATACAGTCCAAACTAATAAAATACAGACCGTTTCTTAGTTCTATTACATAATACATATCACCAAAATAAATATCATAATATCTGCATCAAAATAGCTTTCCAACATCTTCCACAAAATCAATCTGCTTGCTATGCTTTTACTGTTCCTCTGCTCGCCCAAATAAATTGAGGTCATCGCAGGTGTCAACCACAGACACAAAATATAGGGTAAGTTTACGATAAACATAGTTCAAGTCACACAGTATATACAACATACAGATAATCATACAACATACTCATCATGCGATGGATGCTCATCTTCTTTATATGATGCATGAATCTCTCTCAAATTTTCGTCAATTGGTACCATAGTCAAGATAGCCCCAATCACTGGTCCAGAACTTGCACGATCAGTCAGGGTGTCACAGTGGTGCATAGGAAAGTCACCCACACTACATGTGATCATCATGGGTGGCGTGAGTTCCCCACTGCCGAAGCACCCCTCAGCTCAGACGACATTGTCTGAACGCTCGTACTCAGTTCCTCTAACTATCTAACACACGTCTTCTTGAGGTAAATCACACGGACTAGCCCCCGCCAGGCATATGCATATGAAACATGCATGAATGATTCTCTTTTTTATCTCATATTTACTCTTCAACATAAATTTATATCTCATATTCTCATATGCTTATACTGTAAACTTTCAACATACTGTTAGCATAAAATTTGATAGGCATGCTCAAAGATTTATAGCATACTTTTAACAACATATAAACTCATAAACTTCAATGAAACATTCCATTATGTAATTACAATTCAAATCAACCATTTTCTTAAAGATAGTCATAATACATAAAGATTCAAGTTACTTAAACATTCACCCATCAAGCTAATTTCAAGTTATTCATTCAAGCAATCACTCATTAATCTAAGTTCAAGTTATTTCTTTAAATAATCATTCATTTAACAAGCTTTATCTCTTAGAAGCATTTCATCGAACACATGGTGTGCTTTCATAGAAACACTCAACAACACAGAAAATAATACATAACTTTTACTAAAGCACTCAACCATACAAATATAATCCAAATCCAACAACTTCTTGTACATAAGTCATACTTCACAAAGATTCCAACACTTATTCCAACAAGCAACTCTTAAACATATTTCATTTCTTTGAACAATATGTCAAACACATGGTGGGCAAGCTTTATAGATATAGAAGAAACACCTTAAATAAACAACACTTAAACTATATTTAACATAAACCTCCCCATACCTTGCTTTCTTTAAAATTTTGGACAACCTTGCTCCTAGTTTTTCACGTGGAATATTAAGTTGATGGGCCTTTGTTTTTGTTTCAAGTAAAAGGTGACAAAGGTGGAATATTGGAAAGTGATGTGGAGTGAAATTTCACATGTATGCTTGCCTTCCACCAGCCCATGTTTTCGGTCCTCACATCCTTTTATAAGTTTATTGAAGTTTCCTTGGCTACAAATATCCCAAAGGTTATGATGGCTTACTTTCCATTTGGTCCATTCTTATTGGCTAGTGGTTTTCCACCCTACAAGTGTCCATTGTCTTGAAAATTCTACATCATTCTCCTTTGCTCTCCAATTGCACGTGGAATTCCAAGCTTGTGGTGAAATCTTCATTTGTTTTCCCTTTCCTACGTAGGGTGACTTGGTTCTTAGTGGATTTTTATGTTTTTTCTTCATTCTTGAAAAATCCGTTTTTGTAAATTAGTGATTCTAGATTCGTTAACCATTGGATCTCCTTAAAATTTTAAAGGTATACTCCTATCCCACATATGTAACTTTTGACCGTTGGGATTTTTGAAATAATGTCTAGAACTGTCCACGTGTTCTGCCAAAGGAGACAAGATAAGATTTTTGCTTTTTAAGAAAAATCTACTTAAACTAAATCTACACCATACTTGTTCAATTCATGAAGTCTTCTCTTAATCTCCTTCCAAGTGTCCCATTGAGTTGGCAAAATCATGAAGCTTCACTATTATTCTCCAAGCTTCACATAAATGTTTGAGGAAAAATCTTCATCATGTGCCTTACAAGTGTCCTAACACTTGTATTCATCACATGGCTTCACTTTTGCAAGTGGCTTTCATGAATATTCTCTTCCATTCTACATGGTTCTTCACATGCTCTTCACACCTAAGTTTTCTTCCTTTTATATCATTGGATGCGTAAGAAAACCTAATTTCACTTATAGTTTCCTGTCACAAACTATTTTAATAATTTGTTATTTAAGAGTATTCTGTATTTCCATCATAAAAATATCCATTCAAAATATCTAAGGGTGTGCTTGTCCTTTCCAAAATATTCAAGGGCATTTATATTAGTTTCCATTCTAAAATATCTTTCTAAAATATCAAGGGGCAGTTTTGTAATTTTTAAAATATCTAGGGGCATTTTCATCATTTTGACCTCAAGGATATTTCTGTCATTTCTAATTTACGAAAAGGGTAATATGGTCATTTCTCTTTAAATATTTTCGTGATATCTCCAATTGATATTTCACTCTAATCTTTCAAATATAGAGCATCAAATCCTAATATGTGCATTAATAATTATGCAAGAATAAATCATATAATGCTTTGGCTAATGTTATGGAAATTTTGGGGTGTTACACTTCTCCCCTCCTTCAAAAAATTTCGTCCTCGAAATTTGTTAGATTTGTTGACATCTCAATTTCTAGTTTGTCCATTAGTTCAGGAATGGTAAGCTAGACTCAATTTCAACTTGATTCCTAAAGTTTTATGGAAACTTTCTAAAATATGGACATAAATCTAGAATCTAGAAAAACTCCATGAAATCTTGCAATTCTTACTTATATATCAACTTGTCGACTTTCCTTAAGAGTTCTTGATACTAAATGGGATGATCTAGACTTAATTAACCAATCTACTATAACTTACATGAAATCAAAACCTCTAAAACTCTTGGGCAAAGCAGTAACAAAATCCATGGATATGCTTTTTCGCTTCTACTGAAGTATTTCTAAAGATTGTAACATACCAGAAGATTTCTGATGTTCTATCATAAATTTCTGGCAAAGTTAAACAAGAATATACATACTCACTTATTTACCTTCTTCATCCTTGGCCACCAGAACAAAACTTTTTAGATCTTGATACCTTTTAGTGGCTCCTGGATGGATACTTAACTTACTTTTGTGCCCTTCTTCTAAAATTATCTTCTTAAGTTCAGATTCATTAGGCACACAAATTCTTCTTTGTAATCTCAATATACCATCTGTTCCTATCTTAAATTCACTATTTCCTCCATTGGATATATTTTCTAATATGGTTCTTGTTGATTTGACGGGGAGCTCTTGAAGATTGAAGCTTTGTAAAGACTTGGAAAGGTTTTTGACTTTCAACATGCTTGAAGGCTTGAAGATAAAGATTGTGATTAAATGTAAAAGGAAAGGAAGCCTTCTGATGATCCAAGTTCTTGCATGCATTTCATTAATAATCATTCATGCATTATATCATAAAAGCTTTAAGCAATTGGTTTGGAAC
>PYAF01001887.1:84281-118479 GCA_007407185.1 Glycine tomentella
GTGACTTGAGATGATTAAGGCACATTTTTTTGGAAACCAGGGCCAGATTGACTACCTTAAGTTATTTTTCCTTTGCACCTGAATTTTGAGCCTAAGCCTTTCATTTCAATTACCCGAATCAAGCCATATCCATATGACTAAACCATCTGAGGCTAGAGAAGGTGAGATAAGTCCATGACAGCAAGGTATTAGTCACCAAAGAATGAAGGAAAATAAGAGAAATCAATTGAATGAAAAGAAGAAAATTGAACAATCATGAGTTCATCATCTGAAAATTTGACAGGCTGCAGTAGTTTGTTATGCTATGTTCCAGTTATTAATATGTTCTTTATTCTTTAAAGAAGAGAAAAAAAAAGAAAAAAATAGAAAATCCAGAAAAATTCAAAAAGAAAGTTAGCATTCTGTTTCTTTTACGTTTAGAATAAAAGTTGAATAAAAGTACCAGGTTTGAAAAAGAAGACAAAGAGCTTGGAAGACCACACAAGGTTTGGACTTAAGGAACTAGACTTAGCCTCTTCATTGAGTTACTTTTCCAAATGATTTCTACCCTTAGCCCAGCCACGTTACAAGCCGAAAGACCTTTTGATCAAGTCATATTTGCAATTATTGAGAATATTTTCAAGCCTATGGTAATGCTGTGATTATGTTGAGTGAGAGGGTAACTATAACCTTATACACTTGAGTGACTGAGCGATTAAACACATATCTGTGAGGGATACTCAAGTACTTTCTTATTTTGACAGCATTAAAGGTATCATGGAAGCTTTGACTAAATTGATCATACATATCATGATAATTCTAGGATTGTAGCATATGGTTTGTGTTGATTGTTAATTCTGCTTAAGTCTTGGAATTCTTTCCGTTGCTAGGGACAGCAACTTTTAAATCTGGGAATTGTTTGATGTGTTGCAAACACATCTTGTTTTTAATATAGTTTTAGGTTTTATTTTAGTCAAATACTTAGGAAATTAGTTTAGAATTAAGTAAATTTGTTACTTTATTGTTTTTAATCCTATTCAATACGATCTAAGCATTTGCAGGCCAAAAAGAGGAGCTCAAGAGCAAAGAAAGAAGAAACAAGAACTGAAGTCCCACGCTATCCGCGCGACCATCCACGCTAGTAGCGCCACCTATTCGAAGCATGGCACGATCAGCGCCAGAGTCTGCGCCACCCGCGTCAGATGTCTGCAGTCAGGCCTCCAGCTCGAACACTCCACGCGATCAGCGTGGAGTACCACGCTATCAGCGCCACATATTCGAGCAGTCCACGCGTTCAGCGTGGGAATCCGCGCGGATCGCGCCATGAAGATCCAGTTTCCTGAATAAAAAAATCTGTTTCGAATTTCTGGAAAAGATTAGGCTTTCTTACTAATAATTAAATGATTTTATAAATATTAAGCCTCTGAACTGAGTGAGGGGGGTATCAAGGAACAGCCATTAGCATCTACCTTCATATTCTTACAATCCAAAAACCCTAGGAATCAAGAATCAAGGCAAGAACTGCAAGGGAATTATGAATCAATCAACAGCTTTTGTGTTCTTGAGGCCTATGGCAGGCTAAACTCTTTATTGTAGGAAGGCTATGAACTGATGAGAACTCCTCTGTAATTGACTGGTATTGAAATAAATATATGTTTTGATTGCTTTATTCTTATCTGCTCTTCATTCTTATTCTTATTTGAAATTGATCACTTCAATTAAGTACTTAGGGTTAGGATTCACAATGGGAACGTTGGGGTTCTAATTTTTGACTTGTTAAGAATAATACTTGTTCATCACCTAGGAATAGGGATGCATACGTGCAGACGATCTTTTGAGTGCTTAAACTGATAGATTTCACTAAGGAATTAGGTTTTCGATTCAGGTTAAAGGGTTAATTCACTAAGGGATTAGGGATTAACTAATCTAGGAAAGACTTATTCTCTGAACAATCACAACAGGAACCCATATGATATATTCTCTAAATGCTTAATCTGACAGAATTCATAAAGGTTTAGGGTTCTTGATCAAATTAAAGGGCTAAATCGCTAGTTATCTAGGTTTCACGATTATAGAAGAGATTTATCATATGTGCACATGAACTTAACAAACCAGTCAAGTAAAAGAGGAGGAATCAGAAGGGATTGTGCCTGACTACAATTAATCGTCCATTGGTATTTTCCCTAAATCAATCTACTGCATATTCCTTTAATTCTTATTTTTGCATCCAATCAATCAATTCAATCAACAACACTTTTTCTGCGTATTTTCTGTTTTCTATTTCAATCATATTGGTTAACATTGCTGTAAAATCACTCCAATCCCTGTGGAGACGATACTCTACTTACCTAAACTTTATTACTTGTAAATGATCGGTGCACTTGCCGTAATCGAACAACACCATACATTTAATCGATTATATAAGCTTGTTTGTTAAGGAACCTTCACTGCCTTAATCGATTACCATGCATTGTAATTGATTACACAAGAGGCTTCAGATATAAAACTTCACTGCTTTAATCGATTACAACTGGGTTTAATCGATTATTTTGTTAGTTGTTAAACCCAGAATTCAGCCTTGAACACTTTAATTGATTAAGCGATAATTTAATCGATTACATGAGTCATTTTAATCGATTATTTGACGCGTGTAATTGATTACAGTCTGTTACAAAAAGCTATTATAAATATGAGTGAGGCTTGTCTTGAAACTTAACTTGAATACTTCGAAATTTCTGAATACACACAAGACTTCTTAAAGTTCTAAAGTGATTTTTTGGGTTAACTAAAGTCTTGTCCCACTTTTTAATCTTCATGGGTTTTGAATGATTTCTTGGGCAAGAATTCTCAAAGAAGTTTTGGAGAGCATGTTCTGAAATCTTTTTTTTTTCTCATTCAATTCTGATTGGTAAACCACATGCATTCATATTCATTGGATCATCAGGTTGTTTCTCTCTATAATCTTTGATTGTAATTTCGTTTTTGAAATTTCTGTTATTTGATGCTATTGTAAAGAGTTCTTTGAAGCTTGTTCTAGAGTAGTGTTCTCTAGGGTAGAACAGAGTAGTGTTCTCTGGTTCTTGATCATTAGGAGTCTAATAGGGTTTTAGATTTCTATTCTTTATCTAGGATTGATAAAGAGGGATTGTTGTAAAGCTTGTAAGAACTGAATTTTATAATAGTAGAACTCTAATCTAGTGTTGATTAGAAGAAACTGGATGTAGCTTCTCTTGAGAAGTGAACCAGTATAAATTGCTTGTGTTGATTTTCTTTATCTCTATCTCTACAAGTCATCTTGTTCATTTGTTCTTGGTGTTATTATCATTACTCAACAAGTTCTGTTTTTGAGCTATTGATTTCTTGTGTTGAGTAATTTGATTGATTAAAAGCATTCTTGTTTTAAAAGTGATTAAGATCCTTTGACTTTTATTTTATAAATATTTTTAAAAGACCAAGTTTAAACTATTCACCCTCTCTCTTGGTTATTGTGGGTATTCCTATTGTTTTCAAAGTTTCTGTGATCGATTACACAGTGCTGGAACGCTCTGTTTTAATCGATTATGGGTCGTATTCGTATTAATTGATTATTTCAGTTAAAATCGTAGTGCTTCTATATATTTTTGTTATTTTTGTATTGGGCTTTGATATTTCCGCAAATAGGCCTAAACTTACGTTTTTAGGTGTTAAAGGCCTAGACATATATAAATACCTAGACTTTGCTATTTTTGGTTAACTTTGATTAATAGAAATTAAGCATTTGCTTGAATTTAGAGCTTAGCCTCTTGTTGGTTCTTGATTGAAACCAAATCGATTCTTATCAAGGAAGCTTTCCTTTGTGGCGAATCCTCCTACGACTTATCATTCTATTTGTGGATCGTGGCGTCATTCCTAATCATTCCTTAATCTTCTCCATTTTTCTATTTGGGTTTTCAACCAAAATTCAAGGAGTCTTGAAGTTTGCAATCTGGAAATGATCCAAGCCAATCATTCATGTCTTGGTAGTTATCATCTGGTAATCAGAGCTTGATTCCAGAAAGCATTTCGTAAAGATTTCTATCTATGTTAATGCATTTTGGTTTTTATTTTTTTGAAAAATTAAAATTAAAAATCATGATTCTTGCTTGTTTGTTGTTCTTTGTGTATTTCTTGTGTCATTTTTGAGTTTAGCTTACAATTGCCTTCAATTTCCCTATCATTTTGTTAAATTCGGAGTTGTTTTGAATATGGGTTGTTCTTCGTGTTCTTCATGAAACTCATAGCATTGCTGGAAATTTTGAGTTTGATTCATAAATTTCTGTCTAAAGAGTTTTGGGGTGTTTGTACAAATATCAAAAGTTTGAGGTCTTAAAAGAGAAAATACGAAGGATCAAAAAGAAATTATTAAAAAATATATTGGGGTCAAAATGAAAATATCAAAAAAATATGAGGACTTAAGTATAAAAAAAAGTTGACAGCCAAAATTTTATTTTAAAAGCCCTCTCTCTTAGAGTGTGTTTCTTGTTGCTTAATAGCACTATCTTTTTGCATAATTACAGTGGTTTATATTTAGCCAATTTGGTTTTTTATATCTTCATCATTGTCTTCTTTGACTTTCCTTTTGAGTTGTGCTTTTCTTGTTGAGCTTTTATTGTTTGTCTTCTAAATTTCCAAGGTTTTGTCATAGAGTTTTTTCTTTCTTCTTTGACCTCTTAAGTTGAGTTTGGATCTGTTTCATCTTTCATTTTGGATATTCTTTGAATTGGAATCTTTGGTTGAATTTAAAGAGTTGAAAAAGAGTTAGAGAGTGGAAAAAGAAAAGAGTGAAGAGTGTAAACACTTAGTGAGTGGTAATGTCCATTTTCTTGTAGTAATGGTGTCCGATAGCAATAGTGATCCACCTTCACCTAGAACCGCTAAGCTAATGACTTCATTGGATAAGCAAATGGATATGTTGCAAAGAAATGTTGAAAGGAGGATGAGAGAATGTTTTGATGAGATACAACGAAGTACTAAAGAATTGAGTGGAAGAATGGAGAACATGGAGAGAAGGCGACATCATAGGTCACCTCATTCTTCTTAAGGGAGTGATGATGGAAATGAAGATGGTAGAAGGCATAGGCATAAGAGGAATAGGGATGGAATGGAAGATGTGAAATTTAAACTTCCCAAGTTCCTAGGTACTAATGAATTGGAAGCTTACCTTGATTGGGAGATAAAAGTTGACCAAGTTTTTGATTGTCACAATTTTAATGAAGAAAAGAAAATAAAGTTGGCTAGCTTAGAATTTGAGGGGTATGCCATGGCTTGGTGGACTAAGTACAAATGGAAAGAGGAAGATTGAGGAGACATTTACCGAACACATGGTTGATAATGAAGCGAATTATGAGAGAGAGATTTGTTCCACCTCAATACATAAGGGATTTGCGTAACAAATTACAAAGGCTCTATCAAGGAAGTAGATGTGTTGATGACTATTACAAAGAGATGGAGATTTCTTTGGTAAGAGAAAACATTGAGGAGACTAATGAGGCTACAATGCTATATTTTTGAATGGCTTGAATAGGGACATTCAAGATGTTGTAGAGCTTCAAACCTACAACACCATGGATGAACTTATACATAGGGCTATGAAAGCGGAGCAACAATTGAAGAGAAAACAAGCCTACAAGAAGTCTTCATATGGTCATTCTTCTTGGAAGGATAAGGACACTTAGAAGAAGGAGGGTTCTTCTTCCCAACATGTTGAAAGAAAGTCTTCAAGAGGTACTACTACTTCTCCTACACATACTCCTTCCAATAAATCTAGTTCAATTAAATGTTTTAAATGTTTGGGTAAGGGTCATATTGCATCCCAATGTCCAAACAAAAGGACCATGATTGTGTTGGAAAATGGAGAGGTGGATAGTGAGTCATCTAGGAGTTCTCATAGTTGAGGATGATTGTTTCCTTAGATCGAAAGAAGGAGATCTTTTAATGGTAAGACGTCTCATGGGAAACTTGTACAAAGATAGATATGATACACAAAGAGAAAATATTTTCCATTCTAAATGACTGGTGAGTGGAAAGGTTTGTTCTCTAATCATTGATGGAGGAAGTTGCACCAATGTTGCAAGCACTAGATTAGTGGAGATGCTTGGTTTAAAAACTTCCCCTTACCCTAAACCTTATAAATTGCAATGGTTGAGTGACAATGGTGAGTTGGTGGTGGATAAGCAAGTGTTGCTTACATTCTTCATTGGCAAAATATGCACGACATGTCAACAAAGGGAAAAAGGCTATGGTATTTTAACCGGGTGATTGGGTTTGGTTATATCTAAGGAAGGATAGGTTTCCTTCCCAAAGGAAATCTAAACTTCAACTAGGGGTGATGGACCTTTCAAGGTCCTTAAGAGGACTAATGAAAATGCCTACAAGATTGACTTGCCAAGTGAGTATGGGGTGAGTTCTAGTTTTAATGTCGTTGATCTTTCTTCTTGTGATGTAGGTGTTTTGAATGCAAATCCATGGACGGATTCTTTTCAAGGAGGGGACGATAGAGGGCTATCTAAGGATCATGATGATGGAGGTCCATTCCATGCCAAAGGTCCAGAAGGAGAGCTTGAAGCACTTCCTTTGGTGAGCTTTGAAGGACCCCATAACAAGAGCTAGAACCCAAGCCTTTCAAGATCACATCAAAACTCTTGTCTATTGTAATAAGCGAGTGCTGTCTATTTTAATTGATTACAATGTTTTTGTAATCGATTACACAAGCTAGTGTTGTTTGTCTGTCTGTCTGTTTTAATCGATTACAACGTTTCTGTAATCGATTGCACAAAGCAAGTCCTGTCTGTTTTAATCGATTACGGGTCTTATTAATTGATTCATTCAGTTAAAACCGTAGTGCTTTTATATATTTTTGTTATTTTTGTATTGGGCTTTAACATTTCCACAAATAGGCCTAAACTTACATTTTTAGGTGTTTAATTAGAGGCCTAGACATATATAAATACCTAGACTTTGCTATTTTTGGTTAACTTTGATTAATAGAAATTAAGCATTTGCTTGAATTGAGAGCTTAGCCTCTTGTTGGTTCTTGATTGAAACCAAATCGATTCTTATCAAGGAAGCTTTCCTTTGTGGCGAATCCTCCTACGACTTATCGTTCTGTTTGTGGATTATGGCGTCATTCCTAATACTCCTTAATCTTCTCCATTTTTCTATTTGGGTTTTCAACCAAAATTCATGGAGTCTTGAATTTTGCAATCCGAAAATGAAATCAGAGTTTAGGATCTTAATCACTATTTGTAACACACTGTAATCGATTACACGTGCCTAATAATCGATTAAAACGACTCATGCAATCGATTAAATTATCACTTAATCGATTAAAGTGTTCAAGGCTGAATTATGGGTTTAACAACGAACTAAATAATCTATTAAACCGAGCTATAATCGATTAAAGCAGTGAAGTTTTATATCTGAAGCCTCTTTTGTAATCGATTACAATATTTGGCAATCGATTAAGGCAGTGAAGGTTCTTTAAGAAACAAGCTTATGTAATCGATTACAAAGTATTGTAATCGATTAAATTAGTGAAACATGATTTTCAAGATAGCTTGTGTAATCTACTACTGTATATGGTAATCGATTAAAGTAGCAATGAATTACTTTTGATTTACACTGTGTAATCGATTACAAATGTTTGGTAATCAATTAAAATGTTCTTCAATGGTTTTCCAGATTTAAAACTTAAGCAAATAATCGATTATATTGATGTGTAATCGATTAAAACAGAATAATTGCATATTTCCAAAAACATTACCCATTTAGTTCTTTTTTGAAATAGCTTTGATTCTTTGATGAAAACACTTAAGCATGTAAATGATTATATGCATGCAAATGCAAGGATCAACACATTAACTTCTCATACACTTCATTTTGGATTTCAATCTTCAAGGCATGTGAAAAGCTCAAAACATTCTTCTAATTCAAAAGCTTTATTCTTCTTGTTGCTCCCCCTATATCCAACAATTTCCCCCTTTTTGGCTTTGAACATGCCAAATATTGATTGACCATGTGTTAAAGATTTGAAGTGCTTTGAGGGATGAGCTGAAAGACAGGGCCTTGAAGCCCGAAGGCATGTGAGAAAAACAAAATTTTCAAGCGGAAACACACATACCACACAAGAATCATTCTTTAGGACATATAGATGTTACCTTGTTTATATTCGAAATTTGATGATCAAGGATAGGCTTGAAGATACAAGCCCTCTAATGTTGATCTACACCACTTCCTGTCAAGACTCAAGAACATTTCTTGAAGGCTACCAACAAACACCAAAGGAGGCAGGCTAGGCACACCAATGGAGAGCAAGAAAGTTAGGTTTTAAAGCATTAAGCAATCACTTAGAATCAAGCACTAAGCAAAGAATGAAATCACCAATAAGAAATAGAATAATTCATGCATAGATAACAATTAAAAGAGTATAGGGATAAGAAGAATACGTCCAATCCTTAGAGAGTTTAGGCTTGCATTGGAAGAACTTCCTCAAGAGGATGACTGAAGAAGCACCTTGTCATCGATCCTCTTTTCGACAAAATCTGAGCTACAAAACTCAGTTTTCTTACGTTCCTAACTCTCTACTCTCACCTAAGAAGATTCCTAAGCTTAGAACAAGAATTTAGAAGCTAAAATGGTGCCAAAGAACTTCCCCAAACTCCAAAATTCGTGGGCTATTTATAGAACCAAGACCTGTTTGCTTCCACTCGCCCAGTAGAGTGGTTTCTTCATGTTTTGCTCGCCTGGGAGAGCTTAAGTATATCTTTTTGGAACTTGTAGCTCGCCTGGGCGAGCCAAATGCACTATGGATGGTCGCCTGGGTGAGTTAATCCCTTAATGCTGAAGAAAGCTTTGGGCCATGTCGGTTCTTGGGCCTAAATTGCTTATGAAACTTCAATTTTTACTTTGATCACCCCTTTTTTCTTGGCTTTATGTGCTCGAAACTTCGGAATCTTCAAACCTATCAAAATGCACCATTAATTTGGACGAATCTTTTCAAAACATAAAATCTTAACTTAACTAAATACAATATACAATTTAACTAGGTTTTTAGGGTTAGTTTGTGAATAATTTTAATCAAAACAACGGATAAGTGCCTTCTTAGAAGTTCTATTTTTTCTAAAATGTGGCACTTGTCAACTCCCCCCAACCTAGAATCTTGCTTGTCCTCAAGCAAAGTTAAGAATATAATGCTTTGGAAAGAATCAATTTCTCAGTTTGATCATAACAGAATTTTCAAAAGTAGTTAACCTTGAGATTTTGAAAATACAAAAAGATGGAATTTCATGAAATCAAATGAGATTAAAGCCAATTTACATTTCATTTCTAAAGGACCTCAGAGGAAACATTTGACTGATTTAAACAGAGGAAAACCTCTCAAATAGGTGTTTAATGCTCCCAGGTAAGTGTTGTACTCTCAATTCTATCACTGATATATCATAGATCAAATTTGCAAGTCATTTCCCATCAAATCATAGTTCATAATCATCATGGATAGGGTAGCCTGGCTAGAAAAGAATTTATGGTTTTTCTGGAATTCAAAAAGTACCTTGAGAATAGGAGAGCAAACAAAGATAAGAAAAACCATGCTATCATCACTTCCTTTTTCCTTTTTCTATCAAGATAACCATTTAAATCTTTTCATTTTCCCATCTTTGTATCATTTAAACATAAGGAATTTTGTTTCCTTTTTTCTCCTTTTCTTTTTCTTTTCTTTTCTTTTCTTTTTCTTTTTCTTTGGTTTTTAGAGTCACATAAATATCTACACTTTTAAACAAAATCTTTTTCATCATATCATCTACCCAACTGATAGAATTTTTCAACAAAATCTTCCCTTGCTCTCCTAACCTAAGGTAAGGTGGAAAATTCTTATTCTAGGTTAGGGTTCCAACAAAATAATAAGTGTTTGGCTCAAGGGGGTTTGCAAAGGATATATTATTATATATTGGGGTAGCTTTTTTGGCCAGTGGCTAAAAAAATGTTCAAAAAGAAAGAAGGCCTAAATCATATCCATGAATCATATGTTATGACAATTAGAAATTTATGCAAATTTAACTATAATTCATATCAGTGAGGACTCTCAGTATGTAATCTATTTAGATGCGCACACTCACTAAGCTTAAGGTCTGTTTTCATGTTCAAATCAAATCAATGTCTCCAACTGATGTTGTTTATCAATTTCATGTAAAAAGAGACTTTGCCTTTATTTTGATTTTTCTGATAAAACCCATTTATTTTATTTTTCATTTCCCAAGGTTTCCTACAAAAATGTATTTTTGTTGTATTCTGATCTAAAATAAGTTTTCAAAAGTTTTGTTGATTCTTTTCAAAACATAATATATTTCAAGAAAAATTTCCATATTTATGCCCCAAAAAGAATTATGTTCTAAATTACTGTTTGTATTTACAAAATGATTTTTATAAGCAAAAAGTATATGGAATCTTTCAAAAAGAAGGAGTTTCTTGTGCAAAATACCAAAATATCGTTGCAAAATACCTAAATGTGCACCGCTTCAACAGTAAACTTACGTATGTAATGTACTAATAGCAAAAAATAATACTAATGCAGCTAAAATATCTCAACAGACGAAAATCAAATGTAAGAAAAGTATTTATGAAACGCAAGTACGTAACTAAAGTAAAGTAAAGTGGCTGAAAGTACTCAAAAGCAGTAAAGAAAGCAATAAACAAATCAAGAGTAGTGTCACAAATTTTGCAGATCAGTAAGATAAGTTGCCAAGTCTCGCTCTAAGTCATAATCTGCTGCTTCTCCTCCCTCTGCTGCTTCCTGAGTAGCTGCAGGTCCTTCTTCTGTTGCAAGATCCTAGTGGGCCCTAGAGCTTGCTACCTCCTCTTGGAATATTGGCCTGTCCCCAGGCCATGCTACATGAGCTCTGAACTGCTCCAGAGTGGGCCATGCAAAGGGGCTGGGATCCTGACGATGCTGATGTAGAGTATAGTTGTAGAAGCTCTCGTTCAGTTGCATCTGGCCTCTGAAGTTTGCAGCTTGTTGATCTGCCATATGCTGCATGTATGTGTTCATTTGGAGTTCCATTCTCTGCAGATGGGAAGAGATGGACTCCAAAGACACTGGCTCTGGAACTGGCTGCTGGTGGACCTGTCTAGCTAAACAAAATTTTTCAATGAAAGCGCGGTTAATAGAAGGCCTGATGGTCCTAGAGGGATGAACTTGGATTCCAAATAATTGGTGTAACACCTCAACTTATCATCTTGTTATTATTGATTTTTAATGAAAATTCTTTTCAATTTGCTTAAAAATACTAAACTACAATTTTTCATTACTGAGTAATATTCATAATTCTGAAGTATCATATAATAAGATTACAAAAGATTTTTCCTCACTGATTGATATTTATAAATCTGATGTACAGTAAAATACAGACTGATATTAATTCTATTACATAGTATAATCAACTAAAATACTCCGTAACAAAGAAATACATCTTCAAACATAATCTCTTCAAAATATTATATCTTCAAACAAAATTCTCTTCTTGTAGACAGCTCGTGGTCTCTCTTTGTTGTTCATCTGCTCGCCCGAATAACATCGAGGTCATAGCAGGTGTCAACCACAAACACAAAGTACAGGGTAAGTTTATGATAAACATAATTTAAGCAAATATATTCAATATGTAAATATTCATAACAACATCATCAAAGATGCATGATTCTTTTAGACTCTTATCATGATGCATGATTCTCTTAAACTCTTATTATTTGGTACCAATAGTCATGATAGCCCCAGTCAAATGGTCCAGAACTTGCACGATCAGTCAAGGTGTCACAATGGTGCACGTGAAGGTCACCCACACTACATGTGATCATCATGGGTGGCATGAGTTCCCCACTGCCGAAGCACCCCCAGCTCAGACTCTTCATTGTCTGAACGCTCGTACTCAGTTCCTATAACTATCTGACACACCTCCTCTTGAGGCAAATAACACGGACTAATCCCCGCCGGGCATAGGCATATGAGACATATAAGACTGATTCATTTTAAGGTATAACTCTTTTCATCATCTCATATTTATTTTCAAAATTAGTCTTTAATTTATATCTCACATACTTTACTCAGAAACTCATCATAAAATATAGAACTCAACTTTATATTCATGTACAGAATCTCAGCATATTATTCATGTACAGAGATTTATAGGAATAATTAACAACACATGAACTTCATGGAGATTTATAG
This sequence comes from Glycine tomentella, assembly GCA_007407185.1. NCBI lineage: Eukaryota > Viridiplantae > Streptophyta > Magnoliopsida > Fabales > Fabaceae > Glycine > Glycine tomentella. The sequence goes on from PYAF01001887.1 coordinate 96,493, forward strand.
AAACACTCAGCAACACATGGAACTAAGAGAAATTCTTAGAAACTTTTAGCAACATATGAACTTCATGGAAACACTCAACGACACATAAACATTCAACCACTTATTCAAACAAAACAACACTTAAACTATCTTTATCATAAAGCTTCCCCATACATACCTTGTTTTTCTTCTTTTAAAAGCTTGTCAAATTTTCCCTAGCTTCTCCTAGCTTTCACGTGATGCTTCACTATGGTGGGGTTTACTTTCTAACTTGATTTAGGCTTGAAAATGAAAGGATGGGAGGGATATGGAAGGGAGAGTTACACGTGAATTTGGTAGAGAGAATGGCTTGAAAGTGATGTGCATTTTAGGTTCCCCCCCTTTATATAGTGTTTAGGAAATAATTTAATATTCAAAGACATTTTTGCCCTTCCTAACTAAATGACCTTTATTTAGTTCCATTCTAACTAAATTACCTTCATTTAGTTTCATTCTAACTTAATTACTCCTTGTTCCATTGAATTGTAACTAAGTTAAATAATGACTTTTTACTTTTTAAGAAAAATCTTCTTAAGCTTAACATACACCATACAAGTGTCTTAACACTTGTTTCCATCACATGGCTCCCTTTACAATTGGCTATTCATGAAGATTCTTGCCTCTTCCACACTCTTCATTCATGTGGACTTGCAAGCCTAAGGGGAAGGAAGACAATTTTTCTTCCTTTTAAGCCATTACATGTCATTTTTGGTGTTAAGGAAAAATCTACTTCCATTTATGATTTCCACATGGCATTTTCGTGTAGGAAGTTAATTTTAAATTAAATTCTTTCTCCTAAAAATCATATGAAATAATAGAATTCTTGATATCTTAAAAAATTGGCTTCAATGATAGTATAAAATTTCTGACAAGCAATCTATACCGAATGATACACATCCTTGCCTACAAGACTGTTCTTATTTTAATTTTGATTGGTCTGTATTATTCTTGATCATCAAAATTACTAAACCATTTTATTAAATAGATCTATACATCTTACAATTTAGAGAAAATTTTCTAGATTCTATTTATCAATTTTCCATATTTTTCTAATATTTGAATTCTTCTAAATAAAGCTTCAAAGTTGTCACTTTATAAAATTCATAGAAATTTTATCTTAAAGTTTCTTGTCACAAACTATTTGGATATCCTGTCAGCTAAGAGTACTTTATCCTTTTATCAAGTTCCCACAAAGCCTCTAAAGGTATCTGGTCATTTTTGGCCCGAAGGGTATTATGGTAATTTCGCCATTCACCCTAGGGACATATTTGTCATTTTCACTTTAAAATATCTAGCAAAAAATGTCTAAGGGTATTCTTATCATTTCTAAAATATCCAAGAGCATTTATATAATTTCCATCTTAAAGTATCTTTGTAACACCCCGTAGGACTCCGGCACGTTATCATTAATAATATCAGTTTAGCACGTAACTGACATCAGTCAAAACTCAGCGGAAGCACAAAATCGATTTTCTTGATTTATTTTGTATGGAACAACATAGATTAAAGCAAACATTCATATAAGGCACATAAATCACGCCCCTGCTGATCCAGTTTCGCATATCATACACATATAGACAAATAACTTGAACCTATAGGCAGATAGTCAAATATACAACAATTATACTCAGGAGGAACATCATATACATATCATCATGAGTTCTGTACATAAATATACATCACAGTCCACACCACCGCGTGGTGATACAAAAGAATAACAGCCCTCCCGTGAGGGTATATAGAACTATACATAACTCAGGTGTACACACACCTTCCCTTCACAAGGGTACAAAACAGAATCAAAACAAAACTAAGCCTTCAGCTCTCCCTGCTGCTCCTCAGTCAAGCAGCCCAAGTCTCTACTGGGGCCTTCTGCCCTGAGACTGCTCTCCTCTGCCAGAAGAGTCACCTGAAATCATAAATCCCCACACGGGGTGAGATACACATCTCAATAAGCTCAGGGTCCTTGGAGGAATCTCCTCCACCCTAGCCCACTTTCCACAACACATACATCAAGCAATCACAAGCAAATGGCCCACTGGCCTGGCCCTCTGGCCCTCATAACAATATATTAAACATCCAAACATGGCGGAGCTACCTCAACGCCTATCTCAGTGTGAGACCGGAAACTCACACCTGTGCCATCCCATTGGGTGCTAACCCTTCGCATGGATGCACATATATGGTACCTCCGAGAATAGAAGGAGCTACCTCAACTTCTATCCCCCATGGTCTGTGGGAACCAATTCCCTGGGAGCTACCTCAACTATGAGCCAACCATACTAGGAGGAAACCACCATCTCCTAGGGAGGTCCATATCTATCTATTGGCCAATAGATCTATCACAATCATATCACATAACAAGCACAGATGCCAACATATATCATTATGAGGATGCAACAACCAAATGCATGCATCATGAATATGACCAGCACTCCCTCGGAGTGTGGTATGGCAACCAAGTGGGAAATCATCCCAAGGGACATTGAACTTACCTGGCAAGGTCTCAATCTGCGATCCTGTCCCTGCTCTGTGGCTCCCACCACTGACACCCTCGGTGTCAAGCCCTAATCAAGGCATATGAATTCATATCAAAACCAAATACACAGGCCTTCCAGCACAGCAATACATAGCATATTCAGAATTCTCCTATCCTAGGGTTCAACCATTTCAGCCCAGCGCACACTAGGCCATCACAGATGTATACAAGATCCACTAAGGCTGAGTACCAAGCATCCGAGTCCTCCCAGACTCAATGCAAACACAGGACTGAGCACCAGCTCATCTCAGCCTTATAATTCAATTATCACTGGAACGGTCCAAACCTCAATCAAGGCATCGTTCAACTAGCCTCTCAGGCTCAAACCAAACATAATCAAGGCTCTAGCATGTCATAAACTCAACTAGTGACTCATCACATGGTCACACATGCCAATCACAGAGCCAAGATTCAAAGTTCACCAAATCAAAAACTAAAAGTTAATCCTTCATCACTACATTGCTCTAAACAAGTTTCTCTACAGGACCCTAGGCTAATTCTAGCCCCAGCTCATATGGATCACTATTCACAGAAAACCCTAAATCCTAAAATAACCGAGGAAACTCGAGTTTCTTACCTCAGTGGCGACCAGAAAGGCTGCAGGACAGCTTCCTCGAGCTCTGTTGTCCGTTCCAAGCCTTGGGTCTCAGCCAGACTCAAGTTTCAGAGCTTTTCCTTCAGAAAGGAATTCTCACTCACAAGGGGTTTTTAAGAGAAAGGATGAAGGATTCAAGTTTTCTAGGTGATTCTCTCAAGTTTATAGGTCATAGGGAGGTGTTTAGGTCACAAACTAAGATCCTTGGAAGCTTGGGTTCACCTTTAATGGAGGTTTGGGCGTGGAGGAAGAAGAAAACTATTTTTCTTCTTCTGAAAATGCAATTTGCCCTTTAATACTGGGCTTGCCCGAGGTCTGGCGCGGATCGCGCCACCTCTGGTGCTAACTGCGCCACCATGGCGGTGTATGTGGCGCCACCAGCGCCACTCCCACGCCCCCAGCGCCACTTTCCAGAACCTGTGGCGCCACCCGCGCCAAACTGGCGCTGATCGTGTGGAAAACCAGAGAAATTTGGTTTTCCAGACCACTTACCGCGTCATCCGCGCCAACCATGGCGCGACTCGCGTGGGCTGGAAAATACCTGGCGCCCCTCGCGCCAGATTGACGCCCCAGGCGTCAACCTCCAGAGAACCTGGCGCTCCCAGCGCCAACCTCACGCCCTTGGCGTGGAATTCCAGTGAGTCTGGCACCCAGTGAGTCTGGCGCCATCAGCGCCAGCCCTGGCGCTACCCGCGCCACACCCCTCACAGGGTTTTCTGCTGAGCAATCCTGGCGCTAACTGTGCGGGATCTGGCACCAACCGCGCCACAGTAAGGGTCATCACATTCATCCCTCCTTTTTAGGAATTTTTTTCGCAAAATTTAGAAACATACCTGTTAGCCAACTCGGAATACAGCTGCAGCAGCTCCTGCTCCCTCTCCCAAGTTGCTTCCTCAGGCATTCGACCTTCCCATTGTACCTTGACTGTGGGAATAGTCTTGCTGCGGATTTGCTTCTCCATTCTGTCCAAAATCTTTAGGGGTCGTGTAGGACTTGTCAGATTCTCTCTAATCTGAACTGTGTTAGGTTCTACCACGTGTGAGGGATCAGCCACATACTTCCTCAACTGAGACACGTGGAACACATCATGTAAGCCTGACAACTGGGGAGGCAAAGCTATCCTATACGCTACTGGTCCAACCTTCTGAAGGATCTGATATGGACTAATGAACCTAGGACTCAGCTTCCTTACACCTAAAGCTCATCCTACACCCGTCACTAGAGATAGCCTCAGAAACACATGATCACCCTCCTCAAACTACAAGGGTCTGTGCTTCTGATCATAATAGCTCCTCTATCGACTCTGAGCTTTCATCAACTTGTCTCTGATTATCTTGATCTGCTCAGAAGTCTCTTGAACCATCTCAGGTCCAAGGAGCTGTCGTTCTCCTACCTCTGTCCAACATACTGGAGTTCTGCACCGCTGGCCATACAGAGCCTCATAAGGTGCCATACCCAAGCTGACATGAAAGCTGTTGTTGTATGAGAACTCCACCAGAGGTAGATATCTATCCCAGTAGCTCTCAACATATCCTCTAGCGTCTGGATGGTCCTTTCTGTCTGACCATCTGTCTGAGGATGGTAGGTTGTGCTGAGTCTCAGCTGGGTCCCAAAAGCATCCTGAAGGGCACCCCAAAACCTTGAGGTGAATTTTGGATCTCTGTCACTGATTATACTGTTAGGGACACCATGCAGTCTCACAATCTCCCTGACATATAGCTGGGCCAACTTCTTTGTAGTGTAGTAAGATCTCACAGGCAAGAAATGAGCAGACTTGGTCAGCCTATCCACAATTACCCAGATGGAGTCACATCCACTCTGAGTCCTCGGTAATCCCACCATGAAATCCATGGAAATGCTGTCTCATTTCCACTCAGGGATCTGTAAAGGCTGAAGCAGACCAGATGGTCTCTGATGCTCAATCTTCACCTTCTGACACACTAAACACTTTGTCACATGTTCACCTAGTAATTGACTGTGATTCCAAAATTTTGGGGTTTTACAGAAACAAACTTTTAGAACATGCTCTCCTTTAAACCCTTGAAGTTTCTTGCCGAAAAATCATTCAATAGCTCATGATGATTAAACAGTGGGACAAGAAGTTAGTAAACCCAAAAATTCACTTTCAAACTCTTAGAAGGCTTGTGTATGCTCAAAAAATACGAAGTGTTCAAGTTTTAAAACAAGCCAAGCCTTCCCTTTATTTATAACAAAACTTTGTAACAACCAGTAATTGATTATACACGCCTAATAATCGATTAAAACACATATGTAATCGATTAAATTATCACGTAATCGATTAAAGTGTTCAAGGCACATTCTGGGTTTCTTTAACGAGCAAAATAATCGATTAATCGAAGCTGTAATCGATTAAAGCAGAAAATCTTATTTTAGAAAATAGCCTGAGTAATCGATTACAAGTAATGGTAATCGATTAAGGCAGCAAAGCATGTTTTCTCAGAATAGCCTATGTAATCGATTACAAATGATGGTTATCGATTGATTTAGTGAAAATGAGATTTTCAAGATAGTTTGTGTAATCAATTACAATAAACAGTAATCGATTAAAGCATAAATGTATTATACTTGATTTGTACAATGTAATCGATTACAAGAAATGCGTAATTGATTGATATATACATTAAAGCTTTTCTAGTTGTAAACATAAGCCATATAATCGATTAATCCATGATGTAATCGATTAAAATGTTTATCAAAGTTTTTCCAGTTTCAAACATGAACAATACAATCAATTAATCTTTATGGGTAATCGATTAACACAGTGAAATAACATTTTTTCAAAAGCTTTACCCATTTAGATCTTTTTCGAATTAGCTTTGTTAAAAACTCTTAAGCATATAAATGACTATATGTATACAAATGCAAGGATCAACAAATTTGCTTCTCATACACTTGGATTTGGATTTCAATCTTCAAGGCATGTGAAAAGCTCAAAACACTTCTAAGTCAAAGGCTTCATTCTTCTTGTTGCTCCCCCTATATCCAACAATTTTGGCCTACTTGGCAGAAGAAGTACAAATTGCGTATGCATATCGTTGTGCAAAAGTGGTGATATGGTGTGGCTATTATTATGAACTGTATACTTCTAAGTTGTAACTCAAATTTCACAAACGACAACGCAACTTTGTTGGTTGCAGTTTTTGACAAAGAATGGGATATATGATTTCTGGAACTGGTTTGATGATCGAACTTGGTAAGTTGGTGGTGTTTATATTGAAACCATTTTTCCTCTATACTTGCATAGTTTAAACAGGTTGTTTTTAAATGTTTCTGGATATCATGTCTATTACCTTTCAATTTCACTGTATCCCCTCGGTGGTGTAATTGGTGGGATTGTCTATCCTGGTTTGACCTTGACAACAGGAACCTTATGGCAGTATGCATTTGAAACACAGTAATGTTGGTTGTCATATGTTGTGATTTTGTCTCTTCATTTTATACTAAAAATATTAAATGGAACAGATTCTTGTTTCATGCATGGGAATAGGCAGATGATATTTGTATATTTAAATGGTTGTATTTGGCTTTAGTGTGACACTAACATTAAACAATTTCAATTTTCTATACTATTTAGTAGGATGATGAAGAATCCAATTATGATTATATTTTTTCTTTTTCTACTTCTTGTTGATGTATGTATATATATATTGAGGATATTTTAAGTTCAATAGAACCACACGGTTTGGTTGATGATGAAGCAACTACAACAACAATATTAGTCATATGTGTTACTATCATTGGTGTGATCACTAGGATGTTGCAGGCTATAAACTAGGATGTTTGTTTTAATGATGTTACATAAAATCATTTACATTTAATATAATGTTCCATGGTATTTGACACAATTCCGTGTTGAAGGGCATTTTACAGTGCTAAGCCGAATTCCAAATTTTAGCGTACTAACAATTTGATTTGTTATTTTTTTTATAGAATAAAAATTCTTCCATGTGGTGTTTTTTTGTAAGTGTAAATTCAGTTAAGTCCATTGGTTCATTTGGGACTATATATAGAAAGCAATTTTGAAACAAAAAAAAGACAGGAGCAACAAAGACAGTTTTAAGTCAAAATCGTCTTTGTATATAAACAAACGAAGACAGTTTTGACTTAAAACCCTCTTTGTTGTCATGTACGAAAAAAAATAGGACAACAAAGACGGTTTCAAGTCAAAATCGTCTTTGTGTATAAACAAACAAAGACGGTTTTGACTATAAAACTATCTTTGTAGGCATGTACGAAAAAAACAGGAGCAACAAAGATGGTTTTAACTGAAAACAAACCGTCTTTGTATATAAACAAAACAAAGACAGTTTCGACTATAAAACCATCTTTGTAAACATGTACGGAAAAAAAAGATAGGGCAACAAAGACGGTTTTATAGTCAAAATCGTCTTATTTGTTTACAAACAAAGACAATTGACTATAAAGTCGTCTTTGTAGACATGTACGGAAAAAAATCAACATAGAAGGTTTTCGATGACACGCGCGACGACGACGGTTTAGAACCGTCGTCATATTGTTATTTTGTAGTAGTGACACCCAAACAGCTACTGCCATCAATTTTTAAAAATTTATATCTTTCTCATTTCTTACTCAAATTAAGTTGATGATATATGGAATTAAAGATCTAGATGTTAACTCTAACATATTAAAAATTCAGCCAAATTTAGATTGTGTACTGCTTGTAGTCGCGAAGACAAGAAAGGATGTGAGTCATTTTGAGCCTATGGCTAGATTTGGAGTTTCGTTTTTAAAATATTGTACCTAGAGTTTTAGAACTCCAAATGAGGCATGTGATACCTCATTAGAAAGCTTAGGAATTTAATAACTTGTAGATTAGCAAAAATTATAGGAAGAACCAAATTATATATGGTGAGAAATCTATATTAAATTATCTTCGATTGGTATATCTAGAGCTCTACATTTGGACCAAAGTACGTGAACTTGAGAGATCTCAAAACAACGCTACAAGGAGCTATCAAAGGGATATTGATAGGTAAGGGGAGTTTGTTGTTTGGTTACAGTTTTTGATACTATAGTTGGGAGTCAGGGAACCTAATTATGGAGATGTATGATTGTCCATGTTGTGTGCTCGTGTTCAAGAAGCATTGTGTTTTTAACTAATGGGACTATTATTTTAGATTAATTTTAAGAATTAGAGGTTAACTAGTATGTGGATAAATTGTTTATATAATGAAGTGGTTATGTTTTGAGGTTAAGTATTAGGATGGTGATTTGAAAGGAGAATAAGGTCTAGACTAAGTTTTAAATTTTCTGAAAATGTAAAGGGATTAGAAATTATTTTGGAAGGTATCTTATGGTTTATTAGCCAGAATACTAACATATTATCCTTTGATTTGATGATATTATGTTGCTATGAACAAGTTGGCATGATTTTGATTGAATGATGTATGGTGATTGAGTCATACATATGGTATATTGTGATGAAAAGTTTTGCATGAGGTTGTATGTATTTGCTCATGGATTGTATTATTGATGAAAATGATGAATTTGATGTGATGATATATATATATATATATTGATTCATGTTTCTGAGTCCAGTACGAGATTTGCGAAACAGGATCCGATACTACATCCAGTATGAGATGTAGAGATCAGGTGCAAAAACATGGAATAAATTGTTTGCGTAAGATGGTCGCAGTTAGACATCCAGTACGAGATGTACCTACATACAGTTCGATATGTAAAAGCCATGTGCACCCTGGAAATTTTTAGTCATGCATTGTTTGCATAAGACGACTGCAACTAGATATCTAATACGAGATGTACCTACATACAGTACGATATGTAGAAGCCATGTGCACATTGGAATTTCATGCATACATGTTGTTTGAATGGTTATTTATTGTGTGGATTTTACTGGGAATTTTTTTATGGTTATAATTTTTGTTTTCTTGCCAATCGTTGTTGTTTGGTGCATGTTGGTTTTGTATGATAAACTCACCTTTGCAATTTTGAACTATGTGGTTGGTACTTGTGATGATCACGAACCTCCGTTCGTGGGAGTAGATGATCAGTAGTAGGTGATATTAGAGATAGATTCTTTTGTTAGAGCCACCAAACCAATGTGACAACGTTGGAATTTATTATGGAAGAGAGTTGTGTTTTGTTATCAACTCTTTCTTAGTTGGTTTCTTGATTCTTTTTGGTTGGACATGTAAATTCAAGGCCTAGATACATGTAAAAACTAAACTAAGTTCTGACATGTGAATGATATATATATGTTTAATATATTTATGTATTTATTTACGTATGTGTAAATTTTTTATGAATGTATTGTCGCGAAAAAAATTTACTCTCATTTTCATAATCAAATTAATGGTGTTTTTTTTGTCCTCACTCACACACTTCCTGAGAAACTTCCCAAGAGGTCACCAATCCCAAAATTGCTCCAAGTTAAACACGCTTAACTGTGGAGTTCTTAAGTTATGGGCTACCGAAAAGTAAATGCACCTTGTTGTTATAGGTAGTACCTATTATTTCCTTTAAGTTATCCTCAACTGTACAATCCAATACCTGCACAGCCTCTGGATCCCTCTCGTTCGGGTGTGTATTCGATCCATTCATGTACCCCTCTCGTTAGAAGTCTGCCAGGAGTGGCTCCTTGTCCGTGCCTCATTACACCGTCGATGACTCCCCGCCCTCGTCAGCGCCCTGGATGTTACATGGGGGAATTTGTTTCGGCTGCGCTAAAATGGAGTTATTTCGAGTTTAACCCAGAACCTATTTTAGTAAAATCACTATTCTGAATTTATTAACCATTAGATCAGGTTCAAATTTTACATGGAGGTTTCAAACCCACATATGGAACTTTTGACCATTGGGATTGTCCAAATAATGTCTAGAACGTGATAAATTCATTTTTCACTGAAGTAGAAATTCTAGAATCTAGTCAGCTAGCCCAGGCGAAATTTACAAGCACTTTTGCTCGCTTGGGCGAGTGAAGGCAGTGATAAATACGTACCAGATTCATAAATCACGAAAAATAGAGGTTTCTTATTCTTCCTAGCTTCCCTCAACCTCCCATCATCATCCTCCATCAGCCATGGCCACCGGTGACCACCACTAGCCACCGCCGCTTGCCGTTGGACCACTGCACGGAGAGGAATACTTTAATCAAAGCAGATTCTTCAAAACTCTTCTCGAAGTTTTGGTATAGAACAGAGCCTCTAATCCTAATTTCTTGATTTCCTTGAGGTAAACTTGGTTTCCTTTGTCTTCTTCTAGATAGGTTAAGCTTCTCTTTGTGTCTCTTGGATTTTGGGTACCGTTATTGGGAGTTTTACACATCCTTTGAAAAACCCTTTGAAAATGAGATATTGTAAAAGTCTCCTTTTTATGAAATTGATGTCATTTCTGTGATCCTTGTTGAACCTTGGTCATATTGGTGTGATCGGAATTTCAAAATGATGTCTTTTGATGCGGACTCCCAACACACAATTTTAGTCTCTTTTTAAATTTGAGTGTGTATTTGACCTCGAATGCTATGTTAGCCTTGTTTTTGAAATCTATACTAAATTATCTTCAATTTGGTATATAGAGCTCTGTGTTTGAACAAGCACACGTATTCGAAGAATCACAAAACAACACCGCTAGGCTGTAACAGGGAGAACTCCTGGTTAGGTAAGGGGAGTTTATTATTTATTTATAGTTTTGGTACCATAGTTGGGGGCCAGGGAGTCCAACTATGAAGATAACTGTCTATCCCTGTTGTGTGCTAGTTTTCAAACAAAACTATGTTTTTAACTAATGGGATACAATGTATTTATGATTGATGTGTGTTTGTTACTATGTGTGTTCGTTTTCAAGAAACATTGCGTTTTTAACTAATGGGATGCGATGAATTGGTTTGTTGATGGATAAACTGTGAATAATATTGTTGTTGTAATGATTGGATTTTTGGAAAAAATCTTAATTACAGAGGAGACTTTGCCCAAAATTTTATAATATATTTTCCTATTTAATTCTTTATTAAATTTTTAAATGGGCATAAGAGTGTGTTTTCTATATTGTAGTCCTCCTCTTTAATTTAGAATTTTCCTAAAGTACCAGTCTTGTGGCAGTATGGAATGTGGATGGATGAGGTGATAATGATGTCATTGATAATGTTGAAATGAGACGTTATTGATGTGTTGGTGATGATTGAATGATATAATGATGATGTGGTTTATGATGTTTAAATGAGATAATGTTAATGTGGTTGATAATGTTGAAATGAGATGATATTGGTGTTATGATGATGATGTTGAAATGAAATGACGTCGATGTTATTTATAACATTGAGATGACATGATGTGGATATTGATAATGACATTGATGAGAAATAATATTGATGTGAACAATGTCATTGTGTGATGTGGATATATATGAATACCATAGGGGGTGCCTGATTGGATAACCTTGCGAGGGTGGGTTTAGGAATTTTAAGAATCCTAAGAGAGAATGGGATTGTTTAAAATTCCGGTCCTAGCTATCCATAGTCAGTACATTGATGGTGCCTATGATTGTATATTGTGTATGTCCACCTGGGGTACATTGACCAGTTGGATAACCTTGCGACGATGGGTTTACGAAATTTAAGCATCCTAAGAAAGAATGAGATTGTTTAAAACTCCGGTCCCTATCTATCCATGATTAGTGTATCGGTGATGTTGTGTATGTACATGGAGGTGCATGACTGGATAACCTTGCGAGGGTGGGTTTACGAATTTTAAGCATCCCAAGAGAGAGAAAGGGATTGTTTAAAATTCTGGTCCCTATCTATCCATGATCATTGCATTGATGGTACCTATGTTCATATTTCATATTTCATGGATGAAAATAGAATGGTGGCAGTAAGTACGGGGATACTATGGGGCATCACTCTGTTTGGAACTCCCTTGTGACTCAAGGCTGATCACCATGGGGGAGCGACCAGTGCACGACAGGGTGACCTCAATGAGCTACTGCATCATTTTCCTAAGAGAGGCTATTTCCATGAGGATGGTACCACATTGCATGCTGATAAATGAGTTAAGTGCATGCATCATTCCATGCATGATTATTTGAGTTGTGAAATACATTGGATGATTAGTTTGTTGAGTGTGTATTGGAATCATAGATTTTTGTTAATGATTGTGGTGGGTAATGTTATTTCCTTCCCAATTGTTGTTATTTGATGTTTGTTGGTTTAATATAATAAACTCACCCTTGCATTTGTTGTATCGTGTGGTTGGTACCTGTGATGATCGCGAAATTTCGTTCGTGTGAGCAAATAAACAACAATAGGTGACCTTGGAGGGAGATCTTCTTTTTGGTTGGAGCCGCCAAGTCGACGTGATGACGTTGGATTTCTTTTTGGAGAAAGAGTTGTGTTTTGTTAATCAACTCTTTCTTAGTTAGTTCTTTGACTTTTTGTTAGATATGTAATTTCAGGTGTATATACATGTAAAGCTAAAGGAAGTTCTAACACGTGGATGACATGTATTGATTTAATATATATGTACATATGTTTTAAAATATGCAATTGTAATACGTGTATGATAATTGTATTATCGCAAAAAATTTACCATCATTTTCATAATCAAATTAAGGAAGTTTTAATTAAAAATTAAATTTTGTACGGTAAGAGTTAATGATATAGTAGCGACGAGGCAGGTCGTTACAAGGGTAATCTAGGAGGAAGTGCAACATCGTAAGTAGAAGGATGAGGAGATTTTACATGTTATGATTGCTATGGAAAAAACTTTGATGGCAAACTATGGTATGAGAACATGGATTAGTCTTTTATTGATAAAATGAGTGCTGAGTTCATTAAAAACCATATCTTTCCACCTATGACAAGTGATCCATCTGAGTTAGTGGTAGACCAGGCGGTTAATGATGTTGTTATGAATCAAAAGGGAGGGTGTCTCTCAGTGCGGAAGGCCTTTTAAGGAATCTTCTTAATATTGTTGTTATGAATATTATTGCTTGGAATTGTGGGCGTTGTAGGTTTTCAGGCTTTTTGCAATTTGATTAATGATATTGCTAAGAAGTACCATGGCTCTTTAATCTTTCTTTTTGAAGCCCATGCGAATAAAGATGTTGTAGAGAAGCTTATGAGAAGTGAAAATAATAGGAAGACTTACAACAACCAAGAAGGGGGTGAATTGGTTGAACCTTGGTATTTTAAAATTTAAATTCAAATCAAAGTTTCAGGATCTTTATCACTTTCAAAAACCAAGAAACCTTTTACTCAATCAAATAGCTCAGCCCAAGAATTGAATAGAACAAAATAGAACTTGTTGAACAATGAATATGATTCAAAGAATTAAAGATCAATGAATAAGACGAGAATAGAGATATAGAAATAAGAACACAAACAATTTATACTGGTTCACTTCAAAACATGAAGGTACATCCAGTTTCTTCTAATTCACACTAAATTAGAGTTCCACTATTATAAAATATTCTTACAAGCTTTTACAAGAACCTCCCCTTTATCAACCCTAGATAAAGAACAGAAATCTAAAACCCTATTAGACTTCTAAGGAGAAAGATTTAGAGAACACTACTCTAATCTTTAAGCTAGAAAACCCTTCTCTAGTCCTAAGCTAGAAGAATCCAATTACAATAGCCAATTTCAACAAAATATGTAAACAAAATTACAATCAATGAGTTAAGGAAAGAAACAACCTGATGATGAATGACATGCATATGAATGAACAATTCAGGTTGAAAGACAAAAACAAACTCAGAACATTCTTCTTCCTTAACCTTTGAAAGAGACTTCTTGCTTTAAAGAACCACTCAAAAACCCATGAGTGTTTTAGTTGATGCAAGAACCTATAGAACTCGGAAAACCACTTTGAAAGTGTTTAGAAAGCTTGTGTATGCTCAAAATATGAATTGATCAAGTTACTAAACAAGCTGAGCCTTGGTTCTATTTATAAAAAACCTTTTTAACTGTCAATAATCGATTAATCGCGCCAAATAATCGATTAAAACGCTCATGTAATCGATTAAAACAACCTTGTAATCGATTAAAGTATTCTACAAGTTTCTGGACATGAGCAACGAGCAAAATAATCGATTATTCCGTCTTGTAATACATCAAGACAGCAAGCTTCAAAATATCAAAATACACTATGCAATCGATTACGATCTTTGGTAATCGATTAAATCAGAAAGCTTTATAAAACAGAATGAACTATGTAATCGATTATAACATTTGGTAATCGATTAAGATAGGAAGACAGCTTTTTCAACTAAGCCTGCGTAATCGATTACTGTAACACCCTGAAATTTCAATAACTGCAAATATACGTTATATGAATTATTCTTGATGTAAGTATTAAATTATGAGAAATTTGGCTGGTTTATATTTGAATTAATTGGGTGAAATATCAATTAGAGACATTAAGGAAATGTTTGAAGAGAAATGACCATATTACCTTTTCCTTAAATCAGAAATTACAGAAATGCCCTTAAGGTAAAAAATGACAATAATGCCCCTGGATATTTTTTAAAATTACAAAAATATCCCTAGATATTTTAGTGAGATATTTTAAGATAGAAATTATACAAATGCCCTTGGATATTTTAGAAATGACAAGAATACCCTTAGATATTTTTGGCTAGATATTTTATAGTAGAAATGACAAATATGCCCCTAGGATGAATGATGAATTTACCATAATGCCCTTCAGGTCAGAAATGACCAGATATCCTTAGAGATTTTGTGAGAACCTGATGAATTTACAGAATACTCTTGACTGGCAGAATATCAATAGTTTGTGACAAGAAACTCTAGAATAAAATTTCTATGAATTTTATAAGGTGACAACTTTGAAACATTAGTCAGAAGAATTCAATCAAGCATTGGAAAATATGAAAAAATAATAAATAGAATCTATAGGATTTTCTCTAAATTGTGTGGTGTCCAGATCTATTTAATAAAATGGTTTAGTAATTTTGATGATCAAAAATAGTACAGACCAATCAGAATTAAGATAAAAGCAGACTCGTATGCAAGGTTGTGTATCACTCTGCTTGTAAGTAATTTTAACTGTCATTGAAGTCAATTTTTGGAGATATCTAGAGTTCTATTATTAGGTAAAAAAGTTCAAATCAAACTTGACTTCTTACAAGAAAATGCCTAGTGGAAAACTATAATTGGAATTAGATTTTTATTCATCATCAAAAAAATGACACATGTAGCATTCAAGGAAGTAAAATTTGTCTTCCTTTCCCCTTTAGCTTGAAGTTCACGTGTAGAATGGTGTTGAAGGAAGGAGAAGATTCATGAATAAGCCACTTGTAAAGATCATGACAAGTGAAGAGACACTTGGAAGAAGTCATAACACATGTACACAAGATGAGAAGAAAAATCTTCTCTTGTCTCCTTTGGTAGTTCACGTGAACAAGGAGGAAAATTGGAGAAGCTTCAAGACATGCCAACTAAGTGGACACTTGTCAAAGGAAGCCTTAAGATGAAGACAAGTGGTAGAACACTTGTAAGGTGCATGATAAACCTAGAAGATTTTTCTTATAAAGTAAAGGAATCATAAGGAATCTAGTTAAAATGAAATGGAATGACATGAAACTTAGTTACAATAAAACCAAATGAGAGTAAATAATTAGGAAGGGTAGAAATGTCCATGAATATTATATCATTTTCCAACCACTATATAAAGGGGTGAAGGGGTCCTTAAGTGCAAGTCATTTTCCCAAGACATTTCCCTACACACTTTCACGTGAAGCTCTCCCTCATACCTCTTTCATTTCATTTTCATCCTTCCCTTATTAAAGCCTAAATCAAGTGAGAAAAAGACTCCACATCTCCTTGAAGATCACGTGTAGAAAAGGCGAGCATCTTTAGGGAAAGTTTGTCAAGCTTTGAAGGAAGAAAAAAACAAGCTTATTAAGAGGTTACAAGGTATGTATGGGGAAGTTTTATGGTAAAGATAATATAAGTATTACTTGTGTTTGAATAAGTATGTATGGGGAAGTTTTATGGTAAAGATAATTTAAGTATTACTTGTGTTTCAGTAAGTATGTATGGGGAAGTTTTATGGTAAAGATAATTTAAGTATTACTTGTGTTTGAATAAGTATGTATGGGGAAGTTTTATGGTAAAGATAATTTAAGTATTACTTGTGTTTGAATATGTATAAGGGAGTTTATGCTTAAATAAATGTTGAGTGTTGTTTTGTTTAAATAAATGTTTGGAATTCAGATGTTGTTGAGTGTTTCTATGAATTTCTATGAAGTTCATGTGTTGCTAAGTATAAATCTCTATGAACTTCATGTGTTTCTATGAATCAATGTACATGGATGATATGTTAAGTTTTTGTACATGAGTAATAAGCTGAGTTCTGTACTTGATTAATGTTGAATTTCTGAATAAAGCACACAAGACAGTAATTGAGAAGTGGTGTTATTTTGATATTTTGCCTGGCGGGGGTTAATCCGTGTTATTTTGATATTTTGCCTGGCGGGGGCTAGTCCGTGTTAATTTGATATTTTGCCTAGCGGGGGCTAGACCGTGTTAAAATAGAAAGAGAATCATGCATCATATAATTTTGAGTATGTTGTTATGACTATCTGTACATTGTATGTATTTTGTTATTTAAATTATGTTTATCATGAACTTACCCTATACTTTGTGTCTGTGGTTGACACCTACTATGACCTCGATTTTATTCGAGCGAGCAAATGAACAACAAAGAGAGACTATTAGTTGTCTACAAGAAGAGAATTTTGTTTGAAGATGTAATATTTTGAAGAGGTTATGTTTGAAGATGTATTTCTTTGTTACGGAGGTTTTTAGTTGTTTGTACTATGTAATAGAATTGATACCAGTTTGTATTTTATTGTACATCAAATTTATAAATATTAACCAGTGAGGAAAAATCTTTTGTACTCTTATTATATGTTACTTCAGAATTATAAATATTACTCAATAATTAAATTTTCTTGAAGTAACAGTTATTGACAAAATCATGTAATATTCAATTGAGTGCTTTTAAGAAAATTGAAAAGAATTTTTCATTAAAAATTAATAAAAACAAATTGTAAGTTGAGGCGTTACAATTACTACCTATTGGTAATCGATTCTTCCAGAGAGACTTAAAATCATGTATAGCAATGTAATCAATTACTACCTATTGGTAATCGATTAAAGTGTCTAACAAAGCAGTTTATATAAAAACAAAGGTCAAGTAATCTATTATTCCGATAGGTAATCGATTACATTGTTCTTGAAAGCTTTTCTAGATTGAGCTAAAAACAAAACAATCGATTATACCTTTAAGGTAATCGATTACAACAGTACAAAAACTATTTTTCCAAAAACCTTAGTTAAATGTTAAAAGCTTTGTTTGATTTTCATGAAAAACACTTAGTTAAATCAATGAATGAATGAGTGAATGCATTGATCAATCAGATAGCTTTCCTTTTACATAAAATTCCAAGTCTTCAAGCATGTTGAAAGCTCAAAACTAATCTTGTATCAAAGACTTCCAAACTTCATGAAGCTCCCCCTGTATCCAACAATCTCCCACTTTTTGGCTTTAAACATGCCAAATTCTTGATTGACCAATTGTTGAACTTAAAGCTTTTTAAAAGAAATTGACCATGGAAGACTTTGACTTTTTAGACTTGAAAATTTACACTTTCTTTACAAAGAACAAGTGTTAAAGCATCTGCTTCCATTTACTCATCATTTACAAGTATTCGGGGTATAATTGATTCATTTTAAACACTTAGCTCCCCCTAAATTCTATAATCCATTCAAGTCAAATTTTGGGCAAAATTTTGAACAAAAAACAGGGATGAATAGAGTAGTATGCAGAGTTTGTCCAAAATCAATCATTTCTGCCCATATTTGGCTTGTTAAAGACAAAAATGTAAAGTGCACAGCGGATAGTGAAAGGAGAAACAGAATGAAAGTTTATATTATCAAGGAGGAACCATTACATAATGAAAATGAACATAAAATAAACAAATAAAAAACAGAGTATAAAAATCTAAACATAGGCCTTTTTAGAAAGAGGCAGAATCATCAATCTTTAAAGTAGCCTCTATAATATCTAACCTATCTTTTATTTCATCTAAGGAGACACTAGTCTTAGCCCTAAAGTCATGATGCATTTGAAGAAGCCCATCCATCTTCTGCAGCATCAAAGATTCAAATTGTGAGTATAAGGGCTTAGTTTGATTCCTTTCTTCATCTTCAAAATTTTCCACTTGAAGATCAGCATCAGCAGGAGGAGGAGGTACTTATGGTTGGCCTGCCATCACCCAGCCTTGTGGTGTCTTCTGCATCCCCAGCTTTGTGAGATGTTTTTCTTTTATGAGGCAGTTACTAGAATTGGTGTGGTCCATAACCTCATTTGTCATTTCAATATTGAAGTAATCAATGAACCTAGATACCAAGACAGGATAAGGAAAAGGGTAGTTAACTAGTCTCTTAGACTTAAGCATGATTTCCTCAAATATAAAAACCCAATTCATGGAAATAGAGTTCTTTAGACCATACACCAATTGTAGGTCTTCATCAGTAGCTTGAGCATGATTAGTTGCCCTTGGAGTTAGCACATAGGTTATTATATAGTGGAGTAACCTATCCTCAGGGTTCATTGGACCAGTACCTAATCTGTTCCTAAGTTGCATATGTGGGTCATGAAGCATCTCCCTATGTATCTAATTTGTTGCATCCCTCAGGTTCCTCATCAAACTTTCTAGCACCCTCACATATCACCCCAGCTACAGATTCCCAGACTTCATGGGTGATTTCCATAGTAACACCCTTCATCTTGGATTTCATGGTCCCATGCATGGAACCCTTGGCACAGGCATAGAATACCTTTACCAGTTCTGGATAGAATGTACCCTTTAACTCTAAAAATTTCCTAAGACCATGGGTTTCTAAATATGCAGGGAATTGAAATCCTTCCCTTATAAACCAATCCAGGTCAAGATATTTGGGTGAGCACACAGGTTTTGTGGCAATGAACTGCAAATAGTTCATTTTGTTAGACTCATTAGAAAACCATAGGTCTAACCTATTTGGGGGTAGAGGAGGAGGAGGATTAGATGATGATTCTCCTACCTTCCTTTTGGAGGATCTAGCACGTTTTGATGTGGGGTTAGACATTTTCAAAGAAGTTTAGACACAAAGACACACAGCAAAACTCAGAAATATAGCAGAAAGAGAAAAGACTAAGGTGCAAGGCATTCAATAATGCAAGGCTCTTATTTATAGGCTTGATTGATGCTCTTAACGTTCTTATTTTTGAAAATATAGCTGTTGGAGGTAGTTAAGGCACTTCAGAGGCCTTGGATTTCATTTAGATTTGGTTGGGCAGTTACATTTCCAGAGAAAAATTGTCAGAAAACGCACCAACAGACTAAATAATCAATTAAATGCTAATTGTAATCGATTATTTTGCACATTTAGAACACTGAAATTACACGTGGTAATCGATTATCCGGTATGGTAATCGATTATTTTACCATCACCAGATGTTGAAGATGACTTGTAATCGATTTTATGTTAATGTAATCGATTATATCATAATTTTGGGAATTTAATCAAGTATCAGAGCTTATGTAATCGATTATCCCGACTGGTAATCGATTACTCCAGAAGAGTTTAAAATTTTAACCACATATGTAATCGATTATTGATTGGTTGTAATCGATTATCCCAGTGAAACATTTAAACAAAAAAAATACATTTGTTCATGGTAATCAATTATGCCGTTCCATAATTGATTACTCCAGTGAGTATCAGTTTTTCAAAACAAAGAATAATCGATTACGAGATTGCTGAAATCGATTACTGAAGCTCAAATTTCATAATCAATGAGGATTTTAATGATTTTTATCGATTAACCCGAAGTGTAATCGATTATTACAGTAAATTTATCAGAATTCAGAGCTTTTTACAGATCAATACGTATTTTTAGCAGTTTTAATGATGAAGGCAGTAAGGAAGTTTAATTTTAGCATGGAAAGGCACACTTTAAACAGGATAGCATATATTGGATTCATCAAGAATACCTAGCATGTTTCTAAGTGCATAAAAATCTATCTCTAGCTAATGGTTTAGTGAATATATCAGCTAGTTGGTTATAAGTATCAATGAAATCAATTTTGATATTACCTTTTTGAACATGATCTCTGAGGAAATGATGCATTATCTCAATATGCTTGGTCCTTGAATGCATTATTGGATTCTTTGATATGTTAATAGCACTTGTGTTGTCACATAGCAAAGGTATTTCCTTCAGTTCAATTCCAAAATCTTGCATTTGTTGCTTCAACCATAGGCTTTGTGCACAACAACTTCCAGCTGAGATATATTCAGCTTTGGCAGTTGACAGTGTAACGCCTCTCTTTGCTTTCTCGTATTTGATTGGTTTTAGAAGAAATCTCGTGTCCACTTTGTATTAGAATTATCTTAGTTATAAATTTCCTAAAAAATTTCTTTCTTCTTACTTTGATTTTATCATTCATTTGTAACATAAACGATTTTCCTCACCGCGGTTCATAAAAATACAGTCCCATCAATACAGATTAGAATATAATACAATCCATGTTACATACCCATTAATAAATAGTCCAAATACATGTCATAAGCTACAAAATAAAAATTACAACATCTTTATCACATCCTCAACTCAGATCCATGCACATCTTCAATTTGTTATCCATGCTCGGCTACTACTGTTCATCTGCTCGCCCAAATAAATTGGGGTCATCACAGGTGTCAACCACAGACACAAAATAGGGTAAGTTTATGACAAACATAGTTTGAATAAAAACATATACAAAAGAATATATATCCAGATGGTTATAATAGCATTTATAAAATAATATGCACGCATGATTCACCCACAGATCAAATCACATCATCTACATAGCACATAGTTCAAATCATACCATTCATACAACACACAGATTTAGAACATACTCATCAAGTAATGCATGCTCATCTTCTTTATATGATGCATGACTGAGATCTCAGGTTCTCATCATTTCATTATCAGTGGCCACAGTCAAGATAGCTTAACACCTCGTGAGTTGGATTGGCCAGTCGGGATAGGTCAGTGTTGCAAAAGGACTCACACCTACAACATGTGATCATCATGGCTAGGTTATCTCCCCATTGTGGCTATCCCCTAGCTCATCACCTTAGAACGTCCGAATCTCAACTCTAGCTATCTGACAAACAACTTCGCGGCTTAACCCCCGTAGGGTAACAACTTCACGGACTAGCCCCCGCCAAGCATATGCATATGAAAATGCATGAATGATTCAAATTTTCTTCTTCAAAGCTCAACGTCTTTAACAACTTATGGCATAGGCTTTTAAAACAACACGTAAAGCTTCTTTCAATCATCCCATAAAGCTTTACACAACAATCTAAGCATACAGCCATAGTTCAACAAAACTTTTGGAATCCATAAATAATCACAACACCTTTAACAACATGAAAATTCCATTACTTCATTATCAACATAGTATACCTCTTAACTCCCTCTTCATCATCAAAATTATAAATTCTTCAAGCACATATTAATTTTATCAAATTATAGAGAACTACTCAACAACACACTTAATATATTTCAATACATAGGATAGGCTTATGTAACAACATGTACACCTTTGGCCAATCAAACACATGAAACTTCATAAACCATGCACAAATCACACGAATTTCACCACATAACCAATTTTATTTCTTTGAAACCTTCTATCAAACACTTGGTGTGCTTTTATGGAAACACTCAACAACACATGTAAGAATACGTAATTATTTGTTTAA
>PYAF01001887.1:118579-146950 GCA_007407185.1 Glycine tomentella
GACATATTTCCAACCAATTTCTAACATCAAATTATATATATTTAAGAAGCATAGGAGAATTTTGTCCAACATTAAACTTATGACAACATATTTTATTGAACAACTATAGCTTTAAACAATTATTTTCTTAAAGATAACCATACTTTCTCTATTTTTGGTTAGTCCTAATTTCCATTCATTAAATTAGGTTTAAGATATTTATCTCATAATTATTTGTTAACTAGAGCCAAGTTACCTAGCCAAATAACCATTCAAGCTTTTTAAGACAATTCAACAAACACCTAATCTACAAAACTTAATGAAACCAAACAAGGATTAACATTCAAACCTAACTCATCATAAACTTCCCCATACCTTGTTTTCCTTAAGCTTTTTGGACAGTTTTCCTTCTTTGAGATTGAATGATTCTTGCTCCTAGGGCTCTTAGGTTTTTCGTGAGATTTTCTTAAGGCTAGTGGACTTGGTTTGCTTTTTAGTAAAAAGTATAATTTGAAATTGATGAAGAAGGTGAAAATGAGAAGATAAGATACAAGGGAGTAATTGCACGGCTAGGTCACTTCTTGGTTTGGAAAATGTTTTGAAGTGTAAAAGTGATGTAAGGCTAAGATGGTTGCACGGTTCCTTCACTCATTTATATAAAATTGCTTCCCTAAAATGCTATTGAGGCCTTGGTGCACGTTCACCTCCTTAAGCCAAGATTCCTTTGGCTAAAAATCTTGTATTAATTATGACTACTTTCCATTTGTTTAGTTTTTATTGGCCAAGTAATCATTTCCTCACAAGTGGCTTCCTTCTTGATTTTTCTATATTCTCCTAGCTTTGTATGTATACTCCCTCTCATTTTCCTCTTAATTTTCGATTCTATTCTTTTGGAATGCAAATATCTTCCCAAGTCATCATGTCTTGCTTTCTATTTGTTTCAATTTCATTGGCTATCCAATTCTTACCCTCCATGTGTCCTAATTCATGAATTTTCTACATTTCTCCCTTGTTTTCTAGCTTTTGCACGTGGATTTGCTTAGCTTGGAGAGCAAACTCCATCAATTTCGTGGCATAGCTAGGTTTTTAAAGATACTTTGTGCTTTTCTTCATTCTTGACTTTTCCCCAAAACCCGTATTAGTAAAATAGTGGTTCTTAATTCATCAACCGTTGGATCTTCTTAATATTTTAAAGGGATACTCCTAACCCACATATATAACTTTTGACCGTTGGGATTTTTGAAATAATACTTATAAATGTCTATGTGTCCAAAATGAGCTAAGAGGAAGTTTTCTTCAAAAAAATCTTCCTAATGCTATCATTGCTAACTTTCCACTAGGTTTCATTTGATTGGCTAATCTTTTCCTCCTTACAAGTGGCCTTATCTTGAAACTTCTTGTATTATTTTCCAATCTCACGTAGCCTCCCTTGGTCTAGCCTTCCCAATTTCGGTTTCTATTCCTTAGAAGTGCAAAATATTTCTTAAAACCATAATTACCTTATTTTCCATTTGCTTGATTTTCATTGGCTATTGAATCCTTAACTTCCAAGTGTCTAATTTCCACATTCTTCTTCATGTTATACGTAGGATTGCTGGCTTGAAGAGTAATCTTCACAAGTATTTTCATTTTACACATAGAATAGCCTAGGTTTAGTGGATTTTATGCTTTTGTTACCAAGTAATTTTATCTTGCTTCTTATTGGTCCATCTTGCTTGGATTCTTAAAATTATTAAAATAACTTATTTAGAACACTGATTCTTCCCATATTTAAGAGAAAATTCCATAGATTATGTTTATACTTTACTTATAATTTTTCTGATGTCTGAGGTAGTCTAGATTAAGTTCTTTTCAACCTATCTTCCAAAATTCGTAGAAATTCTATTTTAGGGTTCTCTGCCCTCATCCTTGCTGATAATTTGTTATCTAAAAGAATTTTATCCTATACTCAGGTTCCCACAAATTTCTGAAGTCATCTTGGTCATTTTTGACATAAGGGTATTTTGGTAATTCCACCACTCACACTAGGGGTATAATTGTCATTTCCAAAAATATTCAGAGTATCTCTGTAATTGTCACCCTAAGGGTATTCTTGATCATTTCCAGAACATCCAAGGGTCTTTATCAGATTTTCTCCTTAAAATGTCTTGCTAAACTACCTAGGGGTAATTTAGTCATTTACAAAATATCCAGGGGTATTTTCGTCATTTTTCTTAGATCCTTCTGTATTGCCTCTAATTAACATTTTACCCTAGTAATTGACTGTGATTCCAAAATTTTGGGTTGTTACAGACAGAGAACACAAGATTGTTTCTTGCAATGCCATGAGATCAACGAGCTTCCAAGAAGATGACAAGTGCCACTTGTACTTTTCTATCTAACTTGCAACCTGCAAAGTCAGAATCAGAATATCCAATAATATTAATTGAAGCACCTTTGGGATAGCAAAGACCAACTTTTGGTGTAGCCTTGAGATATTTGAGGATCCTTTTGACTATTGTAAGATGAGACTCTTTTGGATTTGCTTGATATCTTGTACACAAGCAAACACTTAGCATTATATCAAGTCTACTAGCTGTCAAGTATAACAAAGATTCAATCATTCCTTTTTTGAATTTTGACTCATCAACCTTCTTTCCATTTTCATCTGAATTGGCTCAACCTGTTTACAGTAAAACAAATGTTTGGCCTAGTAATGGTTAAATACAATAATCTTCCTATCAATCTCCTATATGGTGCTGGGTCATCTAATAATTGTCCTTTTTCTAAGGATAATTTTACATTTGGTTCCATAGGAGTAGACTTAGGTTTGCAACCCAAGAATCCAGAATCAGACAGAATCTTCAAAGCATAACCTCTTTGATTTAAGGAAATTCCTTTATGATTCCGAGCCACCTCAATCCTAAGAAAATATTTTAACTCTTCAAGATCCTTAAGTTTGAAATACTGATTTAAGAATATCTTTAGAGCAGTAACTTTGGCATGGTCATTACTAGCAATGATAATATCATCTACATAAACTAAAAGACCCAAAAAACTGGAACCTTCAATTTTAACAAATAGAGAACAATCTGTACTTGACTGTTTGAACCCATTTGATATCAAAACAGAGGAAAATTTCAAAAACCATTGCCTAGAAGCTTGCTTTAGACCATAAATAGACTTGTGTAACTTACAAACTAATTTGGAAGATAAAGACTCCCCCTCACTGTGATAGCCAAGTGGAGGACGCATATAAACTTCTTCAGAAAGTTCACCGTGTAGAAAGGCATTATTGATGTCCAAATGATGAAGAGACTAACCTGAAATGGAAGCCAAAGCAAGCAAAATTCTGACAGAACCTATTTTAGCCACTGGTGAAAAAGTGTCAAAATAATCAATGCCCTTTTTGTTGAGTAAAACCTTGGGCTACCATGCGAGCCTTGTATCTCTCCAAAGTCCCATCCACATGGAGTTTACATTTGTAAACCCACTTACAACGAATGGCATGCTTACTAGGAGGTAAAGGGACGAAGGACCAAGTACCAGTGGATTCCAAAGCATCTAATTCAAGACGCATAGCCTGCTGCCAGTGGGGATTTTTAGAGGCATCATGGAAGGAAGAAGGTTCAATATGAAGAGAGGCTGAGTTAATAAAAGTTTGAAAAGAAGGGGATATACGGGTGTAGGATAAAACAGAAGATAATGGGTAGGAAACAGTGGATATAGCAAAACAAATAAAATCCTGCAAATAAGGAGATTTTGTGGCTCTAAAAGGTCTGCAAGAAGGAGGAGGGGAAAGGGAAGAGGTAGTAAGAAGGTTAGAATCATAAAAAAAAAATTGGAATGGTCAGTGGAAGGCTTGGTGAGGAGAGGAAAAACAACTTCATGGAAAACAAGATCCCTTGTGATGAAGATACGGTTGCTAACAGGATCTAAAACTTTGTAAGCCTTGTATCCGGGGGGGGGGATACCCGAGAAAAATCACAGGAACAGCCCGTGGGGAAAATTTGTGTCAATCCTTGGGCAATGTGGAAGCAAAACAAAGACAACCAAAAGACCTTAAATGAGAATAAGAAGGAACCTTATCAAAAAAGACTTGAAAAGGAGACACATTGTTAAGAATGGGACATGGAAGGCGATTAATAAGATAAACGGAAGTTCTAATGCAGTCAGGCCAATGAGACAAAGGAACATTAGATTGAAAAAGCAAAGACCTAGCTACATTCAAAATATGTTGATGCTTCCTTTCAACAACAAAATTCTGTTGTGGACGATCAACATAAGAATGAAAAGAAACAACACCATGTGAACAAAAAAAAGAAACAAAATTAAATTCAGGTGCATTATCAGAATGTACAGATTTTATTTTCTTGTTAAATTGTGTGAGAATTAAAGTATAAAACTCAGGAAAGACAGTTAAGACATCAGATTTAGAATGCAAAAAATAAACCCATGTGTATTGACTACAATCATCAACAATAGTCAAAAAATAGCGAAAACCATCAATGGACAAAGTTGAAAAAGGGCCCCAAACATCCAAATGTATTAAATCAAAAGTGGAAGATGACAAATTGTTCCGACAAATAAAAGGTAAACGCATCTGTTTAGAAAGAGGACAAACAGTACATGGGTAATTACAATGAACAGGAACTTCTTTTAAATTTAAGGCTGACTTTAAAATGGATAGACGAGCGGAAGAGGGGTGACCAAGGCGAGTATGCCACAGAGAAGAAGCAGCATCAACAGTACAAGCAGAAGCAAGAACTTGAGGAGATTCGCGAAGGACATAATGGTTTCCAGTACGATCAACTGTCCCATCGTGTGGGAGGTAGATGGATCCTGGCAAACACATAAAGAAGATGAAAAAGTAATGGACACACCAAGAGCAAAAGCTAAAGAACTGACAGACAAAAGATTATAATGAAATTGTGGAACAAACAAAATGGGAAAAAAGGTAAATCCTTGAAAAGAAACAGTACCAACACGAGAGACAGTTAATTTGGTACCATTTGGAAGAGAGACAAATAGGTCAGAAAGCAGTGTGGTGGAAACAAAAAAATAAAGGGAACAACAAACGTGATGGGTAGCCCCCGTATCTAAAATCCAAGAAGAACGAGAAAGAGAAGAAGATGTACCAGAAATGTTAGCAACGGATGGTGATGAAAGATCTTGTTCAGTAGCAGAAGACGGTGATGTGGTCATGGGTGGAAGTTGGGTGGAAATTGTAACACCTCAACATACGATCTTGTTATTATTGATTTTTAATGAAAATTCTTTTCAACTTACTTAAGAGCACCCAGTTGAATATAACAAAATTTTGCCAATAACTGATACTCCAAGAAAATTTCATTACTGAGTAGTATTTATAAATCTGAAGTAATATATATAATAAGATTACAAACTGACACTAGTTCTATTACATAGTACAACTAATTCAAAACACTCTGTAACAAAAGAATACATCTTCAAACAAAATCCTCTTCTTGTAAACAGCTAGTGGTCTCTCTTTGCTGTTCATCTGCTAGTCCAAATAAAATCGAGGTCATAGTAGGTGTCAACCACAGACACAAAATACAGGGTAAGTTTATGATAAACACAATTTAAACAACAGAATATATTCAATATGCAGATATTCATAACAACATCCTCAAAGATGCATGATTCTCTTAGACTTTTATCATGATGCATGATTCTCTTTATTATGTGGTACCAACAGTCAAGATAGCCCCATCCTAGTGGCGCAGAACTGAAATGATCCGTCAGGGTCCCCCGGTGTTGCACAGGATTCTCACCCACACTTCATGTGATCATCATGAGTAGCGTGATTTTCCCACCGCAAGAGTCACCCCCCAGCTCAGACTCCTCTTGTCTAAACGCTCGAACTCAGTTCCTGCAGCTATCTGACACACCTCCTCTATGAGGCAACTCTTATACACACCTCCTCTCTGTGGTAACTCTTATACACACCTTCTCTCTGAGGCAACTCATATACACACCTCCTCTCTAAGACAACTCTTATACACACCTCCTCTCTGAGGCAACTCTTATGAGACACATGAGACTGATTCACATATGCATATCTCATTCTTTTCATAAACTTAGATATTCAATATAAATCTTCCGATCATTGTCTCACATGATTTACTTAGAAAATCAACATAAATCATGTACAGAACTCAGCTTATTACTCATGTACAAAACACAATATATCATTCATGTACAGAGATTCAACAAACATAAAACTTCATTCAGGCATTCAATCATATAACTATAACTCAAATCCAACAATTACTCAGATACAAACCATAATTCACTGAACTTCAACTACTTATTCAAACACAAGTAACACTTAAACTATCTTTATCATAAAACTTCCCCATACATACCTTATAACCTCTTACGAAGCTTGTCTATCTCTTCCTAATGGTACTAGCTTCTACAAGTGATTCTTCAAGGAAGTGGGGTCTCTTTATGCTTTGAAAATGAAAGGATGAAAGTGAAATGAATGAGAGGTTTCATGTGGAATAGGTGGAAGAATGGAGTCTTGAATGTGACTTCCACTTAAGGCCTTCCTCCCTTTATATAGAGTTTGGAAAATAATAAAATATTCAAGGAAATTTCTACCCTTTCTAGTTAGTTACTCCTATTTGGTTTCATTAGAACTTAGTTTCATCTCATTCCATTTCATTCTAACTAAGCTCATAATGGTTTTCATAAATATCTTCTATCCTTTATAAAAATCTTCTAAGCCATGATGACTTTCTTTCAAGTGTCCTTCCACTTGGCAAGTTCATGAATCTTCTTCATTATTCTACCTATTTCACGTGGCCAACAAGAAGAAATAAGAGAAGATTTTTCTTCTCTTCATGCCATACTTGTACACATGTATTTCAAGGTTATGATGACTTCTTATTCCTTCATCAATGGTGGCTTACAAGTGGCTAGGTATTTCTTAAGGCTTCATGATTGTATCTTATCATTTTAATTTATGAATCTTAAGATATTTTTCTACTTATCATGTTTTCATTTCCTTAAAGAGAAGAAAATTGTGTGGTTCTCCTTGTGTCCATATGTCACCTTTCATGAAGAAGAAGAATTCAATTCTAACATGACTTCACACATGGCATTCCTTAAGAGGAAGTAAAGTTCAATTTGAACTCTTCTACCTAAAGGATAATATTAAATAATAGAACTCTAGAGTTTTCCAGAAATTGACTTCAATTATTGTATAAATTGCTCACAAGCAGTCTATACAAAGTGCTACACAGACCTTACATACAAGACTGCTCTTATCTTAATTCTGATTGGTCCATTCTGCTTCTAACCATCAAAATTACTAAACCATCTTATTGAATAAGTTTATTCATCCTATAATTAAAAGAAAACTCCACAGATTCTATTCATCATTTTTCCATATTTTTCTGATGCTTGAATTCTCCTGAATAAAATTTCAAAATTATTACCGTATGAAATTCATAGAAATCCTATTCTGAGGCTTCTTGACACAAAGTATTTTGGTAATTTTCCATCCAAGGGCACTCTGTAATTTCATCAAGCTTTCACAAACTATCAAAGGGTGTCTTGGTAATTTTTACCTCAAGGGTACTATGGTAATTTGTCATTCACCCTTGGGGTATGATTGTAATTTTCAAAATATCCAAGGGTATTTGTGTAATTCTAGCTCAAGGGTATTTTTGTAACTTCAACTTTAAAATATCTAACCAAAAATATCCAAGGGTAATATGGTCATTTTTCTTCAAACATTTTTGTAATATCTCTAATTAATATTTCACCCAAATAATTTAAATATAGATCAATCAAATCTCACATAACCTCACTCACATCAACAGTTGCATGAGAATAATTCATACAGTATATATTTGCAGTTATTGAAATTTCAGGGTGTTACAGAAATCAGGGCACAAATTTGGGAAAGTTGGTCATGAGTAAGGGTGAGAGGATTAGTGGGAGTGGGCTGTGGTGAAAAAGGGCTGGGAGGATGGACTGTAGTAGCAGACAAATGGCCCTTGGTTCCATTGGATATGGCCCGGTTCCTATACCTAGGAGGGTAACCATGCAATTTGAAACACTTCTCCATTGTGTGACCCTGCTGTGAACAATGGGTGCATAAGGGACGATCACGGCGAGGCCTAGGCGGTCCGGTGGCAGCATTCACAGTGGGAAGCAACTGCAGGTCAGAAACAAGAGACGCACCAGGCATGATGGATCGTTGGCGTTCCTCTTAAATAACCAAAGAAAAAATGCAACTCAGAGGAGGCAACACTTCCATTAGAAGAATCTGGGCTCGAGTTGCAGAGAAAGATTCATTGAGCCCCATAAGAAATTGAATAGAACCATCTTGTTCTTGAGATTGTGTCCAGGTACAGAGGCCACTGCAATGACAAATAGGAATCAGTTGAAATTCACGGAGGCCATCCCATAGAGTCTTCAAACGTGTGAAATAAGCACTGACATCCAAAGAACCCTGTTGAAGGGAGGCAAGTTGAGACTTCAATTGGAAGATGCGAGGAGCATTGCTTTGTTCAAAACGATCTCGAAGGTCAGTCCAAATTGCATAAGTAGTGGGAAAGTATAGAAGACTATCAGCAATGTCACGAGTTACAACATGAAAAATCCAAGAGGAGACCATGCTGTTGCAGCGAACCTAGGAAGAATAGAGCAAATCACCAGAGGATGGAGAAGGAAGCGATCCATCGACAAACTGAAATTTGTTCTTGGCTTGAAGAGCCATAACCATGGAACGACGCCATGTGTGATAGTTAGGACCATAAAGGGGATGTGCAACAAGTACTAGACCAGGATGGTCAGCATTATGAAGAAAAAAAAGGGCTAGAGGAATCATCGTGAAATGGGTCAGAACCACTAACAACGTTCTTGCCTCTCGCCATGAAGAAAAAATTATTCTTCTGATACCATATTATAAGTAAAGAAATCTGAGATTTGAATAATTCTGTATATTCCTCATAGTCATAGAATGTACAGTGCCTATGCTTATATACACAAAAAAAGAATTATTCTAGAAGCTAATTTGTTGTAACTAACTCTCCTATACAACCTCACGTATAAAAGGAATAAAGGAATAAAAACTACAAAGCACTACACCACTACTGCTATAACAGAAAGTAAAATACAATTACAAAAATGTCCTATGCTTAATAGAATCAATGTTTCAACAAATGTTATATCTGAATCTCATGCACTGAGTAAGAATAAAAACCATGGATCGTATATGAAGGGGCTGTGAGCTTCAATGTTAGTGACATTTTTAAATATGTGTTTTGCCTAAGAGACATAGATACCAGTATTCATTATTTTCTTATGTATATGTTAGTTCATGCATTGGGATAATGTGATTTTATATTGATGTGTAATGGAAAACCTGAGTTTGCTTAATACTCTTCTTGAATGTCATCTATCATTTTAATTGTATTGTTTAATTAAGTTTGAAACGTCATTAAATTTTACAAAAAGATTACATGCACTATGGTAGTAAAGTAATTTGACTTAGGTTTCATTTATTAATTAAATATTATTAATTAATTATACGATTTATTGGTCATAATATTATTACCATCAAATAACAGTAATTTTATTACTATTTTTATAAAAGGAACCTCTACAACGACTTTTTTTTTTTTAAAAAAAGAACATTCAAAGACGGTTCTTGTGAGAAAACCGTCTTAGAATGGTGACTTTCTAAGACAGTTCTCACAAGGAACCATCTTCGTCCAAGGTTTTTAAAAAAAAATGAACATTCAAAGACGGTTCTTGTGAGAAAATCATCTTAGAACGGTGACTTTGTAAGACAGTTCGCACAAGGAACCGTCTTTGTAGAGGTTTCAAATTAACCTTCAAAGACGATTCTGGTGGATTGTCTTAGAATGGTCACTTTCTAAGATGGTTCTCAAATGGAACCGTCTTTGAATGTATTGTTTTTTTTATTTAAAACAAATACTACGACAGTTGTGTCGGAGAACCGTCTTAGAATGGTAACTTTCTACGACTCTTACTAGGAAGACGGTTGTGCAACCATCGTTGTATGCCTCAAACAACCAATGTAAAAGACCCATGCTGTAGTAGTGTTACCGGTAATGGAAGATGTAAAGATTCTACGACTTGTTGAAGTGAAAATTGAAAACAATAGGAATACCCACAATAACCAAGAGGGGTGTAACACCCCGTAGGCCTCCGGTGTATTATCATTAACAGTATCAGATTAGCGCTTGATTAATCATTAATTAAAACTTAGCGAAAGCATAGAATCGCTTTTCTTGATTTCATTTTGTATGGAATGGAACAAAACACAATCATATACACATCAGAAATATAAACACCCTTGATGATCCAGTTTCCATCCAATAATATAGGCAGATAAGCATATACATCACAATATACTCAGGAGGAACTACTCATATCATTACATCAACAGTTCTGTACATATTCATATACATCAGTCCCAACACCACACAGTGGTGATACAAAAGAATAACAGCCCTCAAATGAGGGTATACAGAACTATACATATCTCAGGTGTACACACACCTTCCCTTCTCAAGGGTACAAAATATAATCAAAATAACACTGAGCTTCTAGCTCTCCTTGCTGCCACTCGGCTCAGCAGACAATGTCTCTACTGGGGCCTCCTGCCTTGAGACTGTTCTCCTCTGCCAGAAAAGTCACCTGTAAACATATAAACCCCACACGGGGTGAGATACACATCTCAGTAAGCTCAGGGTCCATGGAGGAATCTCCTCCACCCTGGCCCACTCTCCATGATACAAACATCAAGCAGTCACAAACAAATGGCCACCCGGCCCTCATAACAACATGAGCATTCATCTTGCTCTATGTACGGCGGATATCATCAACGCCTAACCTCAGTATGAGACCGAAACTCACACCCGTGCCATCCCATCGGGAGCTACCCCTTACGCATGGATGCACGTATATGGTACCTCCGAGAATAGGCAATCAACTGCGATGGGACACACCTATTCCCTTGGTCTAGAGGATCACCGATCCCCTGGGATATCATCAACCATGAGCCAACCATACTAGGAGGAAAACCATCTCCTATGGAGGTCCATATCTATCTTACTGGCCAGAAGATCTAATAACAGGCATAATACATTTCTCAAGCATAGATGCATTTACATATCATTATGAGAATGCAACAACCAAATGCATGCATCATGAATATGACCAGCACTCCTCCAGAGTGTGGTGTGGCACAAACAAGTGGGATCCTCCCCAGGGACCAAGAACTTACCTGGCAAAGCCTCTCTGCAGTTCTTTCCCTGCTCTGTGGCACCCGCCACCGACACCTTCGGTGTCAAACCCTAATCAAGGCATATAGGTTCATATCAATAACCAAATACAATCAACATTCATTCACAGGAAACACAGAAATCCTCTAACTTAGGGTTTATCAAGTTCAGCCTACATCAGGCTTCTGACCTTTCAAGGTCCATCATGGCTGACTATAGAGCAATTGAGTCATCTCAGACTCAATGCCCATCATATACATGAACTCAAACTCTCATCAGCCCATAATTCCATATATCTTTGGAACAGTTTAACCCTCATCAAAGGCACCGTCCAACTAGCCTCCCAGGCTCAGAACAAACATAATCAAGGCTCTAGCAGGTCATAAACCCAATAAGTGACTTATCACAAAAGCCACCCATTCAACCACAGAGCCAAGATTCAAAGTTCCTCAAATCAAAAACTGAAAGCTAATCCTTCATCATTACATTGCTCTAACCAAGTTTCTCTACAGGACCCTAGGCTAATTCTAGCCCCAGCACAAATGGGTCACTATTCACAGAAACCCCAAATCCTAAATTAACCGGAGAAACTCGAGTTTCTTACGTCAGTGGCGACCAAAAAGGCTAAAGGACAGCTTCCTCAAGCTATGGTGTCCGTAAACTGCCTTGGGTTTTCACCAAACTCAAGTTTCTGAGTTTTCCTTTGAAGGAAATGGATTCTCACTCAAAAGGGGTTTTTCAAAAGAAGGATAAAGGATTTAAGCTCTCAAGATGTTTCTCACAAGTTTATTGGTCATTGGGAGGTGTTTAGGTTAAGGAATATGGTCCTAGGAAGCTTGGGCACTCCAACAATGGAGGTTTGGGCGTGGAGAAGAAGAAGAAAACTGTTTCCCCTTCAATTTTCGCGTTTTGGCCTTTTATACTGGGCCTGCCCGAGATCTGGCGCGGATCGCGCCACCTCTGGCGCCAACCGCGCCACCATGGCGGTGTATGTGGCGCCAACAGCGCCACTCCCACGCCCCCAGTGCCACCTTCCAGAACCTGTGGCGCTACCCGCGCCACACTGGCGCCATCAGCGCCAACCTCCCCTGGTCTATGGTGCCGTCTGCGCCACACCTGGCGTTGATCGCGTGGAAAACCAGTGAAATTTGGTTTTCCAGACCACTTACCACGCCATCAGCACCTATGGCGCTAACCGCGCGGGCTGGGAAACCTCTGGCGCCTCTCGCGTGGCTCTGACGCTCTGGGCATCAAGTTCCAGTGGGTTTGGCGCTACCCACGTCAGCCCTGGCGCTACCCGCGCCACACCCCTCTCAGGGTTTTCTGCTGAACAATCCCGACGCTAACCGCGCGGGATTTGGTGTAGCCGCGCCACACTAAGGGTTATCACAAGGGGGGTGAATTGGTTTAAACTTGGTATTTTTAAAATTATTTATAAAATCAAAGTCAAAGGATCTTAATCACTTTTAAACCAAGAATGCTTTTAATCAATCAAATTACTCAGCACAATAAACCAATAACCCAAAACAAAACTTGTTGAGTAATGATAATAACACCAAGAACAAATGAATAAGATTACTTGTAGAGATAGAGATAAAGAAAATCAACACAAGCAATTTATACTGGTTCACTTCTCAAGAGAAGCTACATTCAGTTTCTTCTTATCAACACTAGATTAGAGTTCCACTATTATAAAATTCTGTTCTTACAAGCTTTACAACAATCCTTCTTTATCAACCCTAGATAAAGAATAGAAATCTAAAATCCTATTAGACTCCTAAAGATCAAGAGAACAAGAGAACACTACTCTGTTCTTCCCTAGAGAACACTACTCTAGAACAAGCTTCAAAGAACCCTTTACAATAGCATCAAATAACAGAAATTACAAAAATGAAATTACACTCAAAGATTATGGAGAGAAACAACCTGATGATCCAATGAATATGAATGTATATGTGTTACCAATCAAGTTTGAATTGCAGAAACAGAATTTCAGAACATGCTCTCGATTACTATTTTGAAATCTCTTGTCCAAGTAATCATTCAATACCCATGAGGATTAAAGAGTGGGACAAGAAGTAAGTAAACTCAGAAAATCACTTTGGAACTTTGAGAAGGCTTGTGTGTATTCAGAAATTTTGAAGTATTCAAGTTAAGTTTCAAGCCAAGCCTTCCTTTTATTTATAACAGAGTTTTGTAACAACCTGTAATCGATTACATGTGCCCAATAATCGATTAAAACACATAAGTAATCAATTAAAGTGTCACTTAATCGATTAAAGTGTTCAAGGCTCCATTCTGGGTTTCACAACGAACAAGATAATCGATTAAACCAAGTTGTAATCGATTAAAGCAGTGAAGTTTTGTATCTGAAGCCTCTTGTGTAATCGAGTACAATATTTGGTAATCGATTAAGGCAGTGAAGCAAGCTTTAAGAAAAAAGCCTATGTAATAGATTACGAATAATGGTAATCGATTAAATTAGTGAAAACATGTTTTTCAAGATAGCTTGTGTAATCGATTACTATTAATGGTAATCGATTAAAGCAGCAATGTATTACTTTTGATTTACACTATGCAATCAATTAAAAATGTTTGGTAATTGATTAATATATTCATTAAAGTTTTTCCAATTTTAATCACAAACCAAATAATCGATTAATCCGTGATGTAATCGATTAAAATGTTCATCAAAGCTTTTCCAATTTTAAACATGAACTAAATAATTGATTAATCTGCTGGGTAATCGATTAAAACATTGAAATTACATTTTTCCAAAAATATTACCCATTTAGTTCTTTTTCGAAATAGCTTTGATTCTTTGACAAAAACACTTAAGCATGTAAATGATTATATGCATGCAATTGCAAGGATCAATGGATTGACTTCTCATACACTTCATTTTGGATTTCAATCTTCAAGGCATGTGAAAAGCTCAAAACAATCTTCTAAGTCAAAAACTTCATTCTTCTCGTTGCTCTCCCTATATCCAACAAAAATAGTCTAGCCGAGACAAAGGTGTAATTGAGGTTGGCATTGAGGTAAAGTTATATGACCTTGCAATGGTGAAATTACTTCAAGTATATTTTGCAATGAATGAAAGTCTAAATGACTAAAGCTTTGATCAAGAACCAAGAAGACTTTCCAAAGCTTAGTCATGAAAGTGCCCAAACCAACAATTGTCTCATTTATACAACTTGAAGATAAATTCAACAAACTGAAAGACAATAATTTGAAGTGCGCAATAAGCCCAAAAGTTTATATTCAAGATGCAACTGTGGGATGAAGTTTATTTGGATGGATTAAATAGATTTTTGACTAAAGAACCAATTATGGCCCATTTTCTATTTTTCATGAATTTTTGCACTGATTTTTTTATGTAATAAGTCCTTATTACTTTTGATATGTTTTAGGTTAATTTATATGATTTTTAGGCTTGCTAAACCATTATGATGGTTAATGGGGTTTAATTTCTAGTGAAAATTTAATGCTTAGTGGGAATTCATTTCCGAATGGGAAGTAAAGTTTCAGTGGGAAACTATGTAGTTTTGAAATGAGAATGAATTTGAATGAAAGTTTGAGTTTACTCCCTTTTGTGAGAATTTCCCTTGGTTTATAGGAAAAGAACTGAATCTAATCTTATCAAGACAACTTGTGGCGACCAATGTATATCTTATCACTCATCTTCTTTCCTTTGTCTTGAGTGTGGCGTCAATATCCTTCTCTAAGAGAAAACTAAATCAATTTCTTAGGTTCTAAATTCTTCAAGGCGATCTATCCCATTTTCGTGTTCGTATCATTTGGCATCAGAGCTTTAGCTCCTTGAGGTTTAGGTTTGAGTTTGTCTTTGTTTCAATCCTTCTTTTAAATTGTCTAATGCTTGTTCTTTAGTTTGCATTCTGTAACACCCATTTTCATGTTATTTGATTAGTTTAGATTAGTTGATATGTTATGTGAAATTGTTTGGTGTAGATTTCAAGTTATGTGGAGTTTGGCTGAGATGCATTGTAATTGAGGGATTCTGAATTTGACCCGAAACTTGTTTTAATAAAATCACCATTCTGGATTGGTTAACCGTTGGATCTCCTTAAACTTTTACAGGTGGATTTCTAACCCAAATATGTAACGTTTAACCGTTGGGATTGTCACAATAATTCCTGGAGTGAGAAATAAAATATTTCACTGAAGCAGAAATTTTAGAATTTAGTCAGCTCGCCCTGGCGAATTTTGTAGGCACTTTTGCTGACCTGGGCGAGTCAAGGCGGTGATAAATAGTCCAGCAATGTCCAAACACGAAAAATGGAGGTTTTTCTTCCCCCAAACAGCTACCAAGCTCCCCCACCACCCACAACCACCATCAACCACCACGGGTTGCCGTTGCTTGCCGTTGGACCACCGCACGAAGAGGAACACTTTAATCAGAGCGAAATCTACAAAACTCAACCCGAGATTCGGTAGAGAATGGAGCCTCCAATCCTCCTTTCTTGGTTTCTTTGAGGTAACCATGGTTTCCTTTATCTTCTTCTAGCTAGTTTAAGTCTCTCTTGATATCTCTTGTGATTCGGGTACTATTATTGGATGTTTCTATACTTCCTTTGAAAACCCTTTGAAAATGAGATGTTGTAAAAGTCTCCTTTTTATGAAATTGATGTCATTTCTGTGATCCTTGTTGAGCCCTGGTCACATTGGTGTGATCAGAATTTCAAAATGATGTCTTTTGATGTTGACTCCCAATACACCATTTTAACCTCTTTTTAAATTTGAGTGGGTGTTTGACCCCAAATGCTAACGTTAGCCTTGTTTATGAAATCTATACTAAATTATCGTCAATTTGATATATAGAGCTCTGTGTGTGGACCAAAGCACATGAACTTGAGAAATCTCAAAACGACGTTTCAAGGAGCTAACAGAGGGATATAGTTAGGTAAGGGGAGTTTATTATTTAGTTATGGTTTTGGTACCATAGTTGGGGGCCACGGAGTCCAACTATGAAGATAACTGTCTGTCCCTACTGTGTGCTGGTTTTTAAGAAAAACTATGTTTTTAATTAATGAGATGTAATGTATTTATGATTGATGTGTATTTGTTCCTGTGTGTGCTTATTTTCAAGAAAAATTGTGTATTTAAAGAATGGGATACGATGAATTGGCTTCTTGATGGATATAACTGTAAATGATATTGTTGTTGTAGTGATTGAATTTTTGGAAAAAGTCTTAATTACAGAGGAGACACTGCCCAAAATTTTATAATATGTTCTTCTATTTAATTCTGTATTAAATTTTGTAATGGACATAAGAGTGTGTTTTATATATTGTAGTCCTCCTCTTTAATTTAGAATTTTCCTAAAAATATCAGTCTTGTGATATGATGAATTATGAATGTATGAAATTTGGGTTATCTGAAGACCTAAGGAACTTGAATCTTAGGCATATGTATTATGTATAGATGTGAAATGTCATTGCTTGTGATGTCATTGCTGATATTGAAATTGAGATGCCATTGATGTAGTTGATGATGTTTAAATGAGATAATGTTGATGTAGTTGATGATGTTCAAATGAGATGATATTGATATGCATGATGATGATATTGAGATGATATGATGTTGAGGTTGATAATGACATTGATGAGAGATAATCTTGATTTGAACAATGTCATTGTGTTTGGATATACATGGATACCCATGGGGTGTATGACGGGTTACCCTTGCGAGGATGAATTTGTCCCTAACCACGGTCAGTGCATCGGTGAGCCCACATTGGTGTGTTATGTATGTACATGGGGTGCATGATGGGTTACCCTTGCGAGGAAGGATTTGTTCCTAGCCGGTCATACATTGATAATGCCCATGTTTCATACTTCATTTGTATGTGTGGAAATAGAATGAAGGCACTCGCATACTTATGGGTTTCAGTGGGCTGAGAACACAGGTACTAAGGGGTCATTAGGCTTGGAATTCCCTAGCGACGCTGGCTGATCATCAGTTGGGGGAATGGCCAGTTCACGACAGGGTGGCCCTGATAGGCGGTGAATCATTTTTCCTATGAGAAGCTATTTCCGGGAGATGGTAGCACATTGCATGCTGATAGATGAGTCAGGTGCATGCATCATTCTATGCATGATTGTTTGAGGTTTGAAATACATTGGATGGTTGGTTTGTTGAGTGTGTATTGGAATCATGGAATTTTTTGTTAATGATTTTGATGGATAAAATTGTTTCCTTCCCAATTGCTGCTATCTGATGTTTGTTGATTTTATATAATAAACTCACCATTGCATTTGTTGTACCGTGTGGTTGGTACCTGTGATGATCACGAACCTTCGTTCGTGGGAGCAGATGAGCAGCAGCATATGACCTTGAAGGGAGATCTTCTTTTTGATTGGAGCCGTCGAACCGACATGATAACGTTGGAATTCTTTTTGGAAAAGAGTTGTGTTTTGTTAATCAACTCTTTCTTAGTTAGTCCCTTGATTCATTTTGTTGGTCATGTAATTCCAAACGTGAATATTTGTAAATACAACTGGATTATGTTCTGATATGTGAGTGATATGTAAAGTTTTAAATGTACATCCATATGTATCCATTTATGTTTTTGTCCCGTTGTATGATAATTGTATTATCACGAAAAATTTATCATCATTTTCATAATCAAATTAATGAAGTTTTTTATTACAATTAAGATCTGCACGATTTAAGAGTTAGTGATATCGTAGCGACGAGGCGGGTCGTTACACATTCATCTTGTTTTCTTCTCTATTTCGTTATGTTCTATTTCTTTCTATCTTGTTTCAATTTCTTTTTGTGATTCCTTGTTCTTGTTGTGTGTCTTTACCCTTCATTTCATCATCTTTGTGTTCAACATCAAATTCCTATTTAATTTTGAGTTCTATATATAAAAAGGGAAATCGAACAAAACAAAGTAAAGAATAAAAGATACATGAATTCATTGAACCATTGCAGGACCATATCATAAATATATTGTTACTAAGGTAGAGGTGAAAATACTTTGACTTAGGCTAGGGTAGAATTACTCTAGTTGAGTCAAAGTTCAAATTACGTTGTCTTTGTGAGTTGAAGATATTTTAGCTAAGGCTAGGAGTAAGTTAAAGATAAAGATACTTTGTCCAACATAATAAAGGACTTGGACCAAAGTCAAAATTACTTAGGCTAAGCACTAAGGAAGATGCTCTTTTGCCAAGGTAGAGGCCAATATACTTTGGTTGAGGTTATGATATTATCCAAAAACTTGACTTTTTATTAGGAATTAATTAATGATAACTTTAATTAATATGATTTTAAAAAATTAGATAATAGTCAGAAGGGATTTACTTGGTAGCATAAAATTAGATAATAATCACAAGTTGATTAAAAACTATTTTATTGGAAATAACTAAAGATTAAAAAATATCAAATAATTTATAATTATATTTAAGTGCAATATTTATGTAAAAATGGATATAATGATTTATCAAAAATTTAAAGTGCAAAAGTAAATAAAAAAGTATTTAAAATAAAATTTATCATTTATAACATACGCACACACACACACACACACACACACACACACACACACACACACACACACACACACACACATGTTTAGATTGAGCAAACATTGTATTATGGCTTAGTGATCAATTCCTTAATAATTTTTCTTCGTAACTAGGTTCTACTCCCAATTGTTTTTCTTTTTTCCAAAATAAATAAATAAACTTTAATAATTTTCTAAAACAATCGTTGCAGGATCCGAACATGGAAACTAGCCATAGTAAAACAAGATTAGCCACTACCTTATACATAGACTCATAATGCACAACAACATTAGCTTTTATATATTCCAAAGGATTACTCCGTTTTTTTTAAGCAATATGAAAACCCAACGGATTTCTATCGTTTTCAACACCAAACAAAACCAAAATATTTTAGATCACTAGAAAGACTTTCAATCGAGAATGTGTGGGTTTCTCATTCAAATACCAACACAAAAACACAAATATGGAATGGAAGTTCCTCATTCGAATCACAACACAAAAACATGAATATGGAATGGAAGTTTCTCATTCGAATCACAACACAAATACATGAATTGGGGAAGAGAACAACCCGCGACTTGATTTTTTTGGGGACTTTTTTTGCTGATATTATTGTCTATTTTCAAAAACATTATTTCATATGATTTCTCATATAAAATTATTCATTAATTTTTGAAAATACAATGAACACTCTTCAATTAAACCAAGAAGGGGGGTGAATTAGTTTAAAACAGATATTTAAAAATATACTTGAAAAGAGTTGCGGAATTGGAAATGTGGATCGTATCACTTAAAAACCTTTTTCAAGCTAGATCTTTTCTTTCAACCAAGATCAATCTTGTTATGCAAGTAATGCTAGAAATTTTGTATTGTTGATAATATCTTGAATATCCAAACACAAGTGAGAGATATACAAAATTAGAATAAGAGACTCAGCAATTTATACTGGTTCACCTCACAAACTTGGAGGCTACATCCAATGTCTTCCAACCAACCCTAGGTCAGAGTATCCACTAAATCAAAATATTCTTTATAAGCAATTTACAATTGATCTCCCTTGTCAAACCCAAACAAAGAATCAAAATCTAAACCCTATAGATTTCTAAGACCAAAAACCAGAGAACACTACTCTGTTCTATCCTCTATAGAACCCTTTTCCAGAATACTTGATAGAATTAAATTGATTTATCACAAAAGA
Source organism: Glycine tomentella (assembly GCA_007407185.1). Taxonomy (NCBI): domain Eukaryota; kingdom Viridiplantae; phylum Streptophyta; class Magnoliopsida; order Fabales; family Fabaceae; genus Glycine; species Glycine tomentella. Next base: position 138,559 of record PYAF01001887.1, read on the forward strand.
ATACAAATATCACAAAATCTTAAAAAGAAAGATTCAAGATTGACATAACCTGTGATCCTTCTTGTATGAATGAATGAAAATGAATTGGGATTCCACACATTTCAGGTTGTATGAATTCTAATGCTTAGAATCAATATCTTGAAAACTTCTTTTCTTCAACACATCTTCATTAGAAAACTCAGAAATCTTGATCTTCACAAGATGTATTTTTCACTCAGTAATCAGTCTCTTGAACTCTTAGAAAACTTGGTGTGTTTTGGGTAAGTCACTCATCTATTTTGAACAATTCGTACAAGGTCTATATATAAAGAGCTGACCCATAAAGCTTTATATGAAACTGATTTAACTGACAATAATCGATTAATCCACTAGTGTAATCGATTATTTTGCCATATGTAATCAATTAAAATACCATATAATCGATTAATAGGTTCTTGAGCTTTTTGGAAATGTTTTCATGAACAAGATAATCGATTAATACACAGTGTAATCAATTAAAGCAGACTATACGTGTGTGAAACAATGCATAATAATCTATTACATAATACTGGTAATCGATTAAGACAGCAAAGCTCATAATATGAAACTAACCTATGTAATTGATTACAATTTATGGTAATCGATTAAAGCAGCAATGCATGATTTTCATATTATACTTTGTAATCGATTACAAGAAGCCTGTAATCGATTAAACTATTCTTCAAGGCTTTTCCAAGTTTAGAACAAAGATATTTAATCGATTAAAACACTGTGTAATCGATTAAAGCATTAAGTTTTACTTTTTCTAAAACTTAGCCATGAGAACTTGAATTCTTGTAAAATCATTTGAGTAGCTTTAGTTCATTAATCAAAAGCATGTATGCATGAGGATGAGAATGCAAATACAATGAAAGATCACATGGTAATGTACTTGAGGCACTTAGATAATTACAAATGCCTTCAAACTTGACTGGGCATGTAAAAAGAAAAAACTCCAAGCTATCCTTGCTTCAATCTTCTTGCAACTTCCTTTAAATCCAACAGCAACATGTACAGAAAACAGAAAATAATAGCAGAGACAAAAAAAATAGATAAAACAGAAAACAGATTTTTGTAATCCTTGTCCCCACATTTGAAATGCACATTTTCCTTAATGTGAGCATGCAATGAAAAATAAACAGAGAGACAACAAATTAAAGAAGGTAACAAGAAAATCTTAAAGTATCATTCAAAGCACATCATCATATAAAATTGGAAAGACCAAAGAGAGGTCCACCACAAGCTCCTCCTCCACTTGGGGCTCTCATGAAATAACTTGAGTTGGTGACCATTCACTTTGAAGATCTTGACGGTAACTTCATTTTTCATCTCAACTGCACCATGGAGAAAAACATTAGTAATAACAAAAGGTTCATCCCATCTAGATTGAAGTTTATCGGAAATAAGCTTGAGGCGAGAGTTAAAAAAGAGAACGTTTTGGCCAATATGGAACTCCTTCCTTAGCAGATCTCTTCAAGTCATGAATCCTAGAGTCATGAAACCTCTTCACTTTCTCCTTGTAAATCTTGGAGTTCTCATAGGCTTCTAAGCAGATCTCTTCAAGTTCTTGCAATTGAAAGCTTTATTTCCATACCTGCTTCATCAAATGCAATGTTACAACTCTTTACCCCTAATAAGCATGATGCTTAATCTCCACTGGAAGGTGGCATGCCTTACCAAAAACCACCCTATAGGAGAAATCCCCAAAGGTGTTCGATAAGTGATCCTGTGAGACCATAAAGCATCTTCAAGTAGCTTGCTCAAATTCTTCTTGTTGGGTTGCACTACCTTCTACAACACTTGCTTGATCTCGCTATTAAAAACCTCTGCTTGCACATTAGTTTGGGGATGATAAGCTGTAGCAACTCTGTGCACAACCCCATACTTTTGGAGCAAGGATGTCAATGACCTATTACAGAAATAGCCCCTGATCACTGATAATGGCTCTAGGCACAACAAACCTACAAAAAATGTTGGATCTCAAAAAATCCACAACAACTTTATAATCATTAATTTTGGTGGCCTTAGCTTCAACCCATCTAAAAACATAATCAACAACAAGCAAAATATATGGAAAACCATGAGAAACAGGAAATGGACCCATAAAATCAATACCCCACACATCATAAATCTCACAAAAAATAATGGACTGCTGAGGCATCTCATGCCTTTGTGTAACGGTCCCTCTTGCTCTCTGACACTGCTCACAAGTGTTAGAAATAGGGGGAGCTTGAAGAGGATCATGTTGTTGAGGATCTTAGTCAAGGAAAATTTTTAGCTTTTACATGCAATTCAATTGAAGGCGAATGTAATTCTTAGATGGATGAAAGTTTCATACTATGATCCTTTGCATTTGCATAAACATCATTTGTTGGCTTGCATTCATGGTTTTACAAAAGGCATATGTTTTGAGAACAATATTTTAAAGCATTTATGATTGCATTGAAAAAGCCAAAGTGTTCAAAGCTTATTTTGGAAAAACAATTTCGTACTGCTTTAATCAATTACAAGCTAATGATAATCTATTACTTAAGCTTTGAAGAACACATTAATCGACTACAATTATATGATAATCGATTACTCTTCACAAATCATAGTTGAATGTTGGATATAGGGGAAGCAACAAGAAGAATGGAGCTTTTGACTTAGAAGAATGTTTTGAGCTTTTCACATGCCTTGAAGATTGAAATCCAAAATGAAGTGTATGAGAAGTTAATCTGTTGATCCTTGCATTTGCATGCATATAATCATTTACATGCTTAAGTGTTTTCATCAAAGAATCAAAGCTATTTCGAAAAGAACTAAATGGGTAATGTTTTTGGAAAAAAGCAATTCTTCTGTTTTAATCAATTACACATCAGTATAATCGATTATTTGCTTATGTTTTAAATCTGGAAAGGCATTGAAGAATATTTTAATCGATTACCAAACATTTGTAATCAATTACATAGTGTAAATCAAAAGTAATACATTGCTGCTTTAATTGATTACCATATACAGTAATCGATTACACAAGCTATCTTCAAAGTCATGTTTTCACTAATTTAATCGATTGCCATATATTGTAATCGATTACATAGGCTTGTTTCTTAAAGAACCTTCACTGCCTTAATCGATTACCAAATATTGTAATCGATTACACAAGAGGCTTTAGACATAAAAGTTCACTGATTTAATCGATTACAGCTCGGTTTAATCGATTAGTTTGTTTGTTGTTAAACCTAGAAATTAGCATTGAACAATTTAATCGATTAAGTGATAATTCAATCAATTACATGAGTCACTTTAATCGATTGTTAGGTGCATGTAATTGATTATAGTTTGTTACAAAAAGCTGTTATAAAGTTCCAAAGTTCTTCACTACAACTTGAATACTTCGATATTTCTGAATACACACAAGCCTTCTCAAAGTTCCAAAGTGATTTTCTGGGTTAACTAAAGTCTTGTCCCACTTTTTAATCTTCATGGGTTTTGAATGATTTCTTGGGCAAGAATGATTTCATTTTTACAATTTTTGTTATTTGATGCTATTATAAAGAGTTCTTTGAAACTTGTTCTAGAGTAGTGTTCTCTAGGGAAAACAGAGTAGTGTTCTTTTGTTCTTGACCATTAGGAGTCTAATAGGGTTTTAGATTTCTATTCTTTACCTTGGTTTGATAAAGAGAGATTGTTGTAAAAGCTTGTAAGAACAGAATTTTATAATAGTGGAACTCTAATCTAGTGTTGATTAGAAGAAACTGGATGTAGCTTCTCTTGAGAAGTGAACCAGTATAAATTGCTTGTGTTGATTTTCTTTATCTCCATCTCTACAAGTAATCTTGTTCATTTGTTCTTGGTGTTATTATCATTGCTCAACAAGTTCTGTTTTGAGCTATTGATTTCTTGTGCTGAGTAATTTGATTGATTAAAAGAATTATTGGTTTAAAAGTGATTAAGATCCTTTGACTCTGATTTTATAAATAATTTTAAAAGACCAAGGTTAAACCAATTCACCCTGTCTTAGTTATTGTGGGTATTCCTATTATTTTCATTGAAGTCTTCCTATGATAATCGATTATGATATGATAGTAATTGATTACTTGGCTTGTTTTTGAAACATGACTTTCTATTTTAATCAATTACATAAAGAATTAATCGATTACATTGCTCATGAATCTTTTTCCAGAAAGATTCAAGAACACTTTAATCGATTACAGTAGAATAGTAATCGATTACACTTCACAAAGTCATAAATTCTTCCTGTGATAATTGATTATGATTTGTGGTAATCGATTACTTGCCACATTTTGGAAAACAAAACTTTCCGTGTTAATCGATTACATGGTGATTTAATTGATTACTTTGCTCATATATCTTTTCCAGAAAGCTCAAGAACATTTTAATTGACTGAAATTGTTATTAATTGATTACATTAGTGATTTTAATCAATTACATTGGTGATTTAATCGATTATATTTAGTTACAACAATTTATTATAAATAGTTGGTGGGTCTTTTGAAAAATTGACAGATTATTATATTGTGAATTTGTGTAGTTTTCAAAAGCCTTCTGAAGTGGGAAGAGATATTGAGTCATAAAGCTCTTGTCCATAAATTTCAATATTCATGTTTAATTGAAAGGTTTCTTCTTGGACAAGATTTTAAAGAAACTCTTAGAGAGTTTGGTCTAAAACTTGTTCTCTTTCAACCTTGATCAAGTTTGGTAATCATATGCATTCATATACTGTGGATCATCAGGTTGTTTCTCTCCATTAGTTATTGTGTGTAATTCAATTCTAATTTTCTAATTGTTTGTTGCTATTACAAAAGTTTCTTAAAGCTTTTTTAGAGTAGGGTTCTCTAGAGTGAAGAGTAAAGAAGGGTTTCTCTTAGTCTTGGTCACTAAGAGTCTAAAAGGGTTTTAAATTTTTGTTCTTAATCTAGGGTTGATTAAAGGTGATTGTTGTAAACTTGTAAGAACTGCATTTTGTGAATAGTGGAACTCTGATCAGGTTTTGGTTAGAAGAAACTTGATATAGCTTCTCTTGTTGAGAGGTGAACCAGTATAAGTTCTTGTGTTGATTACTTTCTTTAATCTCATCTTGCTATCTTAATCTGTTATTCTTTGGTGAAATCTTTATTACTCAACTAGTGAAGGTTTTAACTTTTTGTTTTCTTGAGCTGATTGGTTTGATTGATTGAAGCATTCTTGGTTTAATTGTGATATGATCTTATAACTCGTATTCTTTAAAGAAATTTAAAAAACCAAGTTTTAACCAATTCCCCCCCTCTTGGTTATTGTGTGTGTTCATATTATTTTCAGTTGGTATCAAGAGCAGGTTCTTGAGTGTCATTCAAGATCACTATCTTTTATTAAAAAGGAAAACTAATACCACACAGATTACCTTCAAAGAGGGTGCCTCCCTCAATTGTCCTCCGATGTTTGAAGGAGAGCATTTCAGTGTTTGGAAAAATAGAATGCAGATATTCATTCAATCAAATGACCCTGGTGCATGGAATGCAATAGAAAAGGGTCTTTTGGTTCCTATCAAAACTATTGGTAATGATATAATTCCCAAAGAATGGGATGAGATGACCGATGCAGAAAAGAGAGTTGTTCAATATGATTTTAAAGCTAAAAACATGATTACTTCTAGACTTTCTTCTAATGAATTATTTATAACTGTTAGGTGTAAAAGCACAAAGGAGACATGGGAGATGTTGGAAGTCACTCATGAAGGGACAGATGAAGTCAGAAGATCAAGGAAGCATGCCTTGATTCATGAGTATGAAATGTTCAAGATGAACACCACAAAAAACATATCTCAACTCCAAACAAAATTCACTCACATTGTAAATCATCCTCTTGGTCTTGGGAAGATATTTGATGTTGAAGAGTTAAACATCAAAATCTTGAAATGTCTAACAAGACCATGCCAACCAAAGGTGACAACAATAAAGGAATCAAAAGATCTATCTAAGATGTCCATGGCTACATTATTTGGTAAGCTTATTGAGTATGAATTAGAAATGTCTCAACTAACACATGCAAATAAGAAACACAAAAGTATAGATGCTAGGATGGCTCTAAAAGATTTTGATAATCTCTAGTTTGGTGGATGTAATTCTCTGCTTATGCCTATGTTGGTTACTTTCTCATTTTATGTTTTCTTGTACTGCACTTTATGATTAATGAATAAAACTCTTTTTTTTTTCCATCTTCCTCGCTTATCTTGTTCTCGTTGGTATATTTTGTCTTTGATAAGCCAAAAAGGGGAGAAAAATGAATATAAAAAATGAACATAAAGAACATAGTGTGCCAGTGCAATTAAATCCAGTACAATTAAATTCTTATTTGATTTACTCTGAATTATTTATTACTCTAATCTGAACTTAATATCAAATTACCTAAGATAGGGGGAGAATTATAATTAATATACATAGTTTATGCAAAGTATACTTGACATTTGTTCTTGGAAAAAAGCTGATTTGATTTCAGATATCAAGTATAAAGCTCCTAGCACTCATCCCTTAAAAGCACATGAAGGCTAAATATCTTCAATTGAAGTTTGGCATAATCAAAGGGGAGATTGTTGGAAACAAGGGGAGCTTGAAGAGGATCAAGTTGTTGAGGATCTTAGTCAAGGAAAAGTATTCAATTGAAGGCATATGTAATTCTTAGAAGGATTAGAGTTTAATCCTATGATTCTTTGCATTTGCATAAACATCATTCATTGTCTGGCATTCATGGTTTTTCAAAAAAGCATATGTTTTGAGAGCAAGATTTTAAAGCATTTATGATCGCATTCAAAAAGCCAAAATGTTCAAAGCTTGTTTTGGAAAAACAATTTCGTACTGTTTTAATCAATTACCAGCTAATGGTAATCTATTACTTAAACTTTGAAGAACACATTAATCTATTACAATTATATGATAATCGATTACTCTTCACAAATCATAGTTGAAGTCTTCTTGTGATGGTAAAGTGATGAGCATCTTTTAACATGTTGGGCCAATAGAACCCATAATCTAATACCCTCCTAGCAGTCCGCTGAAGACCAAAATGGCTGGTAGTAGGTGTACCATGACAAACCTGAAGAATAAACTGAGTCTTATGATCTGGCACACACCTATAGATCACTTGGTCACTACCAAACCTCCACAAATAAGAATCATCCCACATATAATATTTGACATCACTCTTAAGTTTATCTATTTGAGAACTAGATGCATGAGGTGGAACAACAGATGCAACAATGAAATTCACAATGTTAGCAAACCAAGGTGTAACATGTGATGAATGCAAATGCATCAAATGCTTATTAGGGAAATTATCCCTAATAAGAAAAGACTTAACATGTCCGTTAATCCTGCTCAAAATGATCAACAACCAAGTTTTTTGCACCACTCCTGTCTTTAATCTCAATATCGAACTCCTGAAGAAGAAGCATCCACCTGATCAATCTAGATTTAGCATCAGGCTTCTTCAATAGGTACTTCAAAGTTGCATGGTCTGTAAAGACAATAATATGGGAGCAAAGTAAATAAGATCTAAATTTATCTTAAGCAAAAAAATATCCAAAAGCTCCTTCTCAGTGGTGGTGTAGTTAACTTGGGTTGCATCTAAAGTGCGTGAAGCATAAGCAATGACATGGGATAATTTATCAACTCTCTGTGACAACATAGTCCCAAGTGCATAATTAGAGGCATCACACATGAGCTCAAAGGAAGTTCCCAAACTTGTGGCTGCATGATGGGAGAGGTAGTATGCTTCTTCCTCAACTCCTCAAATGCCTCTTTGCGAGGCTGGTCAAGCATAAAGTCTACATCCTTTTCGAGAAGCTTGGACATAGGCATTGCAATCTTGCTGAAATCATGGATGAATCTCCTATAAAAACCTGCATGTCCAACAAAAGAATGCACTTCCCGCACAGAAGCGGGGTAAGGTAGATGTTATCCAAGCTGGCTCAAGTGCTTGAAGAGCATATCTTCCGAAGCAAATATGATTCCCTCGATAGGATATTCCCTTCATTCTTCCTCTATATTGTTTACGAAATCTGGTTCTTTGGGGGTTATAATTGATGGTTGTTTTTCAATTCCATCTTTATTACAGAACCGTACATGAGATTTTCACCTCATACGGCTCCTCGCAAATCAAGCAATTGAAATAGATATCTATCTATATATATAGATAATCCGTCGCCACTTTGTGGAAAATCGTTAGGTATCAATATGTTAGATACCTGTGACTCGATTGGTGAAATAGTATCTCTCTTCAAAAAAGCATGTTTTTTTTTACCATCGCAAAAAGAAAAGATTTTGTTGCGAATGAACAAGATATTGAGGAATTGTCCATACGTAAAATCATAATTATTGATACAGGCCTTTTCCACATA
>PYAF01001888.1:0-16689 GCA_007407185.1 Glycine tomentella
AATTCTTTTCTGTGCTTAATCATAATCTTGTTTAGAATTGATCACTCTGAATGAGTATTGAGAGTTATACTTCGCAATGGACACGTTGGAATTATAACTTCGGACCTGTTAAGATTAACACTTGTTCTTCACCTAGACATAGGGATGCATGAGTGCGGAGGTTATAATATGTTCTTTAATTGCTTGAACTGATTAGTTTGCTAAGACATTAGGTTACAAACACAGTTTAAAGGGTTAATTCACTAAGACATTAGGGATTAACTAAAATAGAAAAGACTTATTCTCCGAGTAAACATAACACGAACCCATAAGATTTGTTCTCTGAATTCTTAGTTTGACAGAATCACTAGAAGGTTAGGGTTCTCGATCGAATTAAAGGGTTGAATCGCTGGTTATGACTCTAGTCGTTCTAGGATTTACGAATATAGGAGAGATTGATCTTATGTAAACTTCAAGATAAAATAATCAGTCAATTGAAGGAGGTAATGCTTATAAGGGATTGAGCCTAACCACAATTGTTTTTCATTGGTAATCTTTCGATTTTAAATTTACTGTTTTGTTCAATTTTCTTTCTCAACTCAACACACTCATCCAACTACTTTTGCGTACTTTTTCTGTTTCTTGTTCAATTATAATCTTTATAATTATTGCGAAATCTTTCCAATCCCTGTGGAGACGATACTTTACTTACACTTTATTACTTGTTAAACGATCGGTGCACTTGCCGCATATACATTAGCATAAACTGCACAACATAAACCAATTACTAGGTCTTTTCTAATTAACTTGTTAAGATGATGCATGTTTATGTGAGATGTTCTTCTATGCCACAACCATGTTTCATTCACTTTACTCATTAATCAATCAGTTTTATGTATGAATGCATGGTCAATAGTCAAGACATAGATATTACCCTTTCTCTTACCAATATGTGCCACTTTGCCACTTTTGCTGTCATGTATTAAGAAAGTTTCATTGTTGAAGGTGACCTTAAATCCTTTGTCACACAATTGACTAATGCTCAGCAAATTGTGTTTCAACCCTTCAACATACAACACATCCTTAATCTTTGTAGACAATCTGTCTCCACTATTTCCTAGCCCAATTATTTTGCCCTTATTGTTGTCTCCATAAGTAACATATCCTTTGTCTTCAAGTATAACAACTGTTAGCATGGATATGTCTCCAATCATGTGTCTTGAGCATCCACTATCAAGGTACCAAGTTGAAGATTTTGCTCTAAGACACATCTGTACAAATCATTTTAGAAGGATAGACAGGGTCCCCAATTTAAGTTGGGTCCAAAGGGGTTAGTTGTTTTCTTTCTTTTCTCAACCCATATACATTCCCCATTAGGAACATAAAATCTTCTAGCATAACACTTATATGATGTGTGACCTTTAAGCATACAATAATTGCAAGTAAGATTCTTTGATGATTTAGCATGTGTGAATCTTTGATAGAGATTTGATTGATTATGCTGCCTTTGATTCTTATGTCTTGGTGGTACAAACACAAGCTTGTTTTGTGTTCTAGCTCCATGTTTATATCCCAATCCATAAGTATCACCAATAAACTTTTGCACACTTAGTAACTCATCTAAGTTGCATTTACCTTTGTAATACTTTCTCAGCAAATCAACCAACTAAACATTTTCAGTTTGTAAACACATGTTTTCTTTTTCTGCACATAGCTTATACTCATCAAATTCTTTTTGCATATTATTGAGATCATCAACCTTAGAGTTGGCTAAGGAACATGTACATCCAACTTCTTTGTAACTTGAGAGAAGCTTATCATGATCTTCCTTCAACTTACAAAGCTCATCTTGCAATTCAGCAAGTTTGGATACATGCCACCTTAGATCACTCTTAAGTTTGTTGTTTGCTTTAGCTAGTCTTTGAGCTTCTAAATGCATATCATGAAATGCATCAACAACATTATCAAATTTAGAATTTACCTCTGATTCTGTACTAGATGATTCACAATCTCCATTGATGGTGGATGTAAGACAAAGATGGGCTTCAATCTATTTTCCAGATGAGGATTCAGAACTTGTTGATTCATTATCCTCCCAAGCAATATAAGCCTTTTTCTCCTTCCCTTCTCTTCTTGACTTCTTTTCTACTTGTGGCTTCTTAGTTAATGAGGGACAATCTGATTTTATATGGCCTTGCTTCCCACATTCAAAGCAAGTGATTGAGGAGGAGTTGTTGTTCTTGTTCTTGTAGTCATTCTTTTTCCTTTGGAATGGTTGCTTGTTCTTCCTTAGAAATTTGGAGAACTTTCTAACAATGAGGTTGACATTTTCATCATCTTCCTCTTCACTTGAACTATCATCTTCTTCTATCTTTGAAGTTGCAGCCTTTAATGCTATGCTTTTGTGCTTTTTATCTGCATCTTCATTATTTGTTAGTTGAGATAATTCAAGCTCATATTCTAAAAGCTTACCAAACATAGCTGCCATTGGCATTTGAGATAGATCCTTAGATTCTTTAATGGCTGTGACTTTAGGTTGCCAATCCCTTGTTAGACACTTGAGAATTTTGATGTTTAACTCTTCTGCATCAAAGATTTTACCAAGTTTAAGCAAGTGATTTACAATGTGGGTAAATCTAGTTTGAAGCTGTGAGATGTTCTCATCATCTCTCATTTTGAACATTTCATATTCATGAATGAGAGAATGTTTTCTTGATCTCCTCACATCTTCAGTTCCTTCATGTGTGACTTCAAGCAATTCCCACATTTCTTTGGCACTTTTGCACCTAACAGTCCTGAAAAATTCATCAGAAGATAAAGCAGAAGTTATCATATTTTTTGCCTTGAAATCATATTGAACCATTCTCTTTTCAATTTTTTCTGACATTTCATCCCATTCTTTTGGTATTGTTTTGTTATCCACAATTTTGGTTGGAATGTAAGGACCTTTTTCAATACAGTTCCAAGCTCCCGGGTCGTTTGATTGGATAAAGATTTGCATCCTACTCTTCCAAAAATTAAAATGTTCCCCTTCAAACAAAGGAGGTCTATTCAATGAGGCTCCCTCTTTGAAAGTTATTTAATTAGTATTCATTGTACTGAATTTTGAAAAGATTTTGAGCAAATTACAAGAACCTGCTCTGATACAATTGAAAATAGAATGAACACTTATGCAAATAACCAATAGGGGGGTGAATTGGTTTTACCTCAGATTTTTTAAAATTTAAAACAAATTTTAAACACAGCGGAAGACTTTGAAAGAAGGATCGTATCTTAACCAATTAAGAAATCTATCTTTTGAAATAAACTTTTATCTCAATCAACCCACTCTTGAGCTTCAACCAATCTTGTGATGTAAACAAATATAATACTTCAAGAACAATATGAATATGAACAGAAAAAATGCAATTACACACTAGATTTATACCGATTCACCTCTCAACCTCGGAGGCTACATCCAGTTTTACTTCTAATCAGCCTTGATTAAAGTTTCCACTATAACAAAATGAATATCTTTACAAGCAGACACAGATCTCTTTTACCCACCCTAGGTAAAATTCAAAATCTAAACCTATAGACTTCTCAAAAGATCTAAGAACCAGAGATCCCCTCTCTGTTCTACCCACTAGAAACCTATCTAGCAATGCTTTAAAGATACAAATTTTTATATGAACAAACAACAACAAAACAATCAATTTCTAAACAATACAACAATGAAATTGATTCAAGAAAGATATCACCTCAATATCCTCAGTGAAATGAACGAATTTAAATGATCAAACCAGACTGAGAATGAATGTCATGATCTTTCTTGATGAAATCTTTTGACAAATAGTGCTTCAACACAAGCTTCTCATGAAATATGTAACTCAACAAATGAGATTCTTCATGATTCTTGAAACTATTATGAATGAATGTTTCTAATGTGCCTTGGTGCTTTTGAAATCTCCAGAGAGTGTTTACAAGGCTTTTTCTGAAAACTCATTAAATCTTATTTCACTTAATGAGCTACATCAATTTATAAAAAACAGAATTAACTGCCTGTAATCGATTATTCCATAAGTGTAATTGATTATTTTAACTCATGTAATCGATTAAGGTTCCAAAATAATTGATTAAAGTGTTCATCAGAAATCTGGAAAAAATCTCAAGAACAAATAATCGATTAACTCATGTCGTAATCAATTATTCCAGGAGATCTGGATTTTCTGAAACACTAATGTAATCGATTAACGCTCAAATAATCGATTATCACAAGAAGTGTGAAAAACTCATCAATGCATATTCAATCAATTACAACAATCTGGTAATCGATTAAACCAAATAAAATTTCTTCTGAAAATTATGCAGATGCTTATATAATTGATTAATCCGTCAAGTAATCGATTATCACATAATGACTTAACATAATCAGCCTAATATAATCGATTGCAAGAATTTGGTAATCGATTAAAGTGTTCATATGATAATATGCAGTTCTGTAAACATGCAATTAATCGATTAAATATGATCAGTAATCGATTAAAACAGTGAAAAACACTTTTTGTGAGAACTTCAATGCTTTAATGTCATGCCAAATGATTCATGTGTTTTATGTGACTTAATCATGAATTGATGAATGAATGTATGCATGACTTAATCAACCTATGTGAGGAATAAGAGATTTTATCTTTCTTGAACCAAGCTTTTGAACAAAATACATATGCCATCAATTTGAGTGGGCATGTAAAATGAAAACTTATGATTATCTAGACTTGATTCTCCATGATCTTCCTCAACATATTCTTCATCATATCTAACAAAAACTAACCCTATATGGTTATCCCTAATTTGATACTCACATTTCCTTACATAGTTTTTCATATAAAAAATTATTAAAGCATCAAAATGACTGCAGGAAACAAGATTCTATCACAATCATATTTTTATTCACATTGTAGAATAGTTAAGAAAGTACATGGAATAGCCAAGCAATGTGGTTGTTGCATGAGATAGACAACACCCGACATGTTTTCACGATAAGCAGTCAGTACTTTAGCGGTGTTCTAGCAAGTATTGAAATGAAGTCCCCCTCCATTGTTATCCAAGAACTCTTAGCTTCCCTCCATCATTCAGGATACACCTCCTCACACCTTTGTTGCAGCCATCTTTCCATTCCTGACCAATGCATCCTACTCTAAAAACCATACAAAATTCCATAATTCGATTGTCAAAACTAGGGGTAGCAAATGAATCCATTTATCCACTATCCATCCACAATAAATCCACTCAATCAATCCATTACATAAAAAAAATAAACAAATGGATGGATCCAAATCCATGCACTTCATTTTATGGATGGTTAATGATCCATGCATTAATTTTCAAATTCCAACAGATCCTCTAATCAATACTTAATGGATTTAAACCTGTCCAACTTAATAATAAAGGAATTGTGGGTAATATTCGACCAACATCGGCTAGGATTTTTTTCAGTCGTAGTTGGTCGGGTTTGGTAGACATTGGCCCTAATTTTTTCCCCAATAATAGTTTTTGCCTAATATTGGTTGAGACTATTTTTCAGCTGACGTCAACTAAGGCTATTTTTCAATAGACATTGGCTGATGATGTTTTTCAACCGACGTCAGTTGATGCTATTTTTCAGACAATGTCAGCTATGGTTTTTTCCGGTCAACTTTGTTTAGGGCTATTTTTTGGTCGATGTCATTTACAGGATTTTTGCCTAACTTCGACTGATGATGTTTTTTAGCCAATTTCGGTTGATGTTATTGTTCAGGCGATGTCGGCTTGGGTTTTTTTGGCAAACTTTAGTTGATTATGTTTTTGAGTCGAGGTTGGCAGATGCTATTTTTAGACGATGTTGGCTAGGGTATTTTTTGTCCGACTTTGTTTAGGGCTATTTATTTGCTAACTTTGGCTAATAATGTTTTTAAGCCAACATCAGTCGATGCTATTTTTCAGACGATGAAGCCTAGGATTGTTTGGCTGACTTTGGTGGGGGATAATTTTTGGCTGATGTCTTCTAGAGTTTTTCAACCAACGTTGACTGATGAATTTTTCGACCAACATTGGTCGAAGCTATTTCTGGTCGACTTTAGCAACGGTTTTATTTCGGTATGTGTCTTCCGAGGCCATTTTTGGCCGACATTGACTAGGATTTTTGGTTGACATCGATCATGGCTATTTTTTGTTGACATTGACAGGGTTTTAGGTTGACATCAATCATGTCTATTTATTGCTGACATTGGCTAGGTTTTGTTCCTGACAATCTCAATTGAGGCTTTTTTTACAACTAACATCAACCAATGTTATTTCGATTGATGTAAGGTGGGACTATTTTTTTTCGATATCGACTAACAATGTTACTGACAAACATCATCCGAAAAAACCCTAGCCGACATTGACCAAGTTTTTTTTATCATCTTACAATCAATTGAAAACACCCTAGCCGACATCAGTAAAAAAAATCTATGGCCAATGCCAACCGAAAAAAGTCTGGCAGCAAAAAATAGCCATGGCTGATGTGTGTCAAAATTCATCATTGGTCGATGTCAACAAAAAACTAGCCTTAGTTGACATTGATTGTAAAAACCTAGTTTACGTCAGCAAAAAATAGTCTCGACCAATGTCGGAAAGAGAAAACTAGTCGACATCAGCCAAAAAAATAGTCATTGTCATTGTCAGCCAAAAATAGCCTCACCTGACGTCAACCAAATATATCATAGTTTTTGCCAACAAAAACAAGTCCTGGCTAATGTCAGTAATAAAACCTTGCCGATGTTGGACAAAAATATTTACGACCAATGTCGACCAAAAAATCCTAACTGATGTTTGCTAAAAAACATCACTGACCAACATTGACCATGAAAACCTAGTCGACCATGACCAAAAAAATATTCCTAGCTGACATCAACCAAAAAATAGCCCAAGCCAACGTCAGCAAAAAGAAACTTAGTTGATATCAAACAAAAAACATCATCGATCAACGTTGGTTGAAAAATAGTCTCGACCGATGTCGCCAAAAAATTAGTCTCGGTCGAGGTTAGCAAAAAAAAATTAATTTTTAAAATTTTAAACTATAAATAATTGAGTTTAAAGTTTTTGTTTGTGGATGGATTGGATGGATATCCATCCATGAAAATAGTGTTAATGGATATATTTTTTATCAAATGGATCAAATTGGATCAGATCCATTAAATAATTTTTAATGGATCATAATGGATTAATGGATTATTTTGATCCAATCCATTAGGATTTATCCGATCCATCCGTTTGCCACCCCTGGTTAAAACCATACAAAAAATACAACTTTAAAAAGAAATCAAAGAACTTGTTACACAGAACAACTAAATTAAATTAAATTAAGTTAGAGAACTTCAATATGTTACATCTTTGATCATTTTCATTTAAATTGAAATATGTGTGCAAATGGTATCTACTTAACAACTATAATTTAATTTAATTTGTCTGAAATTTCAAGTTTATTTGGAAGCTTATAAAATGCTTGGTGCAAATAGATCCTGAAGGAAACAAAAAGAGTTGAAAAAGTGAGGAAACTAATAGGTCTAAGGAGGGATATGCAATGATGGAAACGACATTGTTTCCCTTGCTGGAAATTGATTGGAGAACAGAGTGACCGATGTCAGAATCAGAGCCCCACCACTCGAAGGAGTACAACTAGTCACCTTCATCCTCCGTGTGTTGTCACACCGCCATCAAGAAATGGTGGAGATGGTCGAAAGCGACTCGTGCTTTTCTCCACATGAGGTAGAACCCTAATTGATAGGGTTTTAGATTTAATTAATTGTCTTATCATATTTCATGTCATTTAATTAAATATATTATTAATTATTACATAATATTTTATTAATTAATCATGAACTAAATTAAATGTGATGAAATCACATTTAATTTATTCAACCGCTCCAATTAATTACTTTATATTTGTGACCCTATAAGTTGCCACTATTTATTATTATGGGGATCCTATAGGCTCTTACTAGACTAGCAATAATATTATTTATAATATAATGGACAATTATTGACATCTAACAATGCATCGTTGTCACCCAATCTATGAAATAATCAGTAAATCAATTTCAATCTTACTACAACCATTTCTACTGTGTAGTCTTTATCCTAATAGTCACACCAAACAATCCCAAACTTAAAGATTTGATTGCCCTTAAGCAATCATTGTGGCTTAAAAAAATAATTGGAATCAAATGAAACAAAGCCTAGAGAAATAGAAATGCAAGTAATAGATTACAAACATAATGAATATTTCATACAAGCCCAATTAGAGCTCAGGTCTCTGAAATCAATGAATGCACTAAAATGGTCACTCCTTACCTCACTCACCAAGTGTTTAAAAACATGAAAAATTCACCCATACTTCCTCAATAAGAAAATACTACTAGTAGGCTTGATAAGGAACCTTATCTCCACTAGAAAATCCTAAGAACATGAATAAGTCAAAAGGTTTTTTGTGTGGTTGTAACAGAACTAGGGGTCAAAGAACAAGGTAGGGAACTGAAACGACATGATATGCAAAGGTTAAATTATTCCAAAACAATTTTAGTACCATGACAAAATACATGAGCATTAAAATTCATAACAAGTGGACTACTTTCCAAGTTTCACCCTTTATCATTCTTCCTTTTCTCACTTTCCAATTTCACTATTTTCATTTTTTTGTGAAAATTGACTTTCCACCCTTTTCTTTCTTACCTTCTTCTTCTTTTAATTTTTCCTTTCTCTTTGCATTCCTAAAAATCCATAAACTTAAAAATTACAAAGGGCACCCCAAACTTAGCACAAGGTTGCTAGAGATATTAAATTTTTTAAAAAATGTAGGATACAAAGGAAGAGAATACAATGCATGGCTAAAAAATAAGGGGGCAACTGTGAGTCAAACAAGTTCTAACTCTGGAGTTTGAAAAACAAATGTCTAATGCCTTGATCTTTACACGAACAAAATTGTAGTGCCTCAAACAGGTTCCAAAGCAAGTTCTAGGGAGTACAAAGAAGTCAAGTTCACACTCAAGCACATAGAATAGGAGTAAAAAATAAATTTGGCAGCTAATGATTACCCTAATTTGGCTCAAAATCTCACATTTGTAGCTAAATTCAATGCAAGCTTTCAAATAAAAGATCTCATGCTAATTTTTAAAATTGTTTAGTGGTCATCATATTGGGCACTAATTCAAAGGAGTTAGGAAACAAATTTTACGGCACAAAGGATAAAGTCAAGATTCAAGGAGGTTTGGTGCTATGAGGCAAAAAAAAAAGTAACAGGGGGTACAGACAACGAATAGGGGGTGCCAGTAGCACAAAAAGGCAGTGCAGATACAACAAAGTGTAGGTACGAAAAGAAAAAGTGGAAAAAAAAATTGCACACCCAGACAAAGAAAAGTTACAAAGAAGCGTGAATTCTAAATGAAAATCCTAATGATGAAATGCAAAACTCAAAACAACTCCAAATTTAAAACCTACAGTGCCCCTAATAATGTAAATGTTAAAAGCAAAGGGATGAGAAATAGGACAAGACCCACTAATTTGGTGGGGAAAATATACCTTACCTAAGAAGGAGGATACTTAGATTTTTATGTGGAGGACGATGCATAGTGAGGCAAGAAATAGTCTACTATTTGTGTTGAGTGAAATTTTGAACTTCGAACTAGCACGGCATAATCAATAATTATCTTGTATAATCGACAAAGTGTGAATAGAGAGAACTTTTCACATAAAACCACATACGCACACAAACCAAAACAACATATTTATGATCACACACATACATGAACCAAACTAGACATTCATAAACACCATCAAGGCAAAAAAGAACCAAGACATAAGATTAAAACATATACACAAGAATGCATATGCATGTCAAACTAGATAATTTTCATATAGAATGCCTAGTTCATTTCTAATGGTGTATAATTTCTCCCTAGGCAATGGCTTTGTGAAAATTGAGCTAGTTGGTTGGTTATGTCTACAAACTCTATAACACAATCTACTTTATCCACATGATCCCTAATGAAATGGTGTCTTATTTTTTTATGCTTAGTTCTAGAATACATGACTGAATTCTTGGTCAAGTTAATTGCACTTGTGTTGTCACATCTCATGGCAATGTGATCAAGGTAGATACCAAAATCCTCTAGTTGTTTCTTCATCCAAAGGATATGAGCACAACTACCGATGACAATATATTCAGGCTTAGCTATAGATAATGTCATATATGCTTGTTTCTTAGAGTGCCAAGAAACCAAAGCACTCCCAAGCAAATGACATGTTCCACTAGTACTTTTTCTATCTACCATACATCCTGCATTATCCGAGTCAGAATACCCAATTAAGCTAATAAATGCACCCTTAGGATACCATAATACTACTCTTCGCAGCAACTAAATTAGATTCCTTTAGATTAGCTTGAAATCTAGAACATACACAAACGTTATGCATAATGTCAGGATGACTACCAGTTAGATATAAGAGAGAGCCAATCATACCTCTATATTTTGATTCACCTACACGTTTACCTTTCTTGTCCAAATCAAGGTAGCATGAAGTATCCATAGGTTTTGATAACTCTTTGGATTGCTCTATACCAAATCTTTTGAGTAAGTCACTACAATACTTGGATTGGTTGATGAAGATACCACTATCCAACTATTTTATTTGGAGTCCTAGGAAGTAAGATAACTCCTCCATCAAGGAAACTTCAAATCCTCCTTGCTTGGTCTCAGCAAACTCTTTGCACAAGGAATCATTAGTAGCTCCAAAAATAATGTCATCGACATAAATTTGAACTAGTAAGATGTCATTTTTGGTTTTCTTAATGAACAAGGTAGTGTTAACCTTACCTCTTTCAAATTTTTGTTCGAGTAAGAAATTACTTAATCTTTCATATTGCTTAAGTCCAAAAAGTACTTTCTTTAGTTTGTATACATAACTAGGGAAGTCATGATCAACAAATCCAAGGGGTTAAGAAATATAGACTTCCTCTTTATGTAACCATTTAAAAAGGCACTTTTGACATCCATTTGGAAAAGCTTAAAATCCATTAAGGAAACAAAAGCTAGAAGAAGTCTTGTGGCCTCAAGTCTTACAACAGGGGCATAAGTTTCATCATAATCAATACCTTTTTCTTGGCTATAATCTATGGCTACTACTAAACAGACTTTATTTTGGTAATAAAACCATCTTCATAAATGTTGTTTCTAAACACTCATTTAGTTCCAATTACATGTTGAGCATTAGTTCTTGGCACAAGATCCCAAACTTCATTTCTTGTAAATTGATTCAATTCTTCTTGCATTGCCAACAAACAATTGTTCATCAAGTAGAACTTTTTCAGTAGATTTTGGCTCTACTCGAGATACAAAAGTCACATATCTACAAAAGTTATTAAGAGAGTTGCGAGTGGTTATCCCTTTCTTTATATCACCTATTATGTTGTCAAGTGATAAGTCCCTAGAGGTTCTAAATTCTTTGGGCAGCTCTTTTATAGATTGTTGGCTTGTATCAACATTTCTCCAATATCAATGGTCTAGTCTCCTCAAGGTTGCTAGAATTTTCAGAATTTCCTGCATAATCATCATTTAGATTTTCTCTTTACTCGTGATTTTTATTCTCATGGTCACACATTTCATCAAAAGCAATATGTACAGAATCTTCAACTGCTAAACTTCTTCAATTGAAAAATCTATATGCTTTGCTAGATAAAAAATAACCTAAAAGGATTGATTCATCGACTTTTGAATCAAACTTTCCCAAGTTATCTTTTTAATTATTCAAAACAAAGCATTTGCTTCCAAAGACCCTTAAGTGTGATATGTTAGGCTTTCCTCCTTTGTAAAGTTCACAAGGTGTGGATTTCAAAATAGGTCTTCCAAAAACCTCTTGAGAACATAACAAGTTTTACTTATGGTACCCATCCAAAAATAATTTGGTAAGTTAGTTTCATTTAACATAGTTCTTGCTAGTTCTTCCAAAGACCCATTTTTCCTCTCTACAACCCGAGTTTATGGAGTTCTGGGAGTGGAAAATTGTGTGAAATCCCATTTTTTTCACAAAAAGTTTCAAAATCTTCATTTTGGAATTCACCTCCATGATCACTTCTCAAGGTCTTGAGTTTCAAATATTCTTCATTTTGAATAACTTTGCATATTTCATGAAAGCTTTAAAAATGTCATTTTTAGAGCAAGAAAAAGAGTTCGTGTAAATCTTGAGTAATCATCATCAATGACAATAATAGTTACCTCCCAAAATCATAGTTCTAGAGGGGTCAAACAAGTCCAAGTATAGAAGTTCCAAAGGTTTAGATGTAGAAACTAGACCTTTTGGTTTAAAAGAGACTTTGACTTGTTTGCATTTTCACAAGCATCACAAAGCTTATCCTTTTGAATTTTAAGTTTGGGAGGTCCTATTACAAGATCTTTGGCAATGAGTTTATTCATATGATTCACATGAATATGTGCAAAATGTCTATGCAAAAGCCATGCATCATCATTCTTACTCAACAAGCATTTTCATTCACTAATGGATGCTTTTCTAGATCTAGCATGTAGATATTATCAAGTCTATTTCCTATCAACTTCATGTCATTTAAAGGATTGCAAATAATGCAAAATGTGTAAGTGAAGGAAATATCAAAGCCTTTATCACACAATTGACTTATACTAAGCAAATTGTGCTTAAGACCTTCCACATATAGAACATTTTCAATACAAGTAGTTTGTGAATTACCTACATTACCACAACCTAGAATCTTTCTTTTGTTGTTGTCACCATAAGTAAACAATCCACCTTGTTTCGTCATTCGAGAGACAATTTTTTATTTGTCTCCGGACATATGCCTTGAACAGTCACTATCCAAATATCACATTTGATTGCTTGACTTTAAGGCATACCTAACAAAACGAATTTAGAGAGAAGATTCAGGTACCCAAATAATGTTGGATCCTTTTGGGTTAGAAGTCTTTTGGTTTCCTTTGGGAATCCACTTATACTTCCCACTAGGAATACCATATCTTTTGATGAAACATGATGAAGAGATATGACCTTTATACATGAAATAGTGACATGAAATGAAAGGTGAGGTGGCAAGTGTAGATGTAACATCCCAATTTTCCATGTGTGTTTAGTAGACAATGTTATTGTTTTGTTGTTTGATTGGGTAGTGTTTTTAGACTATTGAAATGGTAGAAAATGATATGTTACCATAGGATACCTAAGCATGGTTAAGCTCTTAAGTTTTTAAGCTAAAGAGAATAAGGATAATTCAGAGAAAATCCTTTGCTCAAATAATGGTCAACTAATTAATGGCTTAGATGTTAATAATTGGATTTTGGTATGGAAATAGAAATTATAAGCTTGAAAGAAAACTAGTAATTAATGTAAGTAAGGTTAAAAATTAAGTGGGGATAAGTAAGGTTGATTAATGGTGATCTAGATTTCATAGAATTAGAAAATGGGTGATTAAGTCATAAAAGTTTAAAGTGGAGGGCATTTTTTTAAATGACTATAAACCTAATTTAAAAATATAATTTAGTTTAATTAGTTGGTGACAAATTAAAGTGTCAAATCATATGATGTAGAATAATTAAAATAAGTTAGAGTTGTAACACCTTGAAAAATTACAACCTAGACTGACAAAAAAACTTTGGGTTGTGTCATTTGGGGTGTGTGAATTTAATTTCAGTAGTTATATGTTTTTAATCAAAGAATTTCGTGCTATGCATATATATGTATCTGATTGGTTTAGTAAAGCTTGGCAAAGAAATAAAAACTGTCTGAGCTAGTTTTTCATCTGTGCAAGAATTGCATATTGCATTGAGTCACAGTGTAATTTGTCTATGTGTGAGATTTACTCTAAGAACACGTATTCCTAGGGAGGTTAGCACAATAATTGGGAAATTTATTGCATTAATCAAGTCATTTAGGATAGAATTTACAAGTTTTAGTAAAAGCAGAATTTCCATTTTTGGCAAAACTCTACTTTAGCCTTTTTAAGTAAAAATTTAAAAATTGAAGCACACCACATATGGTAATGATGTACATGTTTTCCATGGATGAGAAAGGTTCATGGGTAAAAATTGTGTGATTAAGACAAGCCTACACAATAATCCAATGGACCATGTTCTAAGCTTCTTCTATAAGTTCATTTAGACTCCAAAACTCACCATTCATGTTCATTCTTCCTCTTCTTCATGAGCTGGTCAAGAGGTAACGAGACACCATTTCCAGTCTTCTTCCAAGATTTACCAAGTGTTCTTTAGCGCTTCTTCATCAAGCTTAGGTAAATGACCTTCATTTTCAACTCTAACTTGATTTTCACTTCATTTTCTTGCTTTATTCTCACTTGTAGTTTCAAAATCATATTTTGCACTCTTGAAGGTTGAAAACTTGAATATAAACTCCCTCATTCTTCCTTCTAAATTCCATGGAGACTATAAGAGGTAAGGGAGATCTCTCTAACTCTTGAACCCTATGTTTGTTGTTAAACTTGAACATGTTGTGTTGAAATTTTCGTGCTTGCTTCCTTGTTCTGGATCTATGTTCTGAGATATTTTCCTTCATTTTTTATGCCAAAAATGAGTTCTTTGAGTGTTAAAACACAATGTTAGCCTTAAATTTCACCTAAATCATAGTTTTCTAGCAAAAGTTATGAATAACACAAGTTTTAGAACATTTTACCAAATAAAATCTGTCACAATAATAATCTGGAAGTGATAGCTGTATAGAGTGGTTTTATTAAAGTTTTGACCTCAAAAATGAGTTTGTTAGGTGTGAAAATGTAGAGTAGCATATAAGATTTGTGAAAACTAAGCGACAAAGTGATTTTAGATAGCAGACAGTTTAACATTGGAAATTGTGCATTAGGATAAAGTTACCATATAATTATTTAATTTTGGAACTGTTGATTTAATTATTATATGATGGCTGAGATAAACTACAAACTCTGATGACTGATGCATGCTCTGAAATTGAGATGATTTAATCATCTTTGTTGACAATATTTACTTTTTCTGCTGAGATATTATTATTATTGTTGAATGATAAGACCGACAGAGTGTGAACTCCAAAAATTATATATATGGTGTGTGAATTTATATTTTGTTATATATAGGTATATTGTCATTTTATCTGTACGCATTGTGGTTTGGGTTCGAGGGTGTTCGACACTCAACAAATTGCTTGTTATAAATTTTGGGATGTTGTAAATATAGTTGTAATGTTGCCAAATTTTCAATATATTTGTGTGAAAAGTTATTTATATCACTTAAAGTTAGGGGGAGCATGAGTAAAAATTAGAAGTGCCTATAACTAGTGTGTTTGTTTTATCTGTTTTGATATAACTCTCTATCTTTGCAAATGCTGAGAAAGTTTTCAGGATTAACAATTTCTTCCTAAGAAGCATCAATTGAGTATTTGGCATGCTCAAATCAAAAAGGGGGAGCTTGTTAGATATGATGAAGAATATGTTGAGGAAGATCACGGAGAATCAAGTCTAGATAATCATAAGTTTTGATTTTTACATGCCCACTCAAATTGATGGCATATGTATTTTGTTCAAAAGTTTGGTTCAAGAAAGATAAAATCTCTTATTCCTCACATAGGTTGATTAAGTCATGCATACATTCATTCATCAATTCATAATTAAGTCACATAAAACACATGAATCATTTGGCATGACATTAAATCATTAAAGTTTTTACAAAAAGTGTTTTTCATTGTTTTAATCGATTACTGATCATATTTAATCGATTAATTGCATGTTTACAGAACTGCATATTATCATATGAACACTTTAATCGATTACCAAATTCTTGTAATAGATTATATTAGGCTGACTATGTTAAGTCGTTCTGTGATAATCGATTACTTGACGGATTAATCGATTATATGTGCATCTGCATAATTTTCAAAAGAAATTTTATCTGGTTTAATCGATTACCAGATTGTTGTAATCGATTAAATATGCATTGATGATTTTTTCACACTTCCTGTGATAATCGATTATTTGAGGCATTAATCGATTACATCAGTGTATCAGAAAATCCTGACCTCCTGGAATAATCGATTACGACATAAGTTAATCGATTATTTGTTCTTGAGAATTTTTCTAGATTTCAGATGAACACTTTAATCGATTATTTTAGAACCTTAATCGATTACATGAGTTTAAATAATAGATTACACTTACGGAATAATCGATTACAGACAGTTAATTCTGTTTTTTATAAATAGATGTAGCTCATTAAGTGAAATAAGAGTTTATGAGTTTTCGAAAAAAGCCTTGTAAACACTCTTTCAAGATTTCAAAAGCACCAGGGCACATTAGAAACATTCATTCATAATAGTTTCAAGAATCATGAAGAATCTCATTTGTTGAGTCACATATTTCATGAGAAGCTTGTGTTAAAGCACTATTTGTCAAAAGATTTCATCAAGAAAGATCATGGCATTCATTTTCAGTCTGGTTTGATCATTTAAATTCGTTCATTTCACTGAGGATGTCCAGGTGATATCTTTCTTGAATCAATTTCATTGTTGTATTGTTTAGAAATTGATTGTTTTGTTGTTGTTTGTTCATATAACAATTTGTATCTTTAAAGCATTGCTAGATAGGTTTCTAGTGGGTAGAACAGAGAGGGGATCTCTGGTTCTTAGATCTTTTGAGAAGTCTATAGGTTTAGA
>PYAF01001890.1:3164-16121 GCA_007407185.1 Glycine tomentella
ACCTGTGGCGCGACCCGCGCCACACCCCGCGCGATCCGCGCCACACTCCAAACCCAGTTGGCGCTCCCAGCGCCAACTCTGGCGCTCCAAGCGTGGACCTCCAGAGAACCTCGCGCTACCAGCGCGAGACTGGCGCCCCAGGCGCCACCTTCCAGAGAGTCTGGCGCTATCCGCGCCAACTCTGGCGCTGTCCGCGCCGTACCCTTCACAGGGGTTCTGTTACTATGTTCCCGCGCCATCAGCGCGGGACCTGGCGCCACCCGCGCCACAGGGAGGGTCCTTACAAGATTGTTGAATATAGGAGGAGTTGGAAGAAAATCAAGTCAAAGATGAAGCTTGTTGAAGGAAGATTTTAGCTTTTCACATGCCAAGACATTTGTAATGGGTTAAGTGTATGAGAGACTAATCTTATGATCCTTGCATTGCATGAACGTGACCATTAACATGCATACATGATTTTACTAAAGCATTAAAGCTGTTCATGTTTTATAACAAATTTAATTTCTCATGGTTAAGTTTTTGGAAAAACAAAATATCACTGCTTTAATCGATTACACAAGGATATAATTGATTACCAGCTTTTGTTTGATTTTGGAAAAGCCATGAAGAACGCTTTAATCGATTACTAGCGACTCGTAATCGATTACATAGCACAAAATGTAAATCATGATTATTTGTCTTAATCGATTACAACTTTAAGATCAATCAATTGACAATCAAGTATATTTACCATAAAAATAATATTTATTGGTACAGTTATAGCTAGTGATTTAACCATTTAAATTCAATGAAACATATTTATTAAGTATACATTCATTAATAATATTGAATTATAATGCAATAAAAAATATAAAAATAATACATTCGTCAATAATTTAACCTTGCCTCAACACAACAGTCAACACCGACAGTGTATGTAGCAACTGACTCTACTCCCCAGACTCAACAGTCAATAGTTTGAGGATTTCAACATCACAAATCTTGAAGATTGCAAGAAAATTTTTATGTGTATTTTTTTGTATGTGATGATTCAGATGATGTAATGCTTATTTTTTTGGGCTATCTCATGCACATGGTATGTTAAAGTTTGAATGAAATTACCAATTCCAGTTGATATGTTAAAGTTTTGGTTCTCATTTAGTTTAATTTTGACTCATGATATTCTGATTTACTTGCACACTACTGTGACATTGTGATATGATCACTATAAGAAAAAAACCTATACCAACAAACACTTTTGCTTACAGATACATTTTATGGTAGGTAAAACTAAACAACTTTTACCTACAAAAATTTACTGTAAGTAAAATCTTGTATTAATATAATAAATATATAAAATTAAAAAATACTTCTACTTACGAACACTTAGTGTAGGTAAAATTTTAAAAATCTTTTGCCTACAATTGTTAGATGTAGGTAAAATTCTAAAAGATTTTCACCTACAGGCACTTAGTATAAGTGAAATCTTAAATAACTTATACCTACAACTAGATGTTGTAGATAAAACTCATAAAGACTTCTACCAATAAATATTTCTACCTAAAAATGGTCTAAATTGTAGGAGCTAATTATATGTGGTGTAATCAAAACCAATATTTAAATATCATACCTGACAATAAAATTGAACTAAGCACTAGCTTTATACATGTACATTGTGCAGGAAAACTGGACCATTTAATACACTAGACTAGATTGAAGGCAAAAATTGACCTTTTACAAAGAAACCACGGGTAGTTAAGGATCTATATCTATATATGTACATGCATGCTTTTAATTTCGTTATTGTTTGATTTGATCATTCACTCACACGTGTCACTGTATCACTGATTTTAAATTAATATATATGACATTGAAACCTTAATTTTCCCCGACACTATATGGGAGAAGATTTGGCTTCAATGAGCCTCAAAGAGCTTCAGAGTTTGGAGAAACAATTGGATACTGCTATCAAAAACATTTGCACAAGGAGGGTTCATATATAGCACATAATTCATTATTTTAATTTCACTTTCATGCTTCATGTGTATGTGTTAGTTTGTCACTTGTAATTGAAATGTGTTATGTTTTAATAGAATGATCTCATGTATGAGTCCATTTGTGAGCTTCAGAAAAAGGTATCTCTTTAACTCCAAGTTTATCTAGGCTTTAGTTTTAGCTTTCTATCTTGAAAGTGGAAGACAATTGTAATATCACTGTGAACATAAAATGGTTATATATGTGTATCTCTCTAGAAAAAGAAAACTGATGGCAGATTACTTGTCTTAGACAGGTAAGCATGCAAGATATTCCTAGTTTATTATGATGTTTTTAGTTTGTGTTAGTGATATTCTAGAGGTGATTTAGGTAGCTAACACTCAAGAGACTAAGTTTTTATGATGGACTATAGCCACTGAAAATTATGCAGAAAATTTAGAAGAAGAGGAAAAGTATTTGGGCTTGAATGGCTCTTTGTTTTGATTTATTTTCTGACTTACTTTTTGCAGTACATTCATAAGTATTTATAGATTGAAAAATAATCCTTAGAGTACTATGACAGTTACAAATATAAAGAGTCACATCTAAGAACATTTTATCATATGTCCACTAAGCACTTATTAATTTTACTCCAGTAAGTAATTATCACAACACCTTATTTAACAGTTTGCAATATGCTATTTGTATCTTACTGGTGCTTGGAATACAACCTGATTGTATTGCATTTTTTTTTGTGCTAACAGCTAGGTTTTATTACTTACGGGGGTGGGGGTTATATAATGCTACAACTTCCTATTAAAATATTTTCGTTCATTTTGTAATATGAGAAAAAAAAAGGGTTCACACTTACTGTATTTTATGATTAGAAATTAATATATATATATATATATATATGTTGAATAATATTGTTGGACTATTGGCATTCGTACCAATGTCGTCGCAGGTTATAAAGTTTATAAAGATCGTCTCCCCAGGGACTTGAGTTACTCAGTTATTTTTAAATAAAACAACAGTTTAATAGTTATGTACAATAAGTATAAGCGAAATTTCATGAGTTGGTGACAATAACGTAAATAACGAAAATAAATAAATAACGGAAATAAAACGCGTCGAAATTACGAAAAACTATGGAAACAAGTAAAGCAAGTTTAATTAATTTAAGAAAAGTGAGGGATTGGACTTCATCATTCATACCTTTAGTATCCAATTAACAATACCATGTATAAATCATTTTCTATCATTATTGATGCACACGTTAAATCACCCATAATCGATCTCTTGCATTTGAGAATCCTAAGGATATTTACTAAATATCGATCCCTCACATATGAAATAAATATCCCAGCATTATAATCATAATCTCGTGTTGGTTGCAATCAAAATGTTATGCTCTATTCCTAGCAACGTAACGTAATCAGTGAAATCATTCAGTTCAAATCCTAAGAGTACTTTCTAGTCAAACTTATAATCCAATTTCATGAAACTAGTGATCAAGTAGAATCAAGCATTAAGAATATAATGAAATCACCAATAAATAAGTAGAAAAGATTCATGCATATAACAAATATTAAAAGAGATACATAAGGGTAGAAGATTACATCCAATCCTTAGAGAAAATTAGCCAAACATTGTGAAGAGCACACGATCAACTGAAGAAATGATGAAGGAAGCCATCACTGATCGACTTCGACAGAGTTTCCTTACCAATTTCTCACTTCTCTTACTCTCTCTAAGCTCCTAATTCTGATCCTCATGTTCTCTCTCACTCAAAACTTGAAATTGTCTTCATTTGCATGGCTTTTTATAGCCATTGGTGACCAGCTTAGGCCCACTCGCCCAGGCGACTGATTTGGCCTTGTTTCACTCGCCTGAGCGAGTTAAGACTTACTCTTGAAGGACTCCACTCGCCCAGGAGAGTGTTTTCTTCACATTATTCTTGCCTGGGCGAGTTAATACTTCATGTTGAAGAAAGGTCTTTAGCCTAGGTGAGTTCTGGGAGAATTTGCTTGCAGAATTTTCCTATATTGACCTTTTTGCCTCTTTTTACTTGTCTTGATTGCTTTGGATGTTCTGGATACAATTGATACCTATCAAAACACCGGATTTGATTGGACTAATCTTCCAAAATGTAAATAACATATTTATATATATGTACCAACTACAAAACAAATAGGATTAAGGCAGATTTATAAGAAAATTTAATGAAATCAAAAGATTAGTGTCATCATTATAATCCTGAAATTAACTAAAACATGACACTTATCAATAATTAATCCATTGATGAGCAACAAGGACATTGTGGGTGTTCTTTTTATCTTGCATCTGTCCATGCTCTAGTGTCCATTCCTAGATGTGAAGGGGTAAGTTGAGATCCCCCGTTAATAAGAAATACAAATTTCAACATATATTTAGGTGAATTTAAGTGAACTATTTTAATTCTAATTATTGTGTCTTGGTACATCTGCACAGACTTAATATCAGCAAATGGTGCTTATGTTGGTTTAGCCCCACCTGGAGATGCAGGGTCATGGCAAAGGGAATGCAAGGTGCTCTTCACTCACTTAAGGAAAAGTAGCATTTTAGTTGCATGAGTTGTGAAAACAATAGTGAACACACACAAAAACCAAGAGGGGGTGAATTGGTTAAAACAGAGTCTTTAAAAAATTCTTTTAAAAACAAGCAGCAAATTTAGGATCTTTATCACAATAAGAATGCTTCAATCAATCAAACCACTCAGTTCAAGAATACAATTACTTAAAACATCACTTGTTGAGTAATAAAAGATTTCACCAAAAGAATCACAGTTTAAGATAACAAGAAGAAATTAAGGAATAGAGATCAACACAAGATCTTATACTGATTCACCTCTCAACATAGAGGCTACATCTAGTTTCTTCCAACCCAACACTAGGTTAGAGTTCCACTAAATCAAATTTTGTTTTTTACAAGCTTTTACAACTGATTACCTTATCAAACCTAGATAAAGAAACAGAAATCTAAACCCTATAGACTTCTAATGACCAATAACCAGAAACACCACTCTGTTCTTTCCTCTAGAGAACCTACTCTGAAAAAAGCTTTAAAGAGCCTCTTTGATCTAAGAACTTACAAGAAATAAAAGTAAACAAACAAATTACTGCAAGAGTTTAAGAGAGATACAACCTCATGATCCTTAGATGATGAATGAATGAATATTACCAAACAATCTCAGGTTGAATGAATGCAATTGAAATCAGCTCTCTTTGAGAAACTCTTAATAAATCTTGTTCAAACCAACATGATCAGCGATGCATAAGTTTTGGGTTTTGAAACAAGATCAATGCAACTCAGGATATCTCTTCTCAGACTGTGAGAGCTTTTATAAGTAATGAGTATTTCGCAAAATTAAGTTCTATATAAAACAAAAGACTCAACAGCTTTTATAGAAAACATTTGTAACTGAATGTAATCGATTAAATTAGCGCCATGTAATCGATTAAATTACCAAATAATCGATTAAAATGTTCTTATCATAACCTGGGAAATGAAACGACCAAATTAATCGATTAATCCGAGTCGTAATCGATTAAAGCAGACATGTTTAGTTTTGAAACAAGCTTAAGTAATCGATTACAAATTTTGGTAATCGATTAAGTCAGTGAAACATGATTTTCATTTTATGCTAAGTAATCAATTACGAGTAGCCTGTAATCGATTAAAATATTCTTCATGGCTTTTCAAGATTTAAAACAGAAGCTGATAATCGATTATATCCTTGTGTAATCGATTAAAGCAGTGTAAAATGATTTTTCCAAAACACAACCATGAGAAATCAATTTCTGTATGTAAACATAAAAACCTTTAAGCTTTATTGAAATCATGTATGCATGTCAATGATCATGTTTATGCAATGCAAGGATCATAAGATAAGCCTCTTAAACACTTAACAAATTACAAATGCCTTTGCATGTGAAAAGCTAAAAGTTTCTTCTAAGGCACATGCTTCATCCTTGACTTGATCTTCTTCCAGCTCCCCCTATATCCAACAAGTTGTACTTTTGTAAGGTGCTCTTCACTCGCATAGTTTGTGCTTAGTGGTCATTTTTTTTTTACATTTGGGGTCAGTATGGGGCTATGTGATCAGGGGGATCTTGCAAACTATGTGAGACATAACCTTGTTTTTCTTTTCTTTTGAAAAACACATTATACAAATAAAGATAATTACAAAAATGCTATTAGGTGCCCAAAAGAATTCTATACCAGATTATTTAACTTTTACTCCTAACAGGACTATCAATTCTGGACCATAGCAGATGAAAATGGATTTTTTACTACTAAAAGTGTAAGTCAAGGCGACTATAACCTTTTTGCTTGGGTTCCTGGTTTTGTTGGGGACTACAAATTTGGTGATTTGATGAAGATAACATCAGGTTCCTTAGCTTGGTCAAAGTTGAATTTGTTTTCCATCTTGCAAAATAATATGTTTAATAAACTTGTAAGGCAAGTTCTTACATTGAATTGGGTGAACTTGTATTGAGCCCTAGGGGATGGTCCCACATTGTGGGAAATAGGTATTCTGAATATATTTGCTACATAATTTTATTCTTGTGATCCCAATCCACAACATATTAATATGCTTTTTATCAACCATCTTGACAGGTGAGCTCTGTTATGTGCTATTAGGGGCATACTACTGTGATAATTCTTGACTTGGTTATCAATTTTTCTTTTTGTTTGTCCTTATATTGCTTTAATGGATTTTTTTTAATTTTGGAATCTATGCTACATATTATTATTACAATATGAAATGATGAAAAGGATAAAATCTTTATTGAACTGTACTTTTTATCCTTTTAATTGTGATTATTGCTCAAGTAATTTCTGCACTTATTCCATTGGCTGAAACATTAGTTCACACAAACCAAGTCCAATCTATCTATTTATGTATTTGTATCGAACTAAGTTCCAATATAGCTAACATCTAAGGTTGTTCAAATAATTAAAAAATAGAATTAAGTATATTTTTAGTACTTGTAATTTAACATTTTTTTTATTTTTTGTCCTTGTATTTTTTTTTTAATTCTTACAAATTATGTTTGTTTTATTTTTCGTAGGATCTTGTGAGAAGTTTACACTCATATTTTTCATATTTCGTGTGAAGAACCAGCTCGTTATGCATTTTTCGATCGTCCAAGAAACGTAGATGAAGAATAGGAGTGCAATCAATTTATATATAGCAATTCATATATCAATTATATTATCAAGTTTAATTCTTCAATAATAATTATGTTTCTAAGGCCTGCAATGTCTGCCATCTACACCATGTTTGCTCTGAGGTTCATTTTTGCATAAGGGTTTTTTTTAAAGATATTTTCTTTTTGCATGGTCAACTTGTTGATAGTGATATTGTACCTTGTTTTTTGACAATAAGTTTCTTTTTGACAATATTTTACCCTTTTTTTTCTTGTTATATATGATGTATATCTAATATGAAGTGGAAATTGAACTCCTGGTCCTAGAAAATTTACTGTATTTAATCATGATAAATGATGTATTTTCTATGAACAAGCTGTTATTGAAAATGTCATGTTAGCAATCCAAAACATTAGATAAGGTTCTATGGAACACCAATATATATATATATATATATATATATATATATATATATATTATAAAAAAACATCTAAGACGGTTCTTACGGAAAATTTTATCTTTCACCATAGTAAAAGTTTAAATGTTGTTTGGTGCAAGCTAATTTAGGAAAAAAAACAAATATGAATAGGTTGAAGTAGAATAGTAACAATTTAAAATTTAAATGTTGTTTGATGCAAGCAAATTTGGGGACAAAATCTAAATAGGTTGCATTAGAAAGTGTAGTTAGAAAATTTTATTTTAATTATATAACTTTTACCTACAGTTGGAGGTTGTAGGTATAGGATAATGACTTTTGCCTATGTTCATTTCAAATTATAGGTATCACTTCTAGTGACAATCAAATTTGACTGTAGATAAAAAAATATATCTTTAGGTATAACCTATAATGACAGATTATTAATGTCATTATATATCCCCTCAAAATTGACAGAAAAAGTGTATGTAGGACAAAGTCTAATATACATTTACCTACATATTTTTTTTACTTATAATGACAGTTTTTCACCATCGAAATAAATCATTTTTCTTGTAGTGGATGTATTTTGCACTAGCGTATAGATGGTTTGGAAATGCAACATG
Source organism: Glycine tomentella (assembly GCA_007407185.1). Lineage (NCBI taxonomy): Eukaryota > Viridiplantae > Streptophyta > Magnoliopsida > Fabales > Fabaceae > Glycine > Glycine tomentella. Next base: position 11,352 of record PYAF01001890.1, read on the forward strand.
CAAATGGTTATCTAGTAATATCACTAGCATGGAAATGCAAAAATATGGCAATATGTGCAACACACTTTTTGTCTCTATTACGGTTTTACCTTGTTCCTTGTTTTGTTTATATGTATGTCGATTGATCCCTAATGTATTTTGCACAATTAAAAAAGCAAGAATTATGAGGTGCATTTTTTGTGGTTTGGGACGGTGGAATTGGAGAGGACAGTGAGTATCAAACTTTAGCACTTTTAATTAAGTTTCTGGCTAAACTTTGGGACTATGCTCTCTTTGGCACTATATCAAACTTTGCTATCAATGTAGTTCATTTCAATATATTTTATTTTATAGCAAGAGATAGCACTCACATTGATATATATTATATGCTATTCTAAGGTAATTGATAGCACAACCACACGGTAACAAATCATACAACACTATTTATAATAACCCTGAGTCCCAGCGCGTACGGCGCGAGTTCTGAGCGCGAACGGTGCTGGATTCTGCAGAATTCTTCTGCAGAACTGTGGCGCTCCTGGCACCAAGTTGGCGCTCATGACGCCACAGTCTCTGGAGTGTCGTGCTCTTGGCGCGAGAGTAGCGCTCCCAGCGCCAAGGGTCCTAGTGGTTGACGCCTGGGGCGCCAGACTGGTTCTGGTGGCGCCAGACCACCCAGAAGACCTGTTCTTCTTTGCAGTTGGCGCGAGTGGTGCCATTGTGGCGCGGTCAGCGCCATAGTCTCTGGATGTTGGCGCTCTTGGCGCCAGAGGTTCTAGAGGTTGGCGCCCTGGGCGCGGGGTTGGCGCGGATGGCGCTGTGGTCACTTGCAGCTGGCGCGATCAGCGCCAGAGTGGCGCGATCAGTGCGGCAGCTCGGACAGACCCACTATATAAAGGCCATTTTTCGAGGCTTTCTTCTTCTTCCTCCAGCAACCCACCTCCATTGTTGAAGCTTCAAGCTTCACTCCTTCGCTATGGTTCACTAAAATACGTTCCTTGATACACCAATCTTGTGGAAATCACTTGTAGAGCTTGAATCCTTCCTCATTCTCCATTCAACCCACTCATTTTGAGAATCCCCTTTCTCAAGGGAAGTTCTTGGAACTCGAGTTCGGCGAGGAACGGCGGCGATTCACGGACACCCGAGGGGGAGTGGTCCAGAGGTCTTCCTTGTCATCTTTGAGGTAAGAAACTCGAGAATCACCATTTGATTTATGAGTTGGGGTTTTGGGTGAATAGTGACCCACTTGTAATAGAGCTAGTATTAGCCTTGGGTCCTTTAGAAACATGTGTTTAGAATGTTGTGAGGATGTAGGATTAGCTCTCAAATGTGAGTTTGGTGAACCTTGTTTTCTTGGCTCTTTGTGATGCATGTTGGTAAATAGGCTAAGTTGCTTAGCTTTGTTTTGACATGCAAGAGCCTTGGTTGGTGGCTTTGATGGCCTTGGAAGGCTATTGGAACAGTGCCTTGTGTGTGGAAGAACCGTTCAAGCCATGTGTGAGCCCTTGAGCCTTGGGCTTATGTAGAGCTTTGAACTTTCGATGTTGGCTTGCACCGAGTCTTGTGATGACTCAAGTGCCGTGTGGGCATGAGATAGACACTGAGGGTCTATGAGATGGCTTGTGAGTGATAAGCCTGGATGAACCTTAGGTTAGATGTTTTAGAAAGGATTGTGAGTCCTTTCATTGAAGCGGTTGAGAAACGTGTTATGTTTTATGCTTTGTGTGGTTGTTGGATGTTGATATATGTTTGTATGCCTTGCTTAGGGCGTGACACCTTGGGTGTCAGTGGCGTAGGCCACGGAGCAAGGGAAGAACTGCAGAGCTCGGCTTTGCTAGGTAAGTTCTTGGTCCCTTGGGGATGTTTCCCACTTGCTTGTGCTCCACCATACTCCGAGGGAGTAGTGGTTACATTCATGATACATGCATTATTGGTTATTGCATACTCATGATGATATATGCTTGTATCTGTGCTTGAGACATGTATGAAGCCTGTTTTTTAGATCTTCTGGCTAGTTAAATAGATATGGACCTCCCTAGGAGTAGAGCGCACCTCCTAGTTTGGTTTGCTCATGGTTGATGAGATCCCAGGGTGATGATGATACCTTAAGACCAAGAGATAGGTGTGTCCCGTTACGGTTGATTGCCTATTCTCGGAGGTACCATATACATGCGTCCATGCGTAAGGGGTAGCTCCCGATGGGATGGCACGGGTGTGAATTCCGATTTCACACTGAGGTTTGGTGTTGATTGGATCCACCGTACATAGAGCTAGATAGCTTGCTTGTATTGTTATGAGGGCCGGGAGGCCAGTGTGTTGTGAAACCTTGATGACTTGTGTCATGGTAAGTGAGCCAGGGTGGCGGAGATGCCTCCAAGGATCCTGAGCTTATTGAGATGTTTATCTCACCCCGTGTGGGGCTTATGTTCTTTCAGGTGATGCTTCTAGTAGAGAGGAGCGGTCTCAGGGCGGGAGGCCCCAGTAGAGACAGTGCTTGCTTGACTGTGAGGCAACAGTTGAGAGCTTAGAGCTTGGCTCAGTTTTTGTTGCTTTGTACCCCTGTAGAGGGAAGACATGTGTGTGCGCATGTAGTTTTGAGATATATATATATATTATATGTATGTCCTCGTGTGAGGAAGGGTTCGTGGGATCAAAAGCACTCGGATGCTTATTCTTTTGTATAGACACTTCGAGTGTCAGATGGTGTATTTTGTACATAACCAGTACTGTTATGTAACTATGTTTCCTCCTGTTTATATCTTTGAGATGTTTATGTTATCTACCTATAGTTATGTTGTGTGATCTGGATCGGCAGGGGCTTGTGTTGTTTTGAGATGAGATGTTGAGATTCCATACATAATGTAATCAAGAGATACAGTTTTGATTTATGCTTCTGTAAAGTTTTTAATTAACGTGATTAAGCGCTAATCTGATATAAATAATAATGATGATACACCGGGTGCACATGGGTGTAACATTTTATGGTATCAGAGCGGTTTCTTGATGGAAGCATTATGTATGGTGTTGTGTGTTGCTTTTGTTGCTTTTGACTATTGTTTGAGTTTGGCAAGACTATTACATGTGTGGACACTAGTTGTGGGCCTGATCAACTCACTGTTTGATGTGCATGTGTAGTGTCATGACGAGATCCAGAAACAATAGTGGGGCAACAAATGCTCAGCCCGATCCAGTGGCGGCTGCATTGGCGGCCATGCAGCATGAGTTGGCTGCTAATAGGCAGATGCAGGAGGCGATGCAGCATGAGATGGCTGCGAACCGTGCTATGAATGAAGCCTTGATGAAGGCTAATCAGGAGATGATAGATGAGATGAGAATCCTGAGAGGAGGTGACAAAGCATCCTTTGCTCCTCCTACACATGAGGGTGACGGTAGCCGTCATCAGGCTAGTGGTAGCCACATGAGAGAGGACCAGGTGTCCCATGCTGAGACTGGAGATGATGTGACAGCCCGAGGGAAGAAGCTTATCTCTTTTTGTAAGCATGACCCTCCAGTTTTCTTTGGTGGATATGATCCTGTTGCTGCAGCAAGATGGCTGCAGGCTTTGGAGAAGATATTCATGGTGATGGAGTGTCCTGATCACCAGAGGTTGCTGTATGCGACCTATATGCTTCAGGGCGATGCCCATGAGTGGTGGACCACCACATCACAGTTGCTGAGAGGCCGAGGAGATGTTATCACCTGGCAGATGTTTGAGGCTTGCTTCCTGGACAGATATTTTCCCAGGGATGCTAGAGAGCAGAAGCAAGCAAAGTTTGATGGTCTTGTTCAAGGGAACATGATTGTGGATGAGTATCTGGCCCAAGTTTAATGAGCTGGCCAAATATGCTCATTTCAGGAGATCCTTACCAGATGCGGACATCCTTGCTGCTAAGTTCCAGAGGGGACTTAGAGAGAGCATAGAGGAGCGGGTGGCCGGTAGCGGATCCCGTGACATGGACAGCTTGGTGAGGCAGTGTCGCCAAGTTGAGGACATGCTTGGCAGACACCGAGGCAGTCAGTCTTCTCCCTCAGTCAGACAGGAGGGGAGGAAGACCAGCAGTTCTGGCCCACCCGGTAAGGGTAAAGGCAAAGATTTGAGAGTCTCTACCTCTTCTGATAGATTCAAGAGAGGCTCTGGTCAGAGTGGCTTAGCTTGGAGGAGGTGATGAGTCACTATTTGTCACTATTTACTCATCTTTCTGTACTCATTTTAATCCCTGATTTGTGCTTAATTGTTTATATTTTGCACTGTTTCTCATTTAGGATTTAATTGGACCGATAATTCAGATTTTAACTAATTTGGATTTTCTAAGTTTAATTATTCCTATTTTTATTTTCAGGGCAGTTTAATAATTGAATGGGCTTGGAATTAATTCGTGGACTCGAAGATGGAGTGCCACGTCAGCATTATTTTCCACATCAGCATTTTATTTTCTTTTTATTTTATTTTAGTGATTTTTGCTTGGGCCAAAATTGTTAGGAAAGGCCCATTTTCGTTTGTGAGGCAGTCACTAGTATTTTTAGGGTTCTGTGCCCATGCAATTGGCAGCCAACACTATTCACGTTTTAGGGTTTTAGCAATATTTTCATTTTCTGCTTCTTCTCTGTTTTTCCAGTTTCGTTTCTATTTCAGAATACATTTTGCAATTTAATTCCAGTGCTTATTTCGTTCTGTTTCAATCTCGTTTTCGTTTCTGTTTAATTCTCCAATTTCGTTTCTGTTTCATTCTGTTTATTTCACTTTCAGTAATTAGGTTTTCGTTTATGTTTAATTCAATTCGTGTTTCT
>PYAF01001891.1:8188-21914 GCA_007407185.1 Glycine tomentella
AAAGAAGGGTTGCCTATTGCAATGGCTTTTGGTTTAAAACATAACACTAACCCTAACCCTGTTGGATTAAACCCAAAACCTAACCATGTTGGTTTAAACCCTGAGCCTGGTGGTCAAAGTAAAGGAGAACCAGGGTCACACCTAAAAGGGCATACCTGAATAACCCAATGTCGGCACCAAGTCGAATGACACTGAACAACGCAGCCGAACGAGGGACGAAAACTCTGCACGCAACAAGCCACCACGCGGGAATGTTTGCTCAGGGAGATAGCAGTGGAGATAGCATGATGAGAAATGGAAGGAGAGGGAAACTCTAGGGCACGAAGGAGAGGGAAATAGGCAGGGCATCGAAATGGAAGGAGAGAGGGAAATAGGCAGTCTAGGGCACGACTATGACACACAAAACACACAAAAACGGCGCCGTTTTATTTTTTTATTTTCCAATTTTTTAAAGACGGGTTATGACTAACGTCTTTGAAAACAATATACTAAGACGGTTAATCCACAACCGTCGTTGTTTTAAACAATCTAAGACGGTTATTACTTGAACCGCCTTTGAAATTTTCATATTATTTACGGTAATGCCACCGCACCTCATTCTACGACGATTTCTCCACAACCGACTTAGAATGCCTGTCGTAAAATGAGGTTTTTGTAGTAGTGCATGCCTAGCAATCAGCAATATAGGTTTTGTTTTTCAGTCTTCACGTTATTTGGTGCGCCTTCCTTTCGTATGAAAAAACAAACCTCTTGAAAAGAGCGAGCTGATCAAGAATGTCTCTAGCATGTTTGGATAAATTTGATGAATTTTATAAAATAACTAGTATTAACTTTTGCATCAAAATAAAAATTGGACATGAAAATCAAGCAATAAATGCATCTCCAACACCATTTCAAACAGTCGCTCAACAATGATAAGTTTGTCTTCTATATACAGTTCATGTTCTTTTCATACGTCTTCATTTCTTTTATTCTTTATGTTGGCTTATACACGAATCTATATATCTAAGTTAAGGTGGTGCCTTAGGCTTAGGCTTTTTTCTAGTGGGTTTGGACTTTGGACACGTTTCTAACTTTTAGTTTTTGTACATTTTCACGTCTCGCAGAATCTTTTATTTGTAACATGTGACCAGATGTGGATTTGCTTCAAGATGCAAAACAAAACATGTATGAATGTATTGATTACTCTCCCCGTCTAGCATAATGCAATTCATTCTAATAATGGACAAATTCACGTCAATACCTTAAAAAAATTATAGTTTCTAGCAAACAAAATATATAACAGAGCTCATATTCAAACTCACATTCAACTTATCAAATCAAAACCAAAAAATCAAAAAGGGTTGGTGAAGTGATATAAAACTATGACTTTGTTACGTTTTACATGTGTAAAAGGATTTAATATTTAACGAGATACTCGGTGTTTGATCTGCATCATATATAAAATTTTCTTAAATCAGCTATAATTATGTACTGCTAGCATAAGGGGCGAATCTACGTTAAAGATTGGTGGGACAGTGCCCTTCCTTAAATATGGGCCAAAGACAATAATGGTGTCTGGTGGAACCTGGAACTGGAAAGTGCAAAAGAGAAAACGAACAGCAACGGCAGAAAGAAAACGCAGCACTCCAAAATGGAGATATTTGGGCCTAATTTGCTTTTTGTACCCACCTTTTTCTTTCTGTAGTTTCATATTACATTTTTGAAATGAGCTTTTAAGTTTTAATTTAGGTAGTTGTTATTTACAGTCTTTCTATTATTAATACATTTTACTTGTGTTATCAAATTTAATTATTATTTTGGATTTTTTAGTGTAGAATTATAGATGAATTTTCTTAATTAAATAATTTTAGTTATACACACATATATATAATATAATTTTAAGCGAATTCATAACTTTGTACATAAAACGTTGATTTAAATTTCTTTTACAATTTTTTTTCCGCCACTAAATATGTAAACATAAAAATATTTTTTTAAAGGTTTGAGTGTTCCCCTTAATTTATTTTTTGGATCCGCCCCTGACTAGCACAATTAATATCTAATTCAGTGGATTAGAAGACATCCATAATTTGACTCATGAAAAAAAAATCAAAACCAAAATATTTTCAAGTTATTATTTCAGAACCAAACTCTTATTAAATTACTTATACTTTAACCTACAATCTTTTATATATAAAATCTACAGCGGATCACAAAACAGATAAAACACAACCTTTGGGGAGATATTCGAATAGTTTAATTGAGGAACAGCAATCTTCTTTGGAGGCCTGAGGAGCTTCAATTTTGGTTTCACATTGGAGACATCTCTCTCTTACATTTTCGGTTGCTTTTCATATTTTCTGTTTTTTCTATTTTCCATTTGTTGTATACAATTGTCGTCTGAGGTTTGACTCCAAATAGACAAAAATCTTAGACGACAGAACCGATTAACCGACCCCATCCATCACCCATCGTTATCATCGAAACATAGTGACCACAGGCCCACTGCATCATCCCTCCCCAATGGTCCCTTCTCTTCACAAATACAACTCATAAAATCACCTAACTTCCAATTTTTTAACTCTTTAGTAGCTATAATATTATAATATTACAATTACTGGAGTGATTAACATGGCTCACTCTCTCTTTTTCCACCCAACTCCTTAGCACCTTAGGCCATTGCTGCCCCCTCTAACCCTTTTTCTTCAGATTAAAATAATAATTTTTAAAAACAAGGTTTTCTTATCGTTTAAAAACAAGGTCATAATATCAAAGTTTATCATATAGTGTGAGTGAAATATCTGTCATCAATTGATTCAACAAATTTATAAATTATTGTAAATTTGTTTAATAAAAAATTACACCAACTTCGATTCTATTGTACGAATTGTTATAAATTCTATTATCTGTCATCAATTTCTAAAAGATTATAATTTGTACTTTTCGAAAAAATCCCAATTACCAGTTTATCTCAGAAAAAGTAGTAAACATTTAAATTTAAAATTAAGCAATTAAAAGCGACAAGGAAGAGGAGGGCGATGATCAAGTAATTTACATTTAAAAATTAAACAGCACCAAAATTCCTCTGTGAAATCCAAATTAAAAGAGTAAACAAAAAAAAAAGTTACACAACAGAAACGGGCCTCATGTCACGATCGTCATCACCACCATGCTCCACTTTGTAGCCTCGACACACGGCGCACGTTAGCAACCTCCCCAACCCAACAACACTTCTAATCCCCGCCCCAGTAGTCACAATCCGAATTCTCCGGTTCGGGTATCTTATTAAGGTCGACCCAGTCAGCGAATTCTCCGGCAGTCGGCGCGTGGGGATGCTGGCGGTGGAGTGCGTCGACTCTGGCGCCGACCTCGGTGGCCTTCTTCCGGATGGAGGCCGCGGACATGTCGGCGGCGGAGGCGGAGGGGCCCTCCGCGGAGAGAAGCTCCGGGAAGTTTAGGCGCGCGGAGGGCCCCCGGAGATAGAAAACGGCGGTGTCGTAAGCACGCGCCGCCGCGACTGGCGTGGAGTAAGAACCGAGCCAAATCCTGGAACGCTTGTTGGGTTCTCGAATCTCAGCGACCCACTTGCCCCACTTTCTCATTCTGATTCCTTTGTAGCGTGTCGTCGTCTCAGACTCACTCTCTTTCCCTCTCTTCTTGGCTGCGCTTCCTCCTTCTCCTTCCATCACTACTCTCTCTTTCTCTCTGTGAAAATTCCCTTAAACCTTCATGAAAAGTATAAATAAATGGAATAAAATGATGAAGTGTGAGGAAGGAAAGGGTTATTGGATTTAGCGTGCAGAGAGACACTGAGCCTAGGTTGTCGCCTGCTTCTTCAACCATCCACGAGCCAAACCCTGTTAGGTGTTATATATACCACTGTTTTAATTGCCACTATTTAATTTCCGAATTCACGGTCCAAACAAAAAATATATTCACCCACTAAGATAACCCAAACAAAACAACCTAGTCTCTCTCTCATTTTTCCACTATTCTTTTAGATATAAATATTTTTCTCATAAAATAAAAAATCACCAACTCCAATTAATTTGAATTAAAAGTAAAAATACTGTTAATACTAATAACGATGTTTAAAATAAAAACAAAAATGTATGTTTATGTCTGCAAGCTAAAATTAAAGTATATTTTTTGCACCACAAAATTAAAAATATGTTAATTTTCAGTCTAAAATAAAGTTTAAATATTTAAATCTGTTATAAATTTTTTACATCAATAACATACAGAATTAATATAAAAAAATATTATATTTACATTAATTATATACATAATCGATATAAAAAATCATTATCATAACTTTGGATAAAATAAACATTTCTATGAATCAAAAAATAATACATTTAAAATATTTTACAACAAAAGAATGTACTAAAAATTTTACAATAACAAAAAGCATACATTTTTAATATTACGAGAATAAAAATATATATTTTATTATTTTTATAGAGATTTTCCTCTTATCTTTGCTTTAGTATATTATCATTAGTGAAAAAATTTATATATTATATAGATATAATGTATTCTAAGTTTACCTTAGGGTATTTTTTTTACTGTCTAAATCATTAAGGACAGGTTAGACCGTAGACCATTTTTTAAACTATGTTATTTATATTTATTTAATAAATATATTAGTTACCAGAAAATTAATAGAGAATAGGTGTTTAATATACATATTATAAAATGTTTATTTTATTTTCATTATCTTTTTTAAAAAATTATTATGCATTTATTATTATTAGAAGAATGAATTTAATGGTTTCATTTTTCTAATTTTGAATTTTGTACATTTATTTGCTATCATGCATTCATTCATTTATTGCATTTACTGATTTAGTTTTTATTTATTCAATAAGTTATATTAATTACTTTTTTATTAGAAAACATTATATTAATTGCTACAACATTTGATTGAGTGGATTTTTAATGCACATGTTATAAAATATCTTTCTTATTATTAGGTATTCATAAAATGATAATGAGTTATAGCTTGTGTTTGGCTAAATTAGCTAGAAAGTTAGTTGGAAGTTAAAAAGTTCACTTATTAAATTATAAGTATTCAATAAAAATTAGTTGTTCAAGTAGTTAAAAAGTATACAATGACAGAAACATAATAAAATTGTAATTTATTAAAAAAGAATAATCAAGAAATTTGATAAATATATTAAAAATAAAAAAGATAGAAGCTAGAGTTTTAAAAATTCGTGTTTAAAAATGCTAAAAGCTATTAAAAATCTACTAAATAAAATTTGTTTACCGAACAGTCAAACAAGTTCTTTAACTAGTATAAAAACTAGAAATTAGCTAAAATATTTTATCGAACATAGTCTTAATCATTTCATTTTTGAACATTTGAATAGGTATATTTATTATTGTTTATTATACTTATAAATGATTTTTCTACTAATATGTCTTTCACTCAGGCCTTTCTTCTTCTCATATTAGTTATCAAGACATCCTTCCCTATATCATAACAATCTTCTAATGTGCTACTAGCCCAACCATTTCCATATTGCTTGGAACGGGGAACACAGGGAGGATTCTAAGGGCAACTTAACCATTGTTGTGGAAGCAACCCATCTTGTGAAGCAACGATACTTCCCTAGCAAGTGGCGATGCAACATTGTTCGAGTTGATGAAGCACGGGTTGTTTAGTGAGGCACTAGTACTTTAGCCTGCTCAATATATATATTATTTTTCAATTTAATTTTGTTATTATCATAAAAAAAATAATTAATTTATAAATAAGATAATCAAAACTTAATAATGAGCTATGAATAAAATATAATGATTAAGCTTTTTGGTGGGACCCATTGGAAGCACCCAAAGAGAATTGTTTCGTTGGAGAGAATGAGTGCTTAGAGGTGCTTATATGAGTGATGTGTACAAGTTGATCCAATTGGAAGCACCCAAGGAGTGTTGCTCCATTAAAGTTTCTCTAAGGGAAGGATATGACATTGCATATTGATTTGGTCATGAAATTGTCGTCATGTGTCTCCTTTCAAATTGTGGTGTCTTGGCTACTTCTATTCTGAGGAAGGACCAAATAATTCACAATAGGTTTACAATATATTACCCCAAATACATAAGGCTTTAAGAATTTCCCCTTATAACTAGTTCTATGATTGTTACTCAAGTTCAAGTATTGAGGTGTTTGGGTAGCATGGACAAGAAGTAAGACCACCCTCGTAACTAATAATCAGTCAAAAATAGCACATAAGCTCCACTCCCAATTCTCCAAGTTATGTGCTTATGAAAATTTGATATATGTTCTTTACATCCATCCATAGATTTGAACCCACTTGTTGGCTCTTATATTGGCGATCATTGTCTTTCCACACTGTATTTATCAGACACCACCTACACCCAACATTTTGCATGTTTGAAGACAAGTTTCCTAGCCACTTTATACATAAAAGAATCATTGGTGTGTCTAGACATCCTAAGACCCAAGCGCGCGCTTTATGTATTAAGGACGGCACACATGTTCCTGAGATATTAGATGTATTTTTCTATTCTCCATGGTATCTTTCCATAGGAAAACATAACAAATTTTGTTGAGCTTATCACACACTAATCAAGGAACAAACGCAAATTGTATGGTATACAAAGGAATAGTCAAATCGCGAATTTGATAAGAGTAAGCTTTCCTTAGAAGAATAACATAATAGATTTTCAAACACTAAGTTTGCACTCTTTTTTCCTCGATCCTCTTGAAGCCTAGAGCATTACTTATCTAGTTACTGTTGGATATAGGGGGAGTAACATGAAGAATGAAGCTTATAACTTAGAAGATTGTTTTGAGCTTTTCACATGCCTTGAAGATTGTAATTCAAATGAAGTGTAGGAGAAGACAATCTTTTGATCCTTGCATTGCATTCACATACTCAATAACATGCTTGAATGATTTTCATTAAAACATCAAAGCTACTCACTATTTGAAAAAGGATTTAAATTGAGTAATGTTTTTGGAAAAATATAAATTTATTGTTTTAATCGATTACATAGCAGATTAATCGATTATTCAGTTCATGCTTAAAACTGGAAAAGATTTTATGAACATTTTAATCGATTACACATCGGATTAATCGATTATATGGCTTGTATTTGAAACTAGAAAGCTTTGGTGAATGTTTTAATCGATTACACATTTCTTGTAATCGATTACATAGTGTAAAATGTATTTTGTGCCTTGCTGTGATAATCGATTACCATTATTCGTAATCGATTACATAGGCCATTTGTAAAAATCTTGTTTTGCTGCTTTAATCAATTACCATTATTCATAATCGATTACACAAGCTATTTTCTGAAACAACACTTTTCTGACTTAATCGATTACAACTCAGTTTAATCAATTATTTTGTTCGTTGTTGAAACCCAGAATGTGCCTTGAACACTTTAATCGATTAAGTGACAATTTAATCGATTACATATGCATTTTAATGGATTATTTGGCACGTGTAATCGATTAGAGGTAGTTACAAAATTCTGTTATAAATAGAAGGAAGGCTTGACTTGTTTTCTAACTTGAACACTTCGTATTTTCTGAGCATACACAAGCCTTCTAAGATTTTGAAAGTGATTTTCTGGGTTTACTAATTTCTTGTCCCACTCTTTAATCATCATGAGCTTTGAATGATTTTGGGCAAGAAACTTCAAGAGTTTAAATGGAGAGCATGTTCTGAAATTATGTTTTCTGCTATTCAACCTTGATTAGTAATTCATATGCATTCATATTCATTGGATCATCAGGTTGTTTCTCTCCATAATCTTTGATTGTAATTTTGTTTTGGAATTTCTGTTATTTGATGCTATTGTAAGTGGGTTCTTGAAGCTTTGGCTACAGTAGTGTTCTCTAATATAGAACAGAGTAGTGGTTTCTGGTTCTTTTTCATTAGAAGTCTAGTAGGGTTTTAGATTTCTATTATTTATCTAGTGTTGATAAAGAGAGGTTGTTGTAAAGCTTGTAAGAACAGAAATTTATAATAGTGGAACTCTAATCTAGTGTTGATTTGAAGAAACTGGATGTAGCTTCTGTTGTGAAGTGAACCAGTATGAATTGCTTGTGTTGATTTTCCTTATCTCTATCTCTACAAGTCATCTTGTTCATTTGTTCTTGGTTTCATTATCATTACCCAACAAGTTCTGTTTTGAGCTATTGGTTTCTTGAGCTGAGTAATTTGATTGAGTAAAAACATTCTTGATTTAAAAGTGATTACGATCCTTCAACTCTGATTGATAAATAAATTTTAAAAGACCAAATTTAAACCAATTCATCCCCCCTCTTGGTTATTGTGGGTATTCCTATTGTTTTCAGTTATAGACTATCCAATGAATGTTTTGGAGAAAAAGATCCTTATCTACATTGGCATTTTCCCCTAATTTATAGCAAGAAAATCTAAAAAAGATTATATATTTTCCATCTAATCCATGAAGGCTTATGTAAAAAGAATAGGGTCATCTACAAACTTTAAATGGGATAATTTGCAACTCTTTCTATCTAATTGTATGGGCTTTTAGAACTTATGTTCCACAACAAGCTAGATAAGTTATGAAAGTCTTTCCATGCAAAGAACAAAAAGGTAAAACAAAATGAGATCTTCGTGCTTAGTAACTAGATGTTTTTAATGATTCCAATGCTACCTCATTCTAAATTACTCGGGTAATAGGACTAGAAGTCTGATACAATTTCACACAACATTTATAAATATCAATATAGTATTTAGTTTACATTTATACATTATTTGATCCTTAAACTCATTATTTAATTATTTTATAAATATAAATTAATATAAAAATATTTAAAAGACAACATGTATTTATTATCAACTTATTTAAAAACCAAATAGTCATTTTTCCACCAAAGTTTCATAAATTGTAAAATAGTCCTTTTTTAATTAATGACCTAGAGTTCTAATTTTATTTGTTTATAACATCAAATCACCCAAATTAATTAATATAATCATAGCCAAATTATTTCCACTAGTGTCTCATACTCAAATTAATTATAGGCAATTACTTCACTTAAACAATTAAATAAAGCAATATATGTATGAAACACTTTATTTCATTTTTAAATACCATTACCTCATAATTTTTTGTCATACAATCAATATGAATTAAATACAGTTATTCATAAATAAATCACACAAAAAAAACAAGAAACTGAGTTGTAGAGATTTAAGGTGTTACAACCTTAATACTGGTAATGCTCCTCATATTTTCAATTCAAACCCCTAAAACATTTCACATATACAAATTTGAGCACAAAATTCTTAAAAAAGAGAAATGCTAGTTAGCATCACACTTTCTCTAAAAACCTTCAATAAAGGTGCTTGTTTCAAATGATCTTATTTTGCTTTCACGCTTAAAAAGAGATGTGCAAGAGATAAAGAATGCTTAATTAGAGCATGTGAAATATTATATGATTATTTATGCAATGACGCTTAAATATTTGGATAAAATATGTTTTTAGTCCTTGTGTTTTTTATGGAAATTAATATTAGTTCTTGTACTTTAACTTTGATCAAATTAGCTCCTAGACTTTAGAAAAGCAATTATTTTCATTCCTCGTCACAAATGATTTTCAATGTGAGCAAGGACAAAAATAATTATTTTTGTGAAGTCCAATGACCAAATTGATCAAAGTTGAAGTTCAAGGACTAAAACCAAATTTAGCGAAAGTGCAATGACTGAAAACATATATTATCCTAAATATTTTATGTGGGTCAATGTGTGTACTTTTAATAATAATAATAATAATAATAATAATGATGATGATGATAATGTCACGGATCACCTTTATAGGTGGTCTACAGTGCTCCATCTTTATTCAGACTAAGATTAATCTAGTCCTAGTAAATGTATCATACACCATCAACTTTAGATTCTCATCTCCTTAATATTTCTCCTAAAAAAACTCCACCACTGCCTTATCACCAATTTTTCTGTTTTGTCATTGTCGTAGTGGAAACACCAAATAGCATATTCAATTGAAAACAATGACCCAGATGCAAAAACACCAACAACTTAACCAAATAATCACAAATACTAGAGTAAATCAGTTTTTTCTTAATGCTTTAATATAACATTCAAAACAATAATCAATATGAGCAAAATCCAATCGTTATATTCATCATTTTCTTGAGCATTTGGAGTTTTGATGAGTGTGTGACCATTGTTTCAACTTCTATATTTCATTTTTTTTATTTTTCATTTAACTCATTCTTTCAACACCCTTTCTACTATTAATTAAAAGGCTAAAATATAAGAATAGTCCCTTATCTTAATTTTTGGTTCTAAATTGGTCCCCTAGCTTTTAAAAGTTCTAAAATGGTCTTCTTACTTATTTAATTCATGACAAGTTTTTCCTTTCAAAAAATTGATCATCTTTTTTTAATTTTTGAACAAGGTTTTGATTTAAGACATTAAACTTATTTTATTAGATTCACCTATATTAAAACTATAGGAAATAACTAATGTTCAAAACAAAAAAAAAGGCATAAATGTGGTGAAAATCGCATAAAAATGAGTCTCATGAATAATAAGAAAATAATGTGACATTAGATTTTTAGGTTTTCAGTTGATCATGAGACTCACTTTTTATGCATTTTTCACCTTGCTTATGTCTCTTTTTGGTCTAAACATTAGTTGATTTCATAGTTTTCTTGTAGATGAATCTAATGAGACAAATTTC
Organism: Glycine tomentella; assembly: GCA_007407185.1. Lineage (NCBI taxonomy): Eukaryota > Viridiplantae > Streptophyta > Magnoliopsida > Fabales > Fabaceae > Glycine > Glycine tomentella. The sequence continues at coordinate 18,885 of PYAF01001891.1, forward strand.
ACATCTTGAATCGATTAAAAAAAGTTCAAAATTGTGTTAAAAAATTGAAATGATCAATTTTTCGAAAGGACTAACTTGTCATGAATTAAATAAGTAAAGGGGCCCTTTTAGAACTTTTAAAAGTTAGGGGACCAATTTAAAATTAAAAATAAGTTAAGGGACCATTTGTATATTTTAGCCTAATTAAAATATAGACTCATTAAATAAGGTGTAAAACTCAAGATTTTGTGATTTTTAATAAATTTGTTCAGTAAAAAAAAACTATGTTTAAAGTGTGTTGTAAGATTTCTAATTCAACGTTTCTTGTTTTTACTATCTAAACATCTTGAATAAGTCTCACTATTACACATCTTTTTTTCTCTCTTTAAAACTTCAACAAATCACGTCTCCAACCCAATAACTTGAAAGAAAGAAAAAGTTACTAAATAGTCCCAACATATAATCTCTCAACCTTACATTAATTTCATCATCCTATCATTTATTATCAAAAACACACATATTCACCCACCTAAAATATTTTAAGATTGTTTAACACAAGCATCACTATCAAAGGTTTTCATAGAAAGTGTGTTACTAATTAGCATTTCTCTTCTTTGTTGTTGTCTTTAAGAGCTTTGTGCAGAAATATGTATATGTCAAATGTTTTAGGGGTTTGAACTGAAAACATAGGGAGCATTACTAGTATTAAGGTTGGTTTTATGAGTGCGGAAAAATCCAAAGGAGGGAGGAACAACAAAGATGTTGTTCAAGATACAACTAAAGAAGGATCATGATTTTGGAAGAAATTGAGGATTTTGCTAGGTTGATTGCTTTTGAGTTCCAAAGGGTAAGGATCCTCTAGTGACAAAAGGAAACAAGGTGAAGGTATAAATATTATACCTTGGTCGACTATTCTTAGAGTTCATGCTAGTTTCTTGTTTCAATTAAAAATTCACTTTTCATAAATCCTTATATCAAATTGTGTAATTGATAAATTAGATTGGTATATAAGTCCCAACATGTCAATCCAATGTTTGTTTCCTAAGGCCATCGAACCCCACATTCAATAGTACAACAACCTATATCAAATAGGGTTTGTGTTGTTGAATGTGGTGTTCAATGGCACAAGGAAGCAACCATGGGATTAGCACCTTGTGACTTATACATTCATATTGTTTGCTTTTGTCACTATAGAATCATTTTCTTTGGAACTCAAAAGCATGCAACCTAGAAAATCTTTAATCCAAAATCTTGATTCTTCTTTAGTAGTATCTTGAACATTATATTTGTTTTTCTCCCTCTTTTATATTTTTCCTTACTCATAAAACCAACCTTAATACTATTACTTTAAATTTTACTTTGGGTTTTACAACATTTTGATAAAATAAAAAAAAGAATAAGACTTAACTGTAATGGGATAGGATTACCTAAGTATATATCGATTTTGATGATATTTTTTTTCCATGGGTTAGGTTTGGTCTTGTCATACTTTGTTTTGTTGTTGATTTCTTGGAGAATAAATCATGGGCTTCTTGCTATCTTGCACCACTGGTGCCAACCTAGTTGGTTGGGATTAATAGGGCTCTTCAATAATTAGTCTAGCCTTATTAAAAAATGAATGCACAAAAAGATAGAAAAAGCACACACCAAAGATGGTTTGTGTGTTTGCTTACAGAAATTAGAGGAAAGTATTACACAAGTGGAAGTTATGGAGAATATAAAAAATGGGTAGAGTAAAATATATAGAGCATTGCATTGTCACTCTCACTACTATGTCTTAAGATAACCAATAAGTCAATAATACATTGAAAACAATAGGAAACCCACAATAACTAAGATGGGGGGTGAATTGGTTAAAACTTGGTCCTTTAAATTTTTTTTGTCAAATCAGAGTTAAGGATCTTAATCACTTTCAAAACCAAGAATGTTTTTACTTAATCAAATTACTCAGCTCAAGAAACCAATAGCTCAAAACATAACTTCTTAGGTAATGATAATGAAACCAAGAACAAATGAACAAGATGACTTGTAGAGATAGAGATAAAGAAAATCAACACAAGCAATTTATACTAATTCACTTCACAACAGAAGCTACATCCAGTTTCTTCTAATCAACACTATATTAGAGTTCCACTATTATAAATTTCTGTTCTTACAAGCTTTACAACAGTCTTCCTTTATCAACACTAGATAAAGAATAGAAATCTAAAACCCTATTAGATTTCTAAAGAGCAAGAATCAGAGAACACTATTCTGTTCTTTCCTAGAGAACACTACTCTAGCCAAAGCTTCAAGAACCCACTCACAATAGCATCAAATAACAAAAATTCCAAAACAGAATTACAATCAAAGATTATGGAGAGAAACAACCTAATGATCTAATGAATGTGAATGCATTTGAATTACCAATCAAGGTTGAATAACAGAAAATAGAATTTCAGAACATGCTCTCCATTTAAACTCTTGAAGTTTCTTGTCCAAAAATCATTCAATAGCTCATGATGATTAAATAGTGAGACAAGAAGTTAGAGAACCCAGAAAATCACTTTCAAACTCTTAGAAGGCTTCTGTATGCTCAGAAAATATGAAGTGCTCAAGTTACAAATCAAGCCAAGCCTTCGTTCTCTTTATAACAGAATTTTGTAACAACCTGTAATCGATTACACGCGCCAAATAATCGATTAAAACACACATGTAATCAAATAAATTGTCACTTAATCGATTAAAGTGTTCAAGGCATATTCTGGGTTTCAACAACGAGCAAAATAATCGATTAAACCGAGCTGTAATCGATTAAATCAGAAAAGTTCAGTTTCACAAAATAGCATGTGTAATTGATTACAAATAATGGTAATTGTAACACCCCAAAATTTTATTTAATGAATATGAATTTAGAGAAATTCTTTAGAATGATTAGAAAGGTGCCATTTATTATCTAGTTAAAATTTTCAGTATTTAACGTACCCTTCAAAATAAAATTCAATCTAGGCTATTCTCATCATCAGAAAATTAGAAAATTAGAGAAACATGAAAGATATTATTTTAGGAAAT
>PYAF01001892.1:0-24844 GCA_007407185.1 Glycine tomentella
GGGGGGGCAGGTAACAGCTTCTGCTAGTTAAACTCACATCTGAATTAGACCAAGCCAAATCCAAGACATCACTGGAATGGCCAAAGAATTCTCGCAGTGGTGATTCCTCAATTTGAAAATTACTATTTGGAAGGAAAATGAAGGGTTGGCTTGAGTGTTTCTTCCGAGGAGAAGAGTTGTCACATTCCACTTTGTTTTTAGGAGTACTGTCTTCTGTAGTGAAACAAATACTGGATTTATCCAGTGATGTAACACACCATATGCGAACAACACCATCTTCACCTCCACTCGCTAAATACTGACCACAAGGACTAAATTTCGTGGTCCAGACTAGGCCTTTGTGTGCTCTAACCTCTTGTCCAAGGTATAGGCCACTGAATTCCAGCCACCTCTTTTTATTCTGCCTCACCTTTATTCTTCGAGTTTTATTTGTCCCTGCATTCAATTTGGACCTTACATTTCCTTCACCACCTTTCCTGATGTTCACAAAGCGCTTCCACCAGTTTTTCCTCTTTCTTTTACTCATATCAAAATCCTGAATTTCTTCTTGTGAATCAGCTTCTCTGAGTCTGTGCTCCTCAGCTGTAGAAGAGAACTCAAGCACTTTTCCTTTAAAGTTTGCTTCTGCTTGATCTTGGGGACACCCTTTGACTTCATCCAAAGAGATTTTTTCTTTAGAAGCTGCTTCGCCTCCAGAGAGAATCAACTTCTCAGATACTACTTGATCAGTATGCAAAATGCAAGCATTTGAGATTGCCCCACTGCACTCCCTGATCCTTTCCAATCCCAAGTTAATGGATGAGTCATCAAAGCTCATTTTCTCTTGTGAACAAACCTTGGAAGAAGCATCAGCTAAACCCAAACCCTGCAGAAAACGTTCCCTCCTCTCCTTCACACTAACAGGCTGCTTCACCCAAATTTCGTCATAACCACACCTTTCAGAACCAAACTCTTCTTTGGCTACAACAGAATCTTGAGCTGACAAACTATCCACTGAGTCAAAGAACACATCCATATCTCCATCATCAGAGCCCAGCATATTTCACACTTCGATTTGAAACAAACCACCTTCCACATGAAAATCTCACCTTCAAGACCTAACCCTTCTCCCAACTATCAATACACTACTTCTCAACACCTTAAAATAGGAAATTCCCAATCAATGGACCAAATTTCTCCCCCCAATTATGCAAATCACAGTAGAAGATTAAATGTCACAGGTTAAAATCATAGCCTAAGTACAAGGAACCAACTAGCCACCAATGAGTAAATGACAACAATTAATTTGCAAGTTCAAAACCTCCCAAACACAGAGAATACTAATTGACAATTCCACACGCCCCATTAGACTATAGACCATAGAATATTCATATCATCAAATACAAAGCAGAAACAAAGTCCAAGTTTAGTTCAAAGTGGAGACTATACCAGGATTACATGTTATTGTCAAGTCAAACAATGCCAAAATTCAGCATGATCACCAACCCCCAAAGCTACCATGGCCTTATCCCACACCGAAACCTAAAGCAAAAGCTCCTCAACCAAATATGGCTGCAATGAACAACTGAAAATGCCTCGAGATCTGTAACTTTTGTGATATGAAGATTGCCAAAGCCCACGAGCGGCGATAAGCCTCTCCTTTCTTATCTTAGTATCACACCTCGTAATCCCCGCCTGGGATCTGTAACATTAGTGTAGTGTAACATTAAAGTCAGACACCGAAAAAAAGCAAGATTTTTTTAATAACCGTTTCCATTTAAAGAAAACAAATTTCGTGACTCCGAATGAAGACAAAGGTTGATTTGATTCTCAACTTTTGGCTGTTGTTCTGTGACTAGAAAAGTGGCTTTGATTGGTAACTGGTTACTTACAACGAGTTAGAAGCGTTGTTGTTGTTGTTTTAAGAAGCTGTTACATTACATTAGACAGAAGTAGAGAAGGCTGAGAAAATGAAAGTGAAAACTCAAAAAGTGTTAGGCTAATTAGGTTGTCATAGGTGGCCACAATGGACCCTCTTATAGGCTTTCTTTCCTTGTTACTACAGCTAGCACTGTTGATCTCTGCATTGCAGTTTGAACTTTAAATTTTTGCTTTTCTCGGGTTGGGTGTGGTGTGGTGTGGTATATTCTTGTATTGATTGAGGGTGCTATAGGCTTAGGTCTCCTATATGCCTATTTGGGTACTATGTTGTACGTTTTTTTATTTTTACCATTCCCATGTGTGTGAAATAAAAGAAGGAGAAAGCAAAGGTGGTGTTGTGTTAGCCTGTTAGGCCTAATATGCTCACACCATGTTCCATACCAATGTTGTTGTTGGAGTCACATATAAAATAAAATTGAAATGGCAAGGTTGCGACTTTCTAATGCCCACAGCATTGAGTACTTGGAAAGTCAATTCCTTTCTGAAAATGGTGTATGAAAAAAGGAGCCTGTGACTCAGATGAGTTAATTTAAAGGAGAGAGTGATATCGTGGTGGAAGAGAGAAAGAAGGTGGGTGGGTAGGGTGGTGGCGGGGACCGGGGTGTACGGAATAGTGTGTGAAGGAAATGAGAGAGAAGAGATGGGAAGGCATGACATTGACATGATGACCTGTATTAAAAGAGAAAGGAGATGGTGATAAGATAGATTATAGTCTACATCATTATTAGCGCTTAGCGTCCATCGAACGTTCCAAATTCCAGAAATTCTTAGGTGCACTTGGAGCAAGACATTTTTTCTTGCTCTGTTCCATTCATTATTCGTCATGTCAGCATTATGGGTCATTGTTGTTTCCTACATTAATGACAATTTTTTATTTTTCTAGGTACATTAATGACAATTTTTAATTTTTCTAGGTAGATTAATGACATTTTTTATTTTTTCTAGGTAGATTGCTGACATGACGAATAATGAATGGAACAGAGCAAGAAAATGTCTTGCTCCAGGTGCACCTAAGAATTTCTCCGTTCCAAAACCTTCTCACTCCCTGTCACAACATTACTTTGCGTCATTTTTCTGTGGTTAATTGAACTCGAGACTTCCTTTGGCATTTATTTTTAACACAGGATATCGCTTCGCTGATATTTAAAGATTAATTTTTCAATAAGAAAACCAATAATATTTATCATTAAGTGATAGTTATTTGTGTTTTTAAATCTTGATTTGTCAATATTTTTGGTGAGAAATGATTTCATACCGATAATGTGTTTAGGTAAGAAAAACTTAAATCTATTTTAGACTGTTTCATACTGCATTTTAAAATTTTGACAAAGTTTAATTATTAATAAAATTAATAAATATTTTATATTAATATCATTATAATGAAAAAAATATTTGTAAATTTAAATATATGTGCACATATTTAAAGACTAAGATATTTATCAAGTTTTGTATTACATCTTAAATTTTTTTAACATGTGATTTTTCATATGTACAAAATTAAGGTGAAATATTTTATAACACATTTAAAAAGTTAAAAATTATATATTAATTATATCACATTATATGAATTGAAACTTTATTTATTTTGTTACTTGCTTGCATAAGTGATGCCCTCTCACAAATTACTATGACTTGCAGTCGAATCCTCACTTTAAGGAAAAAAGACATAACTCAAATCAAATTATCAACCTGATTTGATATTTGGATAGATTATAGAGTAAGGTCTATTTGGATAAATTTGTGGATAAATATTCATACAAGAAATTAAAAGATAAAATAAATTTTTATAAATAAAACTAATTTGTGTATTTTATCCTTTAGAGAAGTTTAATTTGTGAAGTATGTTATAAGTATTTTATTATGAAATTTATTCAAATAGCATCTAATTCGTAAAAATAGTAGAAAAAAATAAAAAGAGAGAAATAAAATAAAATAAATATTATTTGAATAGATACACATAAGAATGAAATATGAAGAAAAACATTTTTAAATAATTAAAAGAATAAATAAATGATATAAAAACAGTTTTTACTACCCAAAAAAAATAACTTAAACAATTTTTTTATTATATTATTTTTCTCCATATATAATTATTTATTATTTATTTTTTGTAAAAATTAGTTTGATTTTTTAAAAACACAAGAAAATTGAGAATATGTTTCTATCTTTATCTTCATATATCTTACTCATCCAAGCAATTTAAAAAAATATTTTGTCCCTGTCTTTACTTTTTCTTTTGTTTCATTCCTTCTATTCTTATTCATTTAGGGTGTGTTTGAATTTGTGAAAATAGAAAGGAAGAGGAAGGTAAAAAAATGGAAGTAAGAACACATCAACTAAGTGTTTGTGTTTGTGGCTGGTATGGTTCCTGCTGAGTTGTGTACACTGCCCATGTTTATGTTCGGGTTGCAACTTGACAAGTTTTTCAATAGGCTTTGGACCTTTATCAATGGTGTTGTCACGTGGATCCACATTGAATATCTTATCTTGACTTGCTTTGTAGACAGTTAGGGTTCGATTGGAGACACTTTGTCCACGCTCATGACTTAACTTGTACCATCCGATGTGGGGCAGGGTCTGTCGAACTCCCTGGTGGGAGGATACAATGCCACTTTTAGGCTCTCTGCATAGCATTGTCAAGCTTGCTTATGGTCTGCCTTGACAGTAACTATTTCTCTCGACAAGGTAGGGAACTTCATCTTCAGGTGAGGTATGGAGACGATGGCTCCGAGCTCGTTCAGTGTTTTCCTGCCAATTAAGCAAGATAAGATATGTCGACATCTCCTACATTTGGATGTAGCCTTTGGCTCATTCGCGTAACTCGTCCATGCTATAAAGGGGTTTCTTGCACAGGTTGTCCACGAACTTACCTGGTATCAAGGCCAACAACATGGAGTGCAATGCCACTTCAGGGATGAGGTTTCGAATCTGGACAACTATTCGTCCAAATCTGTCCATGAATCTCCGAAGAGACTCATTGTTTGTCTGTCGTAGACCAGCTAGTGGAGCAAAGGTCATACGATGAGACTGGCTGGTCACGTACTGTGCACTGAAATGTTTAACAAGGGTGTCAAAATTGTTGATGAACTTCAGCAAAATTCCTCTATACCATGTCAAGGCTACTCTTTTGAGAGATGCATGGAACATACTACACAAGACTGCGTCCTCATTGATGTAGAGGTTCGCTTGGATGAGAAAGGCATCCAGATGTTCATTTGGATTTGTGATTCCATCATACCACTCTAGATTGAGTGATTCCCAACCTGGGGATAGATCAACCTCCATGATACGATCTACAAACGGATGTCAACGTGTAGTTCGCCCTTCTAGGCGATGCATATGTGGTAAGCTGGGACCGTATTAAGGGTTGACGGTGTGTCAAGGGTGTGGTTTCCCTTGAATATACTTGTTTGCTATACTATTAATCTTATATTATATTTTAAACTTGATTAAAAATATTTTAAAATACAATATAAGATTAATAGTAGAATATACAATATGATAATATGAAAAAATGTAATAATTAAAACTAAAAATAATATATCTATAAATAAAAATTATAAGAGTTTAAAATTAATTAAAAAACTAAATTATAATACATCAAATTATACTTTCATTCATAAATTAAAATTATATGAAAATATCATACAAATATGTCCATTTATGTTATTTTACTTTTTTAAGCTACATCAATGGATAATTTTATAGAATACTTGTGATTTAATAAATTAGTTTGACCTAAAAAAAAATAGATTAAAAGCTTTCAATTACTTGTTATCTTTTCAATTTTAAGTTTTCAACTAAATTTTTAGCTTATTTTGTCAAACATAAATAAAGGATTAAATTATGAAAAAATAGACTATACATTTATAATTAATAAATATAAAGTAGTTTTATACACTCATCAGATTACATATACAATGATGTATAATAATTTTATTAATTTTTATAATAATTGTTTAAAAGTCATATTAAAGATAATTTTTTATTTTATTAATTGTGTAAGGAAAAAAAAAACTTGATAATATATAGTCATTAAACACTTAAATTGGTTGTTTTTGTAATATGGTGAGACTTTTTTTGTTGTTGTTTTTCTAAAATTCATCTTTTAAAGTTTTAAGTCATCTCTAGAATTTTCAAGATTATGACTTCAAATCAAATTTTGATGTTAAATGTCATAGAAAATATGAAAAGTAAAAGTAAAAAGATAAATAATTACTTTAAAGAGGAAAATTGAAGAAAATACCAATAAATTTTAAAACAAAAAAGGAGTTGACCGGAACAATAAAAATATAAGATAAGTAAAAACCCAAAGATACCTCTATGTAGGTACCAACTTATCTGTCTCACAATAATTGTTAGGTAGTGCTAGACGAAAGTACCAATTCGTACCTGTTAGTAATTAAATTATGATTTAATTATATAATTTATTTCTTAATTATAATTAAAAATTTAATTACAATTATATCTTTTTTTACTATCTCGATTAGTTTGATAAAAATGTTTGTTTATAAAATTTTGATTGAAGGAAGTTTTGTAAATATAATTTTTTAATCAATTGTATTGGTAATTATGTAAAAATGTTTATTTTTATCCGTCACAAATCTTAATAAAAATGTTATTTTTATATCAGTTGTATTGATAATAAAAAAAATTAAAAAAATTATTGTTTTGTATCATTTGTATTTACAACTGATATAAAAAGAATTGTTTTTTATAATTGAACTAACGAAACTGAAAAAAATGGTATTATTATAGTGTTTTAAATAATTAAAGGAGTTGATTAAATTTTCTAATAATTGAGTGATCCAATTGAACTTTTAATTATAATTAAAGAATCAATTATATAATTAAGCTTCAAATTTATGGAATAAAAAAGATTTTAAGAGTAATAAAAAGGTTAAATTATGTGATTTTGATTAATTGTTTTTTTGTCTAAACCAATGTATCTTTTATTAGAAGAAATCTTCTTTGAGTCAAATAAAATTATTATGGACGAAAAAAAATTTCTTCCAATTTCTTGAACTCGAATCTCGAACCTTTAATTATATGTTCTTAATTAAGTACTCTAATGTTAGGCATGCAAACTTAAGATTCAATTGAATTTAATATAATTCACTCTAATATGACCCTTAAATTAATTCAATCCAACTTTTTTAAATTTATATAAGATTGGGTAGGGTTATCTAGTTGCTGATTTAATTTTACTCTTGATCTCATGAATGCATTTTCACACTTTTATTTATTTTTTGTCATAATCCTTCGATACATTAAGAAAAAAAGACTTTAATTAATTTGGAGTTCGACCAAGAGATAAGTTGGACCAATAATTATATAATCGAACTTGAATATTACCCAAAGAATTAAACCTTAACTTTAATACATTAATCACTTGTGTTAATTACTTTCAGACTTTCGTTCAATGCACATAGAATAAAATATTTGCATGTTTAGTGTTTTTATGCTATTTGAAAATGGGTATTAAATCACCAGAATTATTAGTAACATTCTATTTGACACTCTTTTTATTTTTTTTTATGGATCACACTTATCATTTAGCGATTTTCTTTTTTGATTTACATATAAAATCCACAAAAATTGATAATTTTAAAAAATTTCAGAAAATATTGGAAAAAGAATATAAGAAAAAGTTTCGCCAGCATTCCTTCAAACAAAAACATGTATTACTTTTTTTCAATCAGAGAGAACAAAAATCAGCGAATTATATATAAATATATAAATTTGACGATACAATAAGAGATTTTGAGTATTATGAAAACAAATAAAAATATTCATTTTTCACATCGATTTTCAAGTAATGAATGGTTTGAATGATTATACAAGTGGCGCCAGTGGGTTATCCATTTTAATCGCAGAGAGACTAAAAGCATCTCTTCAGAGCAGTATTATGATTAGTCAATTATTAGGTATGTGGCATTGCAATTTGACATTTGATTTTCCCTACTTGTTTGTCTTGGTCGCACTCGCTTTATTATTCTGCCTTGTCATAGCGCTTCGTATATATCTCGAACACAGCATTCAGATTTCAGAGGAAAACATTATGGCGTTCGATTTCAGTTCCCAGAGTTTTCCTTGCTGTCCTTGCTTTATCCCCAAAAGAACAAAAAAAGAAAAACGCAAACAAAAAACTCAACAAAGAGATGGAGGGTGACACATTGCGGGTACATGGAATGGACTCAAACAACGTTTTAATAAAGAACAGAGCGAACTGAATGAAGAAGCTTTATAAATGTGTATTCATTCATTTAATCAAGTACACAAATTAAACATAGAAGTTATCTGTGGCCACCAAACCTAAAACGATAACAACGCGGTCGATGAAACAAAAAAAGAGGACCCCCACCCTTCCATAACTCTGGAGTTTTCATCTTTCCTTTTCTATTAACATAAATGAAAGTATATTCAAATAATTGATAAATAAAGTTTATCTTTTATGTGATAGTATGTGATTATAGGTTCAATTCTTAGCTAGGACCTATAAAAAATATGTTTAAAAAGACTAATTTTTTAAATGAATCTTAATATTTGTAGGAATTAATCTTTAACTTTCGACTAAAAAAAACTTTATTCACACACATAATAAAACATAAATTGAACTATAATAACATGATAATCTCATTTTATGAGTGAGAAAAACACAAATAGAACTAATAAAGTATGTACACTTGCCAACAAATTCTTAGGTTTAATATATTATAGTCTAGGCAAAAGTGATGATTTTTTGTTATAATTTTTTTATTGATTTGATTCTTATAACTTTTTTAGGTTTTGAAAGTAATTTCTATCATTAATAATTTATAACGTGAAATATATCTAAACTTATACTATATCTTATATTATTTCAAAATTGTCATTGATGTGATATATTTAGCATGCTACATCATTATTGAATGATAATATAAATTATTTAAAAAATAAATTCATGAAAGCTAATAATTTTTTAAAAATATGAAAACTTTCAAAAATTAAAAACATATTTGAACCTAAATGTTATTATATGATTAAATTCTCTCCTATAATAAGATATCTTGTTAGAAAGAAAGATATCTAACGATAGCAATCATGATTGATCATAAAATTCATTGTTTATATTTCTTTATCTGGTATACTTTTCTCTATGTCAGGATGATGTCCCATTACTACTTGGAGATCAAATCCCCTCAGTATAATTGTTTTATGTCCTTATATCTTAAAACATGATAAAAACTGACATAAGAGATCCAAATTCATATAAAATTGTAGTCAAGACATAAGTGGAAGCAGTGTCATAATTGGTGTCCTGTGATGTGAGTACGCTGTCTTTGTATATTTGTGTAGGGGGAAGTGAACAAGGCTTGTGGGTTTTTGTAATTTTGCTACAAATTGGGAATATATTAAAAAATAATATTGACCTAATAAAATATTGAAGGATGCAAGTAAACTTAAGAGGAAAATGTGAATGGCACGGGGCCTGATAAGGTTGTAGCATCCAAATTGTTAGACAAATCTCCGCTCAATCTTCTCTCGGTTTCCTCTCATTTGAAACCAAAAGGTGTGCGGTTCGGTACACCAAACGTGAGTCATTCAATTTGCGGGTACAAGGTTCAAAGGTACTTGCAAAAAATAATCTATCGCCAAAGCAATTCTAGTAAATTAACTAATAATAAAGATTAATTAAAATGAAACATACTGAACATGTCTCCTTTTATTATCGACATTGAAGGGGAAGGAAATCATTATGCATTTAAGACTAATGCCTATGTTTGGGTATCCGTCCGTGAACTTCAAAATCTGGTTTCCAAAAAGATCAAGATAATATATCTTTTGAATTGGTCCCTTAGATTGATCTAAAAACATGTGTCACCGCATTATGAATACAAACTCAAGCATGCCCTTTATTTGCTTCTACTACACATTAATGTCATTAGGTTGATCTACGTGAGGCAGTTAAACACCATAATCATCTTGGCACGATTAAAAAAAGTTCATCTTAATAAATTTTTTATAGCCTTAATAAAAATCATTTTTAAGCATTTAACACAACTTTTAAGCCTCAATAAAAAAAATTACAAGTCTTGGAATTTTCAGAGGTTGATCTTGACCTTATTTTGTCAAATTGTAAACAATAATTTTGTAAATTTTCGAACTTACAAGAATGCAAGCTAATAATATCATTCACAAGTTAGTCCGAACGTCCAAATTGTCTACCCAACATTTATACTTTTTTATCACATTCCTCCATGTATCATTTATGCTATTATGAATAAAATGATAGGACTTACTTTTTCTATAAAAAAAAATGTGTTTAAATTAATTTCAGTTGTAAATTTATTATCCAAAATGAACTGGAGCTAAAATTGTTGGTAAGTAAGGGTTTGTGTAAAGCATATAATAACTGTCTAAGGGAGAAAGTAATTATTTAATTGCGTATTAATATCGAATAGTTAAAATTTTAAATTTCGACAACAAGTGATTTACAAATAGGTGATTTAGATATAGAGAATTGTGATGCAAGTATTTCGGCTTTCCTTGTATTAATGATATTCAATACCAAAGATTCAACGAAGACTTTTTTTTCCATTGAACCGCTATACAGGCTCATTTTTACCCATGATTGAACCGCAGTAATATGAATAATGAATGTCATTGGAATATTGGTGATGGATGAAATTAATTAAGAAAACAAATTATTTTTTGACTCAGCTTAATTTACAATGTTGTCACATAAAAGAGTATTTATGATAGAAAAAAAAATTCTTTGAATAATTCTAAATACTCTTATAATACTCTTACATGGATATATAATTATGATAAATACTTATAGATCATTTATAATAATTCTACTCAATTCAAATAAATTGTCTCATGTGAAAAATACATGTGATTTTTATCAAAAAAAATATCCTACAACATCCTTCTACTTTCTTTGTATGATAAAAATTAAGTGACATCTCCTTTTCCAACTATATTTATAAAACCTTACTTAAGGAGGGATTGAACATAGTTTCACTTAAACCAATAACATGTTAGTACTAAAAGATGGGCTTAATAGAGTAATAAAAAGAACCTTAGAAGAAGTAAAAAAAAAAAACTCTTAGAATAGGAAAAAAAAATTAAAACATAGTTTCTCTCAGTTTAGCATTCTTTCAAACATTAAAACACCTCTAACGATAGATAAAATAAAGAAGTGCTTATAGGAGAAAAAAAAACATACTAGGAAAGGTAGAGATGTAAAGTGTGTATTATATTATACTCTTTAAAAAAAAAACTAGTATGTTAGACTCACCACCTTGAATTTGTTCTGTATCGAGCTAATAAACTTTCGGCCAAGCTAAGTTGGGTCAGAATGATTTCAAGCCTAAATTTTATGATTTTATTAGCCCAACTCATGTTTTAAATTGGACTGATTAGGTTAGCCCATCAGAACTGACCTATTTAGACACCAGATATGGATTCCTTACAGTTCAAAAATGAATTGCACCCGATACAATTTAGATCTAATGGCCTTAATTAGTAATAATTATTATTTATATTTTTGTATAAAACAACTTAATGGGTAAAGATCCATGCACTTTGAAAGGCAACTGCAGAGGATTTGAATTCTTTGACACCCTTATTAACCAATAACCTTTTGCAACCCTTATTTTCCAATCGCAATTCACAATTTAAGTTAGAAAAAATATTAAAAACATACTTTTTTCTATTGGTTGCCCAGGCCAAGCAAACCCATTTTTGCCTTTTTAGTTGCGTACTAAGACCTTTGGGGTATGCATTAACTGCATATTAAAATAACCAGACCCAGACACCACTTATTGTGTACTTTCCTTACAGGCCACTAACTCAGCTCGCCATTTGGTCCATACAGGGTATTCGTCACCCAATTTGCAGTAGTTTGAAGACAACTGCTTTATGCACCCATAGAACCTCACTGTGCACCCCACTTGGTCACCCAACACCAGAACCTCACTGTCGGTCTTTGTTTCTCTTGCATTGAACCTCACCATATTCATAAAAGCAGCTTATCGCACTTCCACCATTTGTCGTTCGATAACAATAGCCACCCCATAATCATCGATGAAGGCACTACAACTGCCACCATTGAAGCCACTTTGCAGTTGAAGGTAAGTGGTTGTGTGAGGTTTTCTTTCTAGCACCCATTTGTGTTTGGCATTTTCCATAATGCTTGACCCATAACACATAGGTATTCCATAATATCAAACATATATTCCGAAACATGTATTTCAGAATACATTTCCAAAAATACTTGAATTATTTTTTTTATTCATGTCTCTTGTAATGTGATGAAGAATAATGTGGAATAATAAAATTATGGGATGCATCAAGCAAAAAATTGCGTGCATCAATAGCCTAGTTCAAAATGACTCAGCTGGTCTAAAAAAAAAACGATAATAACTGAAGGCTCTTGCTATTTACACCCCTTTTTCTAAGTACACTCTCATAGCCCTCTTTCTACCTCTCAATTACCAATTATGCCCTTTTTCTTAAAGAAGTATATCTCTTTTATTTTCCAAAAATGTCTTTCCAAAATTACATGTACCTATTTCGAAAATGTATCTCCAGAACTATGAATCATAGTTTTGAAGATACACTTCTAGAATAAGTATATATTTTCCAATAAAATATCACTAAAGAATTAAGATAACTTGCGAGAAATAAAAAAATAAAAATGATAAACTTTTATCTTATACCCATGTTTATTAATCTTATTTTCATCCTATCATTAGTGCTTTTAAATCCTATATAAAATCTTATTTTCATCTTATCTTTATTATTCTTTAAGTCCTAATTTTAAACTACCTTCATCATATACTCATTATATAATACTGTGTTTCTATCATTATTATACAATATTTTTTGTTTTCCTTCATATGACATTTTACGTTTCAAGATACGTTCATCACTAACTTCATATATTATACACCTTAATTATAAAGCAAAGCTTTTGATGATGATTTTTTTTTTTAAGTGCGTTCATTCATTTTCTAATCCAAATCTATGTCTATGATTCAAGGCCACACATGAAGTTAGTCATGAATGTACCTTGAAATGCATTGCTACATGAAGAAAAAACAAAAAATATTGTATAATAATGATGAAAACGTAGTATTATATAATGAATATATGGTGAAGATAGTTTAAATTAGGATTTAAAGAATAATAAAGATAAGATAAAAATAATACTTTAGATAAGATTTAAAGAATATTAATGATAAGATGAAAATAAAACTAACAAACATGAGTATAAGATAAGTCTTTGTTATTTTATTTTTTTCATCAATTATCTTAATTCTTAAGTGATATTTTATTGAAAGATATATACCTATTCTGGAAGTATGTCTCTAGAGCTATAAATCATAGTTTTAGAGATATATTTTTGGAATTAGTATATGTAATTATGGAAATATATTTCTGAAAAGCAAAAGAGATATACTTCTTTAAAAAAAAATAATATAATGAATAATGGAGAAGTAAAAAGGGGATATGTTGAGTATTTAGAAATAGGGGGTGTAAATAGCAAGAGTCTATATGAAAATAAAGACTAGTACAAGTGTACAACACGAGTAAGTTATATTTTATTTAGATTTTTTTTGCTGATTATATTTTATTTAGATTCTTAAATAGTCTAAGCACTTGACAAAAACTAACTCAAAGTATAGTACAGACATTGGATTTTTTTTTTTACGAAGAAAAGGACAGATGACCCTAGTCCTTTAAATTTCCAATCTCTAAAATGTGTGCAAATCAAACAAAACATAATAAGTACATTAAATTAAATTTTGTTACATATTAATTTTCGAATAGTACAAAAGAATTATTAGTCACGTGCATTGCTTATCAAATATTCGAATAGCTAAGAAGAAGCAAAAAAAAAAATCCAAAATTAGTACTACCTTCCTTATTTTTGCTATCACACAACCGGATAGTAATCTTTGCAATTCTAAATTAATCTCTTTTATTTAATTATTTTTAGTTCTGAATGCTAGAGTCAGTCGGATAACTTTGGATATCAACACTATGGAAGCTCCATTGTTGTTGGAGCAACGAGTCATGACAACAGGAAAATTTCTTTCAAGAATTAGATAGTAGGAATGTAATGAAAAGCCGTATAGGAAGAAATAAAAAACCGTAAATCTTGATCTGAAATTTTGACTAAGTGCAATCGTGCGGATCTACGGGGAAGAATCAATAGGCATTCATAAGAATAGATATCAATAATTTTCAAAATTATAATTATAATCACTGTTTTGGTTACTAAAACTAAAAGTCTACAAGTAAAAGGGATACTGGAGTGGCAATTGTTCAGTTCAATAATTAGGGTGGTTGGAACTTGGGTGGCTGAAGCGTGGGCATTGCAATTCACTCAACGAACTTTGCATTACGAAAATGGCGAAATCCATTACTCATCATCATCAAATACTACTATTCTTGTCATTGATAGCCACAATTATGGCTGTTTGTTTGGTATACTCTTTTCGACTTTTGAGAATCAAGCTTGAAAATGAAAAGAGCATAAAATGGTAAATAGGTGGTAATTAAGTATCCAGCTTTAGATATTAAGTAAGTTATACAATTGTTGAAATAATAATACTTGCATCCAGATAAGAAGATAGGTTTAATTATCTATTTATTTGATTTTTGTAGTTGCAATAATTTTTCTTTCAGTTCATTTAAAAACATTTTATTTTGATTTTTATAGTTATTGATTTTTTATCTTTTTTTTATCTTCGTTATCTAAAATTGTCTAATATCATTTGAGAATAATATAAACTAAATAAGTCATATTATATTCGTTTCAAATGGTGTTACTAGATATTGAAAATGTAACTTGTTCGAATTGGATTGAATTTTATCAAATTTTTAAGCCAACTCAATTAAACATAACTCACATAGATTATATTTCCGTTTTATTTTTAGCAACTCAACCTAGCCTTAATTGAACTTGATTGAATTGGATCATCAAATTTAATAGATTAAAAATTGTTGTCATCTCTTTAACTTAAAAAAATCTCAAAATCAATAATTTAATATTGCTTTATTACTACTTAATTCTTATAAGTCAATAGTTACTGTATATTGTTTCATTGTTTTACAACTCAATATTAATATTCAATCAAATCATTCAAATCAATGTTACAACTTACAATTATTTGATTAAGTTAATCACAAACAAAAATAAATTATTGCAGCTTGTGAGTGAAATGAGGGTGAGAATTTAGATTTTTTATTCCTTTTTATTACCCACACTCTTTCACATAAACACATAAAAATAATTAGACAATTAATAATTTTTATGATATATTCATTTTCTAGTTGGGTTGGATTTTATCGAATTTGAAACTCATCACTCATGAATATGTTACCCAACCTAATTCTAATTGAGTTTATTAAGTAAATTAAAACAAACTCAACTCAATCACCCAATCCAACTTGTAAAAATGTAATTAAGTTGAATTGGGTTAGACGCAACTCACTTACACCTCATGGATGTTTTGAGCTACAAAGATTAAAAAGAAGAAAAAATTACAACTATATAAACCAATAAGATAATTAAACATGAAAAGATACTAATTATGTTTTTTTTTTCATTCCCCCCCCCCCCCCCCGCACCCCATGACCCAACTACTAACAAAAATACATAATAAGTTTTCTTTTTATATGTGTAGTTGTGTTTTGGGTCTCCAAATTTTTAGCAAAATTCCCTTTTAATTCTTTAATATTCTTTTATTTAAGATAAGTGTCGTTCTAGCTTGTTTTACATATTAAAAAAAGTTAATAAATAAATGAAAGAAAATAATATTTTAACAAAATTAATCGTATTGAATAATTGAAAGAGAGTAATGTTAATATTAGATTCAAAAATTAAAATAACATTTATTATGATATTGGTAGAAAAAAATAATTAATATTACATTGAAAAATCAAAATTGACATTATTTTGGGACAACTTTTTTTCTCAAATATGACAAAGAGAGTATTTTTCTTTAGCATTTTTTATCTTATATTTTTTTCCTGTAATCCTCCTTTAGACTGAAATATAAGAAAAAAATAATTAATTCACGATAATTAATAAAATAAGTTAACGTTATTAAATTTTGGTCATGTTATCAAATAACAACTTAAAATGATAACAAGACAACCAAGATGATAGTCACTTAATTTATCAATTATCTTATTTTTATCTAATAAGTTATTTTTTTGAAATTTAGTGGTTAATATTAGTTACTTATTATAATCATAAAATTTCAAGAAAATATATGATAATAATGAATAAGTAAATTGATCTTCCTCTCTCTATATATAATTTTTAAAATAAACCATATTTTTAATTTCTGATTTTTTAAACTAGTTAACATCGTTGGACTAATTGATAATTTAAGATATAAATACTAGTCTTTTTAAAAAGAAACTAATCCATAAATAAATTAGAAGTCTAAAAATAGATAATTAAGATAAACATAGTACAGTGCGATCGAAAGATAATCACTCTACTTAGGTTTGTATAAATAAAAGAGTGTATTTTAGGAAACTTCAACTACTGTAATTAAATGAATCTTCATATATATATATATATATATATATTAAGGAATTAAACTCTGAGTCGGAGTCAAAAATATCCTGAAAAAATGATTAATTTAATTATTAATTAATTAATCCACAAACCAAGAATATTGAGTTGCGGGATTATTAGTGCCGCGACATCTTTCTGACATTCAGAAATAGAACACTCACAATGGACAAGTAGTCATTTCTGAATAGCAATCGCTGCCTACCCCACCCTCTCTCAAAAGTGGGGAATGTCCTGCAAAAATCCAACCCATACATACATAGATACATATATATATAATTTTTTTTTTTAAATCTTTATAATGGAAGGGATTTTATTTATCTGCCTGATGTTTTGTTTCTGACTTTCTGGTACTTCAGAGGATTTACACTATTTTTTTTAAATTACTCTTCTTTTATTTTTAAATTTAAAGTGTATATATTGATAATATAAAATAATTTTATATTATTATTTAATTATAAATTATTGTAAGATAGTTATTTTAAAAATTAAATATCTTATTATATATGTAATAAATTATGATTAAATGATTGTATAAAAAAATTTACGTTATTAGTGAATAATCATTTTTTCTTTATTTTTTTGTGTGAATTATACACTTAATAGCCTTAAAAAATTATTAATAATATTTGCACTTTGCCTTTAAAAAATGCCTTGAAAATAAACAAAAGAGGAGCAAGGCAAGTAAATGTAATTTTTCATTAAAAAAAAAACACGTCTAATTTGCGCTATGCTTAAGGGATAAATATAATCTCACACTTGAGATTGTGTGGTTCAGGTGCCAATTTAAATTCTATGTATGCTCATAGGTATTTTAGGCAAATAATTTGTGACAATATCAGAATCGCTGGAAACGTTTGTCATAGTCTAAAGTCGTAAAAAGAATGTTATAACTTATAAGAGACCATATTATTGATTTATTTATAAAAAAATTACACTAATTTGATAATAAGAAAAGAAAAAATATACGAGAATACTGAAAAGATAGGAATAGTAGTACTTATTTTCCCCCTTATGGTCTGTGGTAGTAAATTAGTAATGGATGGCGCTTGTTTTGTTCCCCTCACTCTCAGGTCTCAAATCCCAATCCACCTGAATCAAAGGTTCCACATCTCATTGCAAGAAAGAAGACCACAAAGAATGTATCAAACGTCAATTCCAAAAACTGAGTTGTCAAATTTACAAATTACGAATTCAGTCAAGTTGATCAATGATGATATGCTGCCCCCACACCCAACCATTCATAAGATGGGTTACTCTCAAATCTGTCACGTGATTTCTGCACGCTCCTCCAACATGCTACCCCATCGAATAATCACACGTCCTTATATTACTCACCAATTTCTATTTCCCACCATTTACCCTTCTTGTTACCGCCAATACCCGCGCTTGATCCAATACGTACTCCACACAAAAATTCATACAAATTACAAACACACCTTACATTGGAGAAACAAAATAATATATAAAAAGCACCAAGAACACCATTTGAAAAAGAAAAGAGAGAGATAGTGCTTAGGGAACCATGCTTTCCCAACTTTTTCCCTTTGTTATTGCTGCTACTTGCAGCCAATCCACACTCATCACACGCACCAAGATCCAATATAGAACAAACAAATTTTGAATAATGTTTGTATGTTTGTTTTCTTTGTTTAATAATCTAATACTATAGTATGTAGCTAATGGATTGTAATGGACGCCCTCCTTTTCTCAAGATTATGGATTACTTATTTAAAGTTTTATGATTGAAGGTGGGCATTGTTTAGTGCCCTTAAAGCATTCCATAGGAATAGAAGTGGTCAAACCTATAATGTATCTGGCTCCACTCTTTTAGCCCATTTCTTTTTCCATTGGGATTCCCATCCTTTTCGTCCCTTTTTCTTTGCAAACAAACAATACTTAATGAAAGAGAAAGCTCCCATGATTACAGTCAGCAAAGCAAAAGCCCATTTCAGCATTTTGCGGCACTCACTTTCTCTCTCGCAAATTCCTTGCTTGGCCTTTATATGTGGCATCAAAACCCAATACCAAGTCACTTGCAATGAGTTTCCCTTCTCTTCCTTACCTTTCACTTCATGCCCGTGTACTTCTGCAATTTTAACATTATAAGTTTGCTTAAATTAAAGACTTCATCGCACTTATAGAATTATGTTAGTATTGGTAAAAAAACTTTAATAGCCTTATCAATGACGTTTAAAACTTGTAGCTCTCGTATAACATGAAAATTCTAAACATTTAAGATCACTTTGTCCCGACCTCATCATTTTCTTAAAAGGAAAATAATAAAAAAAAAATCTAGGAAAAACGGTGAGATGCTGTAGTAAATACTCCCAGTAAAATACTATCTGACATTCTAAAAAGTCTACCAACGCACTCCCAGTAAAATTCAGACATTGAAAAGATCTTCAGTAAACTTTCTTCAGAAATGGTACGGATAAAGCAATAACTGCAACGCTCTTTAATTAGTTATTCAGAAAGAAGGGCCATTCTCTTGCTTCACAATTGACATATTGCTTTTTCGAAGAAAAGACTACACGGTAGAAGTTGAATAAAAAATCATAACAATGCATATCACAAAATTTTATAAAAATTACTGCACATTTACATTTTTTTTTTATCTCTTCTGAGTTCTAATATATACTGTATAAATAATTGAATCGGTTCTAGATGTCCGAATTTAACTTTGAAGAGTCGAGTATGTACTTCAATGTTTAAGGCAGTAAGATTTCTAGCATTGACAGAAGTATATAAATACGTGTCTAACACTGTCGAGAATTATCTATTTATGAGAATATCATAAATACGACTCTTATATCTTATGCACAATTAATTTTTAATATTTTTATTCGATAGTATTTAATTATTTTTTATACATATAATTTAATTTAAAATTATAAAATAAACTCTTGATCCGTGTATTACAAGTAACTTGACTAATTTATAAGAACGCCCTAAAGTGGATTGTGTAAGGCAAATGGTTACAATTGAATTTTTTTGACCCATTTGAGAGTAATGTATTGTTCATTTACTCTTGATTGAGATGCACTTGTCTCTACCTTAAAATTGGTTCTGCTATGGACTTTGGTCCACTTGTTCTTACTTACAGGTTGATTGGTTCAACAAAATATTAAAAAGAGAAAAAATGAAAAGAGAGAAGTACGAGGGCAAATTTACATATGGGGTATTTTTAAAAAAAAATTATAGGAATTAATAGATTTTCAAAATATTACAAGTTATATAGGTAAGTTGTGTTTTAAAAAACAATTTTAGAACTGTGATTATGTTTTAAAAAAATATAAGATCATGATTCAAAACACAACTTTAAGTATTTTATATATATTTTTTGAAAAAAAATATTGAAGTGTGTTTTAAATAACAACTTCAATTATTTTATATTTTTTAAATAAAATTACAACATTCTAAAGTCGTGTTTAAAATACAACATTTTTTTAAGAAGTTGTATTTTAAAACAAGACTTATTCATATATGTAACATTTTCAAAATCTATCCATTTCTTTAATTTTTTTTTTTAAATTGTCCCACTTTTATAAATTTGCCAAGTAGAAGGGTAAAAGTATTTTTATATTGTTTAGTTAGACAGAGGAATAAACAACAGAGAAAAACTAACGAGAGAATCACCTAAAAAAAAACATCCCCTTCGGTAAGAAGAAAACTAAAGGAGAGATAATATTTATTTCTTCTCTACCATACAAGATCACATAAGATTTTTTTTCTTTCTATCCAAGTATAACTGGAGAGAAAACTTAAGTTTTCTTTTCTATTTTTTGTCCATCTAATCACCTAAAAAAATTTCTACAATATCTTTCTACTTGCTACCTCTTATTTCCCAATTCTTTTCACTCTACTTCGATCACAACTTCTTCCTTTAACTAAAGGGAAGACTAGGGTTTGTTTGATAGAGTAAAAGAATAATTTTTGAAATTAAAATAAAATATAAAAATATGAGTCTCATTATTTTATTATTATTATTTTCTTTTTTATTCTGTTTCTCTTTCTCTGCAAAGAATGAGACCTCAAGGACTTTGGTCTTTTGGGTTGGTGTATGATCTAGGCCAAACTTACGTGTATTTTGGAACAAATAATATCACACTAAATTACTCAGTGGTCAACTTTCCGCTTAGGTTCGTGTAGTGCACTAGCCACTTAGTAAAATTATTAGGATGAGATATGAAATATCAAGGATTAAACTAGTAAGAATGAGTGGTTCCGGTGAAAATACAAAAGTATATCTATATTAATTAAAAATGCATTGAGTTTGTGAAGTATTTTTGTTTAAAATGTTTAAAATTTTATGTACCATCATTTTAGAAACTTTTATATTCTTAATTAATTATAAATTATCTTATATTATAAACTTTTTAAAATAATTATTATAAAAGTAGGCACCAAAAAAAAAATATTATAAAAGTCAACAGTTATTATATAATAATATATATAATTGGCCCAGTCTAATGACAATATGTTTTTCATTATCATTACATTCTTATTAAGTTCTAATTCAAATAATAAGTGAAAATATTTTTAGTTTTGTCGTGAATAAAAGGGGTTTCAGCCCAAACTAAAAACTACAGGGAGAAACAAATAGAGCTAATACAAGAAATGTATCTTTACTTTCTGATCTTATATGTCAATTCACTTCAGATAACTAAATTTATTATTAAAATTTTTATTTACATAAAAAAGTTAAATAATTTTATATTGATTACTCAAAATAGTTTTAAAATATTGTATTTTTGTTATTTAATTAGGACACTAATAATATCAAAACATTATGCCTTACTAGTTACTCCTTGAGTGGCTCATGCTTTGTGCGAGGACTTCTAAAGATTATGCTAGTCCTCATAATTTCCATTATCCTCCTATTTTTATTTTTATTTTGTTAATTGTCCTCCTATTTTGTATTGCTGAACAAGTTTTACTCGAAATAGTACCAGTCTTTACCTTAAAAAAAAAAAAAAATTGCCATGAGAAGTGTTTCTATGATTCCCACAAATTAATGCATCTTCAAGTTTGGTTGCCTTCTCCGCTGGCGCTGTTTAACAAAAAAAGCATACATAACATAGCAGATGCAGTGCCATTTTTTGTTTACCAATTTGACAACCTAACTGCATTCACATTACAGAAAGGCTCTCAACCATTAACAATTTAACAAAAACAAGAGTTGAATCTGTTACGTTACTGCACACTCAAATTTATCGTTACTTGAGGAATTCATGTATTAAATTTTCCCCTATGTTTCGAAATTTGCACAGACCAGAATTTAATGCACAAAAAAGAGGTAAGAGAGTCTACAAATGAATTTTCATTTTCATTTTGCTTTCTGTCTAATCACTAACAAAATTTTTCTGATTTACAAAGGCAGTAGTAGGACTAAGAGGAGGATCAAAAGGGCATAATATGAGTGGTTTTGGTGTCATAAGAAGAAAGGCACGACTTAGAATTAACCCGAAATATCTTGAGCAAATCTAAAGACATTTGACGCACTTGCGGCGAGCAATTGCTCTGCATTAGAAGCAGAATCTTCGTCAATCCGTTAGCCTTCGTAACGGCCTCTTGCGCCTTCTGATCCCGAAACAGATAACACACACTCCACAGCGTCGTAACGGCGTGTTCCGTCGCCACGCTCGACACTTTCAACACCTTGTTCACTATAGCCGAAATGCACGACGAATCCTCGCAAATCTCCGACCTCCCTTCCTTCGTAGACGACACCGTTTCCACCAGCTTCAGAACCTTCTCCGTCACCGACACGCTCAGGCTCGGAGTCGAAAGAAGGTTCGAGAACACCTTCACCGCTCCGAGACGCACCAGCTTCATCTTGCTCCGTCTCGGCGTCGATAATGAAACCAGGCACGACAAACAGTTCTCGATTAGATCCGGATCTTTCTCCGGTGTGATTAGATTCAGTAGTTCGGATACTAAACCATCCTTTTCCACTAACAACATCTTCGATTGCGCGTCTACGGCGACGGATTTCAAAACCCTAGCCGATGCGATTTTTATGGCGTGGCTACCTTGTCGCAGAAGGAGAAGCAGAGAATCCACGCTCTGTTTTTCTCCCTCGCCCTGCCTCTTCAGTATCAAATTTTTCAGGCCCTCGCAATCTTCCATTTTGCCGACAACCAAATCCAACGCCGTAACGACCTGTTCGAGGAAATCGACGCCGCCACTGACATTGTCGAGGAAGCCAACCAGCACCGGCACGAGGCATTCCGTTCTAACGAGAAAATCGCGGTTCTCCTCGGAATCTAGCGCGAAACGCGCGATTTTCGCGAGGGAGTCGAAGCGGTTCGCGCTGTGAGTCTGCAACTCGGAGATGGCGACGAGGATTTGGTCGTTGGAGAGGACTGATTCGGAGTCGGTGGAGGTAGGTGAATCGGGCGAGTCAACTCGGTGGCTGACCGAGTCAGACCAGATCTGGATGAGGCTCTGTAAGGTTCGGTTGGGAACGAAATCTCTGGTTTGGAGAACCTGCATGGTGGCGGGACAGGTGTTGTTCCCGTTGTCGAGCCAGCGTTGGATGCTGGAACGGTCGTAGGTAACGCCGGTGCAGAGGCTCACAGGGGATTTCATGACGTCGAGGGATATAGGGCAGCGGAAGAAGCTGGGAACGGTGATGCATAGATCGTCTCTAACCATGGTCGTCACCACAGTGCTGTGACTAAGAGAGAAGTGTGGTGAAGATAGAGAGAAAGAGAGAGGTAGGCGATGGAGCGGACAGGAAAGGGGGTGTTTAAAGAAGAGAGAGAGAGAGAGAGAGTCAAAGGTACGGTGACGTCAGATGCTCGCTTTTTGAGTTTTTAATTTGGCTTTGAATATATTTGTTTTTTTGGGATATTAAATTGGTCTTTGGGGTGAGCAATATTCGTTGCTTCACCTGCTTGCGTTTTGATCTACGGTCACACGTGCGGATGGAGAGAGAGGGTGGGAAATAATTGCGTATGATGAGGAGTAGAAGAGGGGACCACAGAGGAAGGAGTTATAATAGCTTTGGGTGGTGGGGCCCAGGGAGGGTTCCATCGGTCGGGTTGATTACATCAACCGTAAGTTGGGGGAGTCCAACCGTGGACAACGACAAGTGGGGGTGAAGTCACTACTGCCTCTTCAGCGCTACCCGATTTTATATTTCCATAATAAATATTGTTTGCAAAAATTCCCCATATTCACCGTCTCTTCTATTTTTATAGAAAATATCTACTTTTTTCTGATATAGTTTCTGTACCTAACTGGTTGTTTCTCAACCTGCTCATGCTTTCAAGTACTTACTTCCTGTTCATGTACATGAAATTCATTGTGTATCTTATTGGTGTTTGTCAATCGATTATGAGGCGAATAGATTATAATATATTAATATTCATGAAATATCGTGTGGTTTATTTTTTATTTAATAATTTCATATATTTTAAACAACAATAAATTTTGGCTTAAAAATGTGTAAAAATTGGTTTCTAATATTTCGCAAACTTCCAGTACTTCATATGAGAATGCTTTCCCTTTTGTTTGGTGAAGGTAAAATAGGATGGAGAAGAAAAAAATCGCTAGAAAATAAAAATGTAGGTTTGTTTGATAAAAGTGACATAAGAAGGGATATAAATAAAAATAGTAAATTACACTAATTATTCTTGAAATTTTGTGTAATTATATAAGTATTAAATATCTTTAGCTATCACAGTCACATCTGAGGTGTTAGTGTAATATACAATAAAGTGTGAATGTAATATTTTTAAACCTATAAAAAAGTATTTGTGTAATATTTTCAAACATAAAAAATAATTAATGTAGGAAAAGAAAAAAAATTGATATTATGTATAATTTGAAAAGAAATAAGGTATACTGTGTCTTATTAATGTGAAATGTTTATCAATTTTTTAAATAATTAAACTTCATCGTTGAACTTAATTGACTACATTAAAATATTTCTTTCTAAATTTAATCAATAAAATTTAAATACGATATCTTATTCAATGGATTAGAGTTCACTTGAACAAACATGTTTATAGTCATATACTTTATCCTTATATATATATATGTTAATTTAGTTTTAAAAATTCCATCTAATCTAATAATTTTTTACTTCCTTCAGACTTTATTTCTTATTTAATCATATACTTTTTATTGAAAAATTATTGTTTTAGATTATCACTAAAAGTTTTGGTAATTTATATGAAATCTTAAAGGCATATTTCATTATCTCTGTTATATATATAACTCTGAATATAACCAGTCAATTACATGTGCATTCGCACATATGAGATAAAATCAAAGTATGGAACATATGAGATAACATCATACATTTTGATTATAAATAAACAATAA
>PYAF01001892.1:30600-55035 GCA_007407185.1 Glycine tomentella
AATTGTTTATAAATATTATTATCCCATAATTTTTTTACATATCAAATAAATTATTTAGGTTAAGTTAGTAATAATAAAATTTAAATTATTTACACAACGAAAAAGCTAAATAACTTACATAAGAAATACAAATCATTTTAAATATTTCAAAAAAAAAAATTCTTTATAAAAAAGTTAATTTTATCTCATATCAACTTAAATATTTTCTGAATCTATTTAGTTTGAGATAATTTTTTTATATTCACTTTCTGTTTAGTTATCGTGAGAATCTGGTTTTCTAAGGGATGTTTGAGTCAAGACATCTCAATAATTTTAAATTTTTTGATAGACTTAATTGTGTTTTTATTCCTAAAATTTGTGTCAAATCCAGTTTTAGTTCCTCAAATTTAAAAAAGATCGTTTTAGTCCCTTAAATTTTCAAAATATGTTTTGAGTTCCGAAATACTAAATTTAAGGGATAAAATAATTTTTTGAAAACTATTTTTAGTCCTTAAACAGTAAATTTGAGGAATTAAAACTATATTTTTATAAATTTTTGAGGGACTAGAATGATCTTTTTTAAATTTGGGGACTAAAATTGAATATATCCTAAATTTTAAGGACTAAAAATATAATTAAATCTTTTGAAAATTTATAAAAATTGTTGTCAGTGATAAAATTTTGAATCTTCTTTCCACTTAATTATTGTGAGAAGGTATATTCAAAATTTTAGAGTACATTTAATTTGCTAAAAATAAACATATCTTTTTAAAAGAAGAATTCATGGTTTTTTTTTGTTTTTATAAAATAATATTTTAATTAAATTAATAAATTCATAAAAAATTGTAATGAAATATGTAATTTTGATTTTTTCGTTGCACCTACAGATACTTAAGATTAATGGACATCCTTCTCGAGTTAATTGGAGAAAGTGTTTTTTTAAAATATTATTCCAAAAATAATAAAAACTATTTTAAATAATATAAATTCTCATATGAAAAAAATAAAAATATTGAAAATTCAAACCACATAGTTTTCAAGAAGTTTTTCTAATCATATCTTTTCACTAAAAAGAGTATTTATAAGAAGAAAAATACTTTTATATTTGAGAAAGTTCTATTGAAACCAAATTTAATAATTTTTTATTTGTAAAACAAAACGTGAAAACATTTCTAAAAATGTTTACAATATTAATCATATAAATTTTAATTATTTCTGTATATATATTTTGTGACTTCTGGCTCACTAATTCAGTTAGATAGGCCAGGTCTATTTTAACAAGGTCTTTTTTTTTTTTTTTTTTTGAGATTTCTAAAAAGTATTGTAATAAACTTCCATTGAACTGAAATTTATTAATTTAACGTTTTTCAATTAATGGATACAAAACTTTTCTCCATTCTATCCTTAAAGCATGCCATACCTACTCATTATTACATTTTAAGAACTAATTCTTAAATGGTCTTTGTTGATTTGGCAATGGCAACGAGAAGAGTTAAATACAGTACGGATAAATCTACATCAAGACATTTGTATTCTATTAAATACAAGATAAATAATGTGCCACTGCTAATTTATATGGTTCAATATTACAAACTTAATTTTGTAGGAACAAATATATAATTTAATTTACTTCTCTTATTTTGGCAAATGCTAACGAATTACAAAATAAAAAATAACTTTTTTTCTCCCGAATCTCTAATATTTTTAATAAAATTAGGATTATATTTAAAATTGCATATCATGCGTAATCAATTTTGCTTACCAAACTCATTCATAAAAACGCACACAGCTTCTGTAATATAATGTGTAATACAAACCTCAGCTTTTGAATCTATTTAAGCAGCGTTGAAAATAACCGCACAAGAAAGCCTACGAGTCCAGGACATGCAATAGCTTTTGGGTTGTGGTACCATACGTACACATATAGCATATGCTAGAGTTCATTATTTCCACGGATAAAAGTTCCCTCAATATCCCTTAACTTGCAAGGACACCCAATTGCATATACTTCCGTCTCACTACTTAATTATGCGACCGTAACAACGTTGAAAACCATCCCCACGCTAGCTGTACGTACGATCATATATTTGAGAGAATGTTTGATTTGCAATTTAAAATTGATGTGACATGTTTTTATGTAATTCAATAAATAAAAAAATAAGAGTTTTGATTTTATTTTTTTAAATACTTTTTCTCTTAATTTTCAAATGTGCATTGAGTCATAGATGGACATTTCATAATTCTCGCGTAATAATGCAATTACTTGTATAAACACGAATTCTTTCTGTTAATTAATGAACATGATCAATGTCAATAGTTTTCGTGTACAGATAAGTCTTGGGAGTTTTGTTTGTGTTATCTTCCTTTTTCCAGCTCACTTACCAACTAGAATCCGGCATAAACAGTCAGGGGATCATGAATTATGTAACTACACTTCTCATCAATTTGAAGTTTCAGACAATCACCTTCTTTTGTTAGTTTGTATGTGTGTGCGTGTGTAATTCAATTAAAAATTGTTCCCATGTAATATAGCTGTATCTATGTACGGGTCTATGTTGCTTTTGCATCCAACAAAATGACCTACATGAAAGGGAGCTAGGCAACTAGCTAGCATGCATGTGTCTGTTTTTCTCCTACCTCATAGGCACACATAGCACCTCTTTAATAAATTTAAATCATGCACTAGCCTTTTCTCTACAAAATCTCTAAACGTACAGTTCCTTCACAATCGCAAATGTTTGGTCATATATGGGATGTAGAATTCCAACCCTATTAAGTACTAATTATTATATATAACACGAGTGTGTATGTGTATAAGTTTGCAAAGCAGTAATCACATAGATTTTTCTTGTTTACGGTTATATTTTCTTATCACTTTGGTGATAAGCCGATCCTTGGTATTATTCCGTTGTCCCGCATGGCCAGGTAGACGAGGGATGAAAAAATTTCTCAGAAAATGTACCATTTCATGAATCATGAGAGCTATACAGGAAAGGGAGGAACATGCATGTGATGCAACAGGTTGTAATTTTCTTTTTCTTTGGCAGCGTTGCAAAACCAATGGTGGGGTCCAATCTTATTAGCTCAATATGCCATCAAATCAGTGGGACGATCTTAGTAAAAGGAGACTTTTTGATCGATCGGTTGATGCATCGCAAGTTCAATACGTGTCCCTGGACTGTGGTGGTGCACACTTCTCCTTGTCCACATTCATTTTGAATCTCTAAACTCAAGTAGGACCATGCATTAGGAAAAATTATGTTCATACTACTTTGTTACCTTATATACTATGGTTGCCGCATAGGATCCAATGGTTAATTCAATAACATCCTAAATTCTCTATTGTATTTATGCTTGCACGATCCCCAATGCCATAACGCTTCAATTGTTGTTTACTTATGGGCTACCTTCAATTCGGTCATCTAAGGCAATAAATTTCAACCCCTTTGACGTCACAGGAAGAAAAGTTGGTGCGGTTGATCAAGTAATCACATTAATTATCAAATATAGCATTGTGATGTGTCTTATTAAAAATGGCGATGACTGCTTAAAGGTAACCGTTGCTGCTTTCAGCTGAATTTGAATAGTCGTATAGTAGACAAATTGAAACCTGCATTTGCCATATTAAAAAGTTTCATGATACAGCCAAAAGTGTAAAGTGGAGACATAGAGATAGGAGGAAATGCATTGCATTGCATTGCATGCATGATGCATTGCTGGGACAGGGAAGAGGCACTGAGCCCCAAAGGCATGCCCCATCCTAAAGGGTTTATGAGTACTGAGTGGGAGCATTGAAAGAGCACTGGCTGCACTGCCTCTGTCACAGGTCCTACAGCACAAAGGGTTAATGAAGTAGTATACTGATCAGCTTAGTTAGAAAAGAAGAAGAATGGGTCCACCCTAAAGCCCTGACATTGCATTTAATTCTCTTCTGCTTGGAGTTGGGGTGTGCACTTTTCTGTCTTTACATGCTTGTTAATCACTTGGACCTCGCATTCAATTCATGTAGATATGTTGAAGTTCTCTCAAACAGAATGTTAGTATTTCAAAAAAATTTGACCAATAGAGCTTGCCTCAGAGTTTGAGATTAGAGAACACAACTTAATTAAATAATTCTTGGGTTCTGAATTTCTTTAATTAATATACCTGAATATTTTATAATTAAGCGGGAAAAAACTATTCTATTATTTTAAAAAATTAATAATCATTCACTGATAATATAAAATATTATCATTCAATCATAAAACATCACAAATATAATTTTTTAAATAATTATAATAAAAGTCTAAACTTATCATGTACAATATATTATGATTATAATTTGATGAAGAGGTAAAATTATTTTATACTGTCTTTTTGAAAATAAAAGAACAAACATAATGAATTATTATAACCTTCTAATTCTCATATTATTCTTATTTTATATATGTCATCCTTGATATACTTATCATTAGAGTTAGGTTTATAAAGATAAAATAGTTATTTTATAATTTTAAAACTTTGTATTATAAGATGAATCTCAAATTTGGGAGAACAGCTTTCTCTTTCACTCTATTCCTCTTTATTCCACTTACTATATTACAAATTCAAACATACTGTCATAATAAAACTTTAGGGCAAATTATGATCACAACGATGTCATTTTTTAAATTCCACACGACTCTTATCTTTTTAACACCTACATACAAGGTACACCTACTAAAGAAACACATTATGTAATATAGAAAGATAGTAAAAAGAAACTTCAAGAAATCATGAGTATTAACGTAGTTTGTCCTAAAAACTAATGTTTAGTTGAGAGTGACAAAGTGGATAAATGGATGGGGGGGTCTTCGGTGTGGTCTCCCTATATTTTGTTGTGAATGTGAAAATCTAGGTATAAACGAACCAAAAGTGAGAATGTAGGAGTAGTTCATTCAGTTACTGTCGGTGCACAATGACAAGGCACCTTTAATTAGGGGAATGGGTTAAAGACAGAGAGAAGCAGCGAAAGCACTTCAAATCAGAGCCTACAAAAGGTTCTATGGCAAATGGACAAGTTTTTCCAGTAATGGAGGGGTCTAAAACAACAGTTCCCAGTTCCTTAGTCGGCCATTAATAAAGGGGTGGGTCCAAACACTCACCAAACCACAAAAAAAGATGACATAACATAACCCTTCAATATCTTTCTTTTCTCGGCAACAAATCCCATTTTTAATTTGCTTTTCTCTTTGTACCTCACGTACTGTTCCCTCCCTCATTTTAAATAAAAATAAAATAAAATAAATTTCATTTCAATATTATAATAATCACTCCACCCCATAAGACCCGTTCCAAAAAGCTTTCTCCACCCTTTTCAACTTTCTGCTTCTTCTAACACTACTCTACTCCTTGTAGAACCATCTGAATTCTCCTTTTGACTCAATATCACTTTAACCCCAGACCCAGTTTCCACTCTTTCTCTTCACCAAATCACCCGCCACATGAACCCTCCAACACGACCACAACTTCACATCTCATACACGCAATTTTGTGGCATATATTAGCCCGTGTTTCTTGCTCTTTCCACATCAAAAAGCTAGGCTAGGCTCTTTCAACCACGTCGTCGCAAAAGTGAGTTATTACTTACTTAGTGATAATACAATATTGCAACAACAACATGGTTTTGCATAGGAGACCTCTGATTCTAGTAATCATCTGGTTGTTATTGTTTCTCTTCATATTGGGTCACTGCCATGGTTCTAGAGCCACAACAACCGTGTTCAAATTCAAGCCCAAATCTCAACATCATGGTCACTTCTCTGGCTTCTTGCCTAAAAGGATGCCCATACCGTATTCAACTCCTTCAAGGAAACACAATGACATTGGCTTAAGAAGTTGGAGATCACCCTGAACCTGAGGATCATATGCGGATTAGTAGTTTTGTTTTGGGTAAAGGTGACCATTGGGTTCTTATTTATATTAATTTTATTTTCTCCTTCATCTTCATCTTTCTTTTCTTTATTAAGAAACAAGGGAAACTGATTAACTAATGTACATGGCAGGGGTTCTTAGTGAGATATTCATTGTCTTTACGTTTGATGATGATGTTATTTTGTTTCAAGGGATGTAATAGGTATGATCTGTTAGATGATGGATATGGATTTCTCCTTGTTACTTGAAAAGGAGGAAGTCATGGTTGTTTAATTTAGTCTCTAATTTTTTTTTTTTTGGAGTGTGAATCAATTAATATAGACAATGAAATGGTCAACAGCATCATAGAATTTTCAGATACGTAGTTTAAATGTTGTTCTGCTGTATACACGACATCAAGTGTTTTCATTATTCAATGTTCAAACAGTGCTAGTATTAGACATGCATGTGTTGTTGTATTTCTTCTAGTTATTATTCAAGAATAAAGGGGGTAAATTACAGTGGAAAATCGGTAATATTTTTCTTTTGGAGCGAATAAAATCGGTGATTGACATACTGAACCAGTATTGATTCATGAGGTGTTTTACAAATTAAATTGAATCTTGTATTATAAAGAAGATATTTCGTTTTACGGTTACTTAATCAGATTAGTGATAACTTAATATTGAATGAACACTTTTTTTTTCGTTGGTAGTACAAACAAGTTGTGGCTGGCATGGAAACTACCCCGTTGAAATTACCCGTGTGCAAGCAGCATTGAACTCGGGTAAGGTGGTATCAGTGTCTTTCGATGCGTGTGGTTGTTGTGTGTTGCTGTCTTGATTTGATATGCACAAATAAACATGTGTTTGTACGTATACATTATACTGTTGAATAATTGATTCAAGATTTTCGGGGATTATTATCTCTGTATCTCACACACGAGTGCTACAATGGCAGTGTATGTAGCATACACGAGTTCAATAAATAAATAAAAGATGAAAAAAACCACCGAATTCTTCGTGTATATCTGTAATGATGAAAAGCTATTTGCTTTATGCGGTGTTTCCTGTGAATATGCCCAATTAACGCCAAAACTTTGGTATAGGTTATTATTTTATGTCATCATAACTTCTTACGATCTTTGGAGAAAAGGGGAAAAGAAGTTCGACCTAGAGCATATAATTCGAGGAATAGTATTATTTTAGTGATAATTATAATACCTTCTTGCTCAAGGATTATAGAATTCCAAATTTCTGATCTAGCAGCTTTTCTTTTTCATGTATAAAACAGATACGAAAGTCAAACCCGAATCAAAGTTTAAATTGTAGTCTAGCAAAATGTTTACCGCTAATTTAATTTGGTCGATAAATTCGTTGAATACTAAATTTGCTTATATATGTTGAACTAAAATACTTTAAAATTTCGTTCAAAACCTTCCATTTAATAAAACGTGAGTTCAAAAATTTATGAGCTGAATCCAAGCAATATATTGAATAGTTTATATATAGTTAGTTGCCAGCTAGTATTCCATCTGAAAGTTATGTTTTTCTTTTCTAATTTGTTTTACAGAGATCTTAATGTTGTACCCCTTCTTTCCTAAGTAAATAAAAAGGGGGAAAAAAATATTATCAACATGCCTTACTTTGGATAATGTCTACAAAATATGAAGTTTCATTGGATTCCACTGGAAAAGACATCATGATTCATGAGGAGGAAACGATGGATAAATTACATTTTTTTTTATCTCTGTTATAAATATGCTGGAGTATTATCATCGTTTAGATTTCTTATTTCAATTTGCTTGGTTTTTCGTTTCTTTACGATACAAATTACCAATTATAAAGAACTATATTGTGATGTGGGAGTCTGTCATTATCTCTTTGCTTTAGTTGAAATAATTAGAAATCAATGGAAAGTATAAAGTACTTCCTGTGCTCCCTTTAACGTTTTAAATTAATGCATATCCCAAGTCCTAATTACGAGATTATTGAATCCTTCAAACTTCATAGGTTCATTTTCACAATATTTTTTCCAAATTAGCAAAACACAGCTCATGAATCCCATCCCATACGCATCCCGTACCTCATACTACCTAACTATGACGCAATGATCTTAAAATTAAATGACCTATTGCTAAAAGTCTTCATTTATTTTTTGGTTTAAAAAACCACACCTATAATTCAATTTTCATTTCAACAAAACACTCTGTCGTAGTGACTCACATTTTAGTGACACACTACAAAAAACCTGGTTCCGTGGCTAAAACAAGGGGGAAAGAAGATATTATTAATTATAGTAAACAGCTTCCCTGTTTCAAGATCATTACTCTGTGTTCCCACACGTAGAAATTGGTAATGAAATTCAGAATAACATCACCAATGAGGCTGGAGGGTACCTTTCCCATTTGTAAGACTGATCAGGCAAAACCCTTATCCCGAATATCCTATGTGATATAGAAATGTCAATGGATTCTACGAATTCTAATTCTGGAAAAAGATTTGGCTGAAACTTGTTCTGATTTCCCCTTTCCACTATCAACTTAGTCTTGGGCTCCCTTCACGTTAGCACCATTAATTTTTTGAACCGTGTCATGTGCTGTTCATATCTATACTAATTTCGAGTGTTATGTTGTCCCAGTCAAACTTCAGAAAACATTGTTATTTATTAAGGAATAGACCCTTCAATTTGGCCTTTGATATTTAATTTACTTGATCATTAATTTGACTACCAGCTGAAGAGTACCAAGATCCCTATTTCAAGGCAACAAGTACCATTATTGGCATTATACCATAAATAAATGGAGAATCAGAATAAAAAGGCTTCGCAGGCACTTTATTATCAAGAATTAAAAATACACTTAAACGGGGTTCATTTTTTGGATTTTTGGAGTCCATAACTATTACTGAGGTTTAAAAATATTGTTAATCATAGTTTTAAAAACCTAAGACAGCATGCTTTTCCCACGTTTGTCGTTTAAAGGAAGAGAATAATGAACATTCAACTTCTAACATATTGTCGCTTTAATTGCGCATTAGCTTTAATCGTTTTCAAAAAAAAAAATTGTTTATTGAAGGATTAGGATGGTCTAGTATATTTTCTCTTTTTTCTTTTGTCAAAATGCAACATTCTGACTCAATTCTCATTTGCTAAGATCTCTAATCAGGTTTCAGTGGCTTCATTCATGTGCCCTGTAATTGTAGGCCCATGAATGATGGAGTAGAGGGACATTTAATGTCAAGTCACATTTCCTTATTAATCAAAAGGATTAAATAATTGCAAATGATTACCTTCATGGTAAGTGAATTCCTGACCCCACGGTTAAAGCAATAACAGATAATCATAGTATATAATGTGTATCTGATATTAATCCAATAATTCCAGTAACTCGGTGGATTATATACTTTGTGCTATTCATTCATGAGCGTCTGTGTACAATTTTATTAATCCAAATTATGCATCTTAACTAGGTCGTTTTATGCATAACACTCGACTATCAAAGAGAATAATAATTTGTATATTTTTCTTATATTTTCGTCTCAAAATAATAATCGTTTGAGGTTGTTTTACACATATTAATAATAATAATAAATAAATGAAAAAGAATAATAATTTTATAAAATTAATTTTATATCATTAATAATTTATTTATAAATTTTATTTTCTATTATTAATATTATAAAATATAAATAAAAAATTATAATTAATATTATATTAAAAATAAAATAATAATTATTTTAAAATAATTTTTTTCTCTTACATGAAAATTATAATAAAACAGACTAAGTATTAATCAACTTAAAACACATGAGTATTATAAATGCGTATCAAGGTTAATAAGTAAAAATGATTGTCTATGTTTCCAAAATATTAAAATGATTGTCTTAGTTATTGATTTGATGGACAGACTGGTTGTTATGCATCTTAACTACAGTATTCATCCAAATTATGTAGTAACATACTTTTCCACCGGATATGAAGTGATGATAAAAATCTTATCCGCGTAATTACGTAGATCTAACAAAGTTATAAGCAATAACTGTTTTTTTTTACACATGTATCTTATCACTAAACAAATGGGGAAGAAAGGTTGTTCCCATAAGAATATCATAGGCTAGGACAGGGCACGCAGTTTATAAATATTTATCTGCTAGCGTTAGAATATTACATGCATAGAGTTTACAGAGCTCAAATTCAAAAAAAAAAAAAAAAGCTGGATAAAAATATTTAAGAAAAGTAAAGCCGTAAAGGACTCGATTTAATATTGAGGATCGAAGAACTGTTTATTAGGACATTTAAAACTTTTTCATACCATTTTTAGACATCTTAGTAATCAAATAGCATATTTTGGGCCACACTTTTATTTTAATATTAACAATTATTTCAAATATCTTACTAGCACTTTTTTTTTATTTTAGATTAAATATAAACATGTAACTTTAAAATATTTAATTTAAAATGAGATATATTCTTTTAGTTTACATTTTTTAAAAATTCAAATATAAATACTTTTAAAACTATAAAAAAAGTAGAATTACTTTAATATATAAACTTATATTTAAAAATACTCTAAGAAATTTAACATATTCAAAAGAGTAAGTTCTAATTTATTATAAAAAGCTGGATGAAATAAGAAGGTACTAAGGTTTGTAATGATTGAACTGCAAAATACAATTGTGATCGAAGGGAAATATAATATGCAATTTAAATAATTGCACTTGGATTGTATGGTTGTTGTTCTAATTAAGCTGAGATATGAGTTTCATATTTTTTCAAAGTAAAGATGCTGGCCTAAGGATGATTTATCTAAACTTATTAGATGATGGGTGTACAAAGACCTAACAAAATAAAAAGCATTGCAGTCGTAACGAATATATATATAAGAATCGTGGGAATCTGTGTATCACTAACCAGATGGTTAGGGGGTCAACGATAAAAGTCAGACATGAAAGATATAGATATAAGCTACACATTTTATGTTAGTATTTCAATTCGCAACCATTTCTCATTTTTACGATAACTAACTTCAACATTAAAATTCTTGTAAGTGGCCACTTCGATCTGAAGAAGTTTGTCATAGATTTCGTCCGAAATTTACACTTTCAACTGTGAACATTCTAGGTGGATTGGTGCTAAACTGTTGTGTTGCTCCATCTATAGCTAATAGATTTTCAAAATGCTTTCAATTTGTTGCACCAAAACTAAAGGTGGATTGTCGTAGGTTCTGTAAACAGAAAACCGCAGGAAGCTAAGTTTGAAAGGTCACTAATACTTGTGGTATCAAGACTTAAAAAAAAAAAAAAAAGGACACACACACACACACACATTTATTTTAGGAATTCAATGTAACGACTTCTATCAACTACTGTATGTCTGTATGTTGTTATTTGGTTTATAATTGGTTTATTAGATTTTTTTTTCCTTAAACATTATTATAAACCTTACAAAATGCAATGGTTTAAGAGAGTCACATATAAGCTTTCCAAAAAGAAAAATAGAGTCACGTCTAACCTCATTTCTCAAACTCTCTTAAAAAAATATCGTCAACTTTATTTTAGAATTGATTGAGAAAGAAAATAATTGTTATTTTAGTTTTTTAATATAATATTAATTTTTTATTTATATCTCTTATGGTATTAATAAAAAATAACAAAATTTGTAAATGAATTAATGATAATATAAGATTAATTTTGTAAAAAAAATCTATATATTAATTTTTCTTGATATCTAATTAAAACAACCTAAGATGATAATTAGTATTTTGGAACAGTAATTGTTGTTATTATTTCATGTGTATAATTACATATTTAGATTTCATTTTAGAATATTCCCAATCATTAAATTTCAAAATTTGAAATTTATCATTTCTCATACTCAACATTCGCGATTCTTATTCAGAGAAGTAAATACTAGAAAAGAACTTTTGAATGATACCCACCCACGCTTAATGTGCAGCATTATTCCAGCATATGGAATAATCAGAGAGTATAATTGATTGGTGTTTGAGTTTCATCATCAAGATGCGTGAACTCTGCAGTATTTCTTTTTGCTGCCTACACGAAGAGCTATTCAGTAATTAGGGGAATGCATTTTTCTCCTTTGATACTTTCTTTACTTCATTAGTTTGAGATGTTTTTAATTTTTTTCCTCCGTTGCTTAATTTTTTGGACAACAAATATCATTGCTAATTATGTGTGGTCTTGTATATCATTGGGATAATCACTGTAGTTGCGGTGCCACCATCGCGTGGATCACTGAATAAGTTATCATAAGGTACCGACTACCGAGCATGCACATTATAATTAATTTAATTTTAATTTTAGCTACACTTTTTTACTCATCTTTCTTTCTGTACTTTTTAAAAGCTGAATTTTTTCAGATTTTATATCTTATATTCTTTTAACACTATTTTTTTATCACCTTTCTCATTTGTTTTCTCTCCGTCTGGTACGTATCTCAAATCCTTCCGTAGGGAGGTGAGAGGATCATTTTTTAACCTTTTCAAGGGCATAGTGAACTCGGCTATTCTATACTTTTAAAATGAACTACGCGGGCAGTTTCAAATCTAACTTATAAAATTTAGTAAATTTAATTTTATAGATAAATTTATCCTTCCTAACCTGTTTTCTTGATGGATTAACCATGACAGATCAAAATGGGAAGCCAGTCAGACTGTCCAATCCGCATAATAATATATACACGAGATTAAGATGAATGTTGTAGCCTTTAAGGACGTGCTTTACATGATAAATGACGCTAGAGGACCTGTGATGTACTACTACAAAGTGACATGCATAAATTCAGCTGTTGATATCACAGATATGGATAAAGCAGCAAACGCTTTTTATTCATAAAAATGCTCTCGAACATTGATTGATGAACTGCCTCTTATTTTTTTGGTCGGGATATTAACATGGGAGCAACATATCAAACTTTCTTGCAGCAAGGTTTCACTCTGCAGCACTTATTTCCCCTCGTTGAGAAGTGAATAATCTGCTCAATAATGTGCTTCTGACTTGAAAGAGGTCGTGAAGTCGCCCATGAACCATAGAATGCTTCCGCAGCTTGTGCAGAAAAACCGTTATTGCTAAGGTCTAGTAATTGCAAGTTCTTTGCCTTACCAATAGCAATTAAAAACTGTTGCGTGAAATGGCACTCGGGAGATGAATTTCTTTGACATGAACTGGCACAGCTGTCGTCAAGTTCAGATGCAGCTGCTTCTACTGGAATATTTTCACTATCAGCAACTTCTAGTAGATGGTCGGCAGTGTTCAGAGAGCAAAGGACCTCTTCATTATCATCAACTTTCATGGTATCAAGTTTCTGCTCCTGGCTTTGTGAGCAGCTTTTTACCGATAAATCATATTGTAGAGAAGAAACTTCCTTTGGAACAGAATTATCAGCAAGATTAAGTTCCTCAAGGCAGCTGTTCTCTGATAAAAGAAACAACATCATCAAACGATAGATGTAAAAAATGAAACAACCAAATATAATTTAATGCCTACCTGCCAGAGCCTCAATTATGTGAAGAATTCCAGCAAGCCCAAGTTGACACTTTTTAACGACCAAAACTTTGAGACAGCACTGTGGGTTTACGAGAAGAGCAAATAAAGCATTGCTGCCCTGTATTAATTAGAGAATTTGAACAAACCATGGATAAGAAACTGGTTAAACTCAAAATTATCACCAAAATGGCACAGCTATA
The DNA here is from genome assembly GCA_007407185.1 of Glycine tomentella. Classification (NCBI taxonomy): domain Eukaryota; kingdom Viridiplantae; phylum Streptophyta; class Magnoliopsida; order Fabales; family Fabaceae; genus Glycine; species Glycine tomentella. The sequence continues at coordinate 44,156 of PYAF01001892.1, forward strand.
CCTAAATCTATAAACTGCAAACCAGTGTTTTAATAGTAAAGAAATGGTATGAAAAGCCAGATTATATTTTGAGTGTTGAAGTAATACATTGTAACACTCAAATAAAACCAGCCAAGGAAGCATGCATTACAATAATATTAGCAATAGAAATCTAGTCAAGGCAACAAACCTCGGGCATGATAGGATTTCCTTCCAGGTTCAGCTCTATGACAGAACAAAAAAAATTAACACTGGTGTTTAAAACAAAGTTAAACGTTAGACCACAATATGATAGGTCAAGTTTCACAAGCTCTTCAGTTCCTTTGAGCAATGATTCTGCTAATTTTGTTGCTCCTTCCTGCAGAATAATGCCTCTATCATTAGAAGATCAAGTGGGCAAAGCATGCTAGAATAAACCATAATGACACAGTAATGTGAACATGCAGTTGGAGATAGGTTTTACTCACAGTTCCAATACCTGTCCCCCCAAGTATTAGTCCTGATAAAGTTAAGGTCCCTGCAAGCTTGCAGAGGGTATCGACAACTGGTTTGCCTAGTTTTAGACCACTCATATTCAACTCAGAAAACCTATAATGGGCAAATTTAATTTAAATTTATGTATGCTCTAAGAAAATACAATTTATGCAAAGATGATATATGGAGATGGATGGTGACATTGGTACAATTGATTTTACCTTTTCAGGGTAGAAAGCCTGGACAGAAGATTAATTATAGCATTTCCAGATACAGGGTTGTTGTATCCTGTCAAAGTTAGATTACCCATTATGCTGTAAGATTACTAGTATCAGGGATTTAAAGAGAATGATAGATTCATAATACCTATACATAGATGGGCAAGTACAGATCTAGAGTCCAATGCATCCGCAACTTTTTGAATAGTTCTAGATGTGACACAACAGTTCTCTATATTCAAGCTACAAAGAGCTACACAACAGAAGGTAAGTAAATAGAAGTAGTATAAACATTTTCATAGCTCAGAGTAAGACCATGTATACTAGAACAATGTTGTTAATGACGGATGGCACAAGTTGTGAGGCCTATGGTGCTGACATGGCAGGTCTCCCTTCACAAATTGTCTATGGCAGTTGGTAAAAAATCCGCCACACCATTCCGCCACCATTTTACAACATTGTACTAGAAAGAGGAGGGAACAACATGGCAATCAGCATTCTTCAGGAGATAACTTATTCAAATTGGCAGAGCTTCAGGTCATGCATCTTACCTGTACAGTTTTTTAAGATTGTTGAAAGATAAGATCCACATGCATCAGTAAGACGGTTTCCAGAAATGTTAAGCACTTCTAGTCGAGCAAATAGCAGTGAACATTCACAAATCTGACAGGAACAAGCAAAGTTAATACATTTGCAAATTTGAGATTAGTCATGCAAAAAGAGAAAAGCATTCTTTTATTATATATTAATCAAGAATTGTATGAATAGATTATCCTTGTGTAAATACTAAATAGTTAGGTTTGAAAGTTATTGAAAAAAATGGCCTTTGGTTGGGACAAGGCAGGTGAGCTCAGCTGATATTTCGGTGATTTAAGACATGAAAATACGTTTTCTTTTTCAGAAAATATCACAACTAACATCAAGTGTATGCATCCATTATATTTACGAGTTAAAAATTTTAAGATATTTTTCTGTAAAAAAAGGTGTAGAGCAACCATCATTTCAAACCTCATACCTAAATATCAGATTTAACAAGATCTAATGTTAGAAACATGGAACAAGGGGAAGAGAAACAAGCAAAGATCAAAAGGATTGCAAGTAGTATCATACCTGAAACAATGCTGTTGGGCCAAATCGATTGCAATGCAAATCCAGAGTTAAGCCGCCATAAGATTGTCCTGATGCTGTGAACACCTTTTGAAGTTTTTCGATTGTTCCATTTCCTAAAATATTATCAACTCAATAAAAGGCTAAAACTATTTAATAGATTCCCTCGTTAGTTTTTATCTATTTTAATTCTTTTCATGGTTTTAGTTTTCAAACCATTCATTAGTCACCAACAAAATTACTGATTAACAGACGTAGTTGATGGAATTTGAGACTTGAGAACCATAAAAAATGCTCCTGAGGAAATATACCAAAAGAAAAGGCAACTACTAGACGATTTGATGACAAGACAAATACCGCACGATCCACAGCAAAAAAAACCACAAACCAGGAAAAAAAAATTTACCTAACAAATTGTGAGAGAGATCAAGCATTGCAAATGACTTATGGGAATGCAGTGCATTTATCAATGGGGTAATAGACAAATCTTGCAGGTCACAGTCAGACACAACAATTTCATCATCTGAAACCTGTGGACAATAATAAGCAAAAAGCAGTTGAAGAAAAAAAAGAAAGAAACATTCAATCCAACATCTGAAAATGTGATGGCATATCTGTCAATGTGCAGTGGCTACGAAAGAATTGATACAGCTAAGATCCCCCTTACCTCTAAATTGTAAAGCTTCTTCAGTACCTTGATGTTCGGTACCTCAGACAACTCCTTGCAGCCGTCTACATACATTTTTATCAGGCACTTGTGGATCCATCCTGTAAAGGATAAAAAAATCATTTGCTTATCTCACTTAGAGATTGATATGGAAAGCTAAAAATTGATTTTAAATACAGCTTCAATACAGCATAAGCCTATTTTCCAAATTATGCATACATCTTCGGATGTCAACTTCCTATGCTTGTTGCTTACATAAATTGCAGTTTGCAAGATCAATGAATATCAAGTGATGAGTCAGATTAATGTTAATTTTTTTTACCAATAGATAACAACCATCAACCATCTGCAACTAGTCTAGAGATTTGAATATTTATGTCAACATATGTGCAAGTAGTTAAATATATTGAAGATAAAGTTCTTGTCAAAAAGCCAGATAAGAAAAAGAAAAAAAACAAGGAGATGGCATAAAAATTGAATGGTGATATCACTGAATAAACAAAAAGCATAAGTATCACATACCATCAACAGAAGCTTCAACCATGCTATTTCCCAGAACTTCCTTCAGATGTTCAACAGTTTCCAGGGATTCTAAATCTCTTCCAGCACATTTTATATGCTCAATAATGGGCAACAAACCTATTTATAAATTCGTAATTGTAAGAACAGTCAAGTGCACTCAGCAGGAAAAGAATATCAGCAAAAGGAAAACTGCAATAAATAAATATATAAAGGAATAAAAAGTTGATATAACATCAAAGTTGATAAACAAAGAAGAAATTACCATAAATCCGGGTTTTGATTATTTTTTCCCAAATTGTAATTTTTTACCAGAGGGGCACCAATCTTTTATTTTATTACAACAAGGAGCACATGTCACCATTTATATGCAAAGCCAGAATTCCCCAAACCCTCTTCCTTCCTATCTTTTATACAATTCGTACCAAATTAATTTTCAAGTCAACTGGGATCTTCTATGCTAATATTATAAAGTGATAGAAAACACTTCAAAGTAGGAACTGCCTACCCTCTGATTTCTTTTCAGTTGGAAATTGTAGATAATATAAGCATGCAACTGCAGCCTTCAAAGAGTCAATGTTCAAATGATCACCAGTGGCACACAAGGTTGTTTCTACATGTATTAGATCATTCCCAATCCGGCATGTAATATATTGCTGGAGCCAGAAAATATAGAGGCAGCAAGTTAGAAAAATATCAATTAGATGAAAATGACAATTTGGCAAAAGGTCCTAAATATATTCATACTCATTTAATAACAGTAGAACTCACGTCATTTTGGGAATGATGCAACATGGGCTGGGAAATATCGTTTTGTTTGCCAGAGACATCAGTACCACATTTAGAACCAATAGGAAAATCAGGTTCAGCAACTATATCATTGCTCAAAGACCTGGAGTGTCTGCCAGTTTTTGTGGCTGTATGTGGACTCGAACATTTGAAAGAACTACTACTTTCTTCAACATTTATTGTACACTTGGATCCATACTCCGAGATAACCTGCTATCCCAAAAACCAAAAAGGCTAGGCATTCACATGGTGATACTTGAGAAAAGCTCACACACGCAACTAAGTGGAGATTTCATTACCTGAATTTTACAAGGACTGGCTTTAGTCTTAACTGCAATCAGGCAAGTATCAATCAGAGCACAATATTGGTACAAGGGAAAGTTTGGGTCAGAGCAAAGCAAGTAACGGAAAACATACTGGCATCATAAGTGGGCAAGTCCTCTACTGGGCAATGATGATTCTTTCTGCTTGAACACTCCACTTCCTCATCATCGTCATCATCGGAAAGAATTACACGGACACGTTTACAACCAACAACCATCTGATGATTGATGGTTTGATTTTTCAGACTACTGGGTGACTGCTTATCTTGCTTGTTAGAGTTGGTAAGACTTTCTTTGTGGCATGCTTTATTTTTGGATGAGCCTTTTATGGACTGATAGAGTGACATGAGAGGCGTGTCATTTTTCATTTCTTCTCCAGTAGTCAGAGTTTTTGATCGAGAAGTTGTCTTTGGAAAGCAAAAATCATCAGACCCACTGTTTGACAGATAATCATCTGCTTCGGTATCAGTTTCAGAGCAAAAATCCTCTGGCATACTTTTAGCTTCTGCCTCTTTTTCTTCCGATTTCTTCAGTTTATCGATTAGAAGCTTCAACCTCCTATAAAAGATCACAATTGATCAGCATTAATATTACATGTCCATCAAAAGGACCCATGATAATGGAAACAATATAATGGATTTAGTTCACAGAGTATGAGATTTTGGCCTCCAGAGGTTTGAATTCTAAATGGATCCCTGAGTAATTCAACAAAACTGCAAGAAATGTATATATAAGGAAACAGACTTCCATGAACCAGTTACCTGGTTTCATCCTCATCATCAAATCTTATCATGTTGCTATAATGCATATTTTCCAAGGCAGAGAGTTGCACATCAGGAAGGTCTGCTTCAACTGCGATACTGCAATATGATGCAATCAAATCAACACAGTTCATATAAGACCATCATAAGGATGCCAACATGGATGTATTTTTTAAGAAAATCTAAGCAAGGATAAGTCATATAAGTAGTAGACTAGTAGGCGGTCAAGTTTCATTCTAGTATTGGCTGAAGCACTGACTTCTAACTTTGTAACAGCCAACATATTCTCAAAAAATGACTTCTGAAAATATGTAAAAAGAAACCAGTATGACCAGACCAGGTCATCAACATGGCAAGGAATGGAAATTACATTATGAGAAAATTCTAATTCTAATAATTTTCTTTCATGATTCAGAAACCATAGTGGTACCCCCAACCAAGCTGCATCAAGCCTGAGGAAACTATTGTGTTCAACTTACAGTACATAGTTCATGTGTCTTATGCAACCAAGTTGCATCAAGTCGAGCATGTTGTGTTCAACATAAATTCAGCTACTTGGAGATTCCGTTATAATTAGAAACTATTTCTTCTTCCTTCACTAATTTCAAGAAATAAAATCATCCAGTAAAGTTATATGGATATTATTACCTGTAGCTCTCTTGAAATGCATCCAATGCTTTTCTCCAATTTTCAGTAGAATCGTAAACATTACCAATATTAATTTTCACCATTGCTTGCCCCTATAACCATTATTAGGAAAGCATAAGAATTAACCAAGTGACAAAAAAAAAAAAAAAAAAATCAAACAAACTATTTCAGCTACATTTATCTTTGGATACTAAGTAACCTAGGACATTGACATGCATACAAAAATTTAAGTGTTCCATCAGGATTTGAATTGTGTCATGTCACACTCACACAAGAGTGTTAGATGTTAGATTTCAACTTAAAACCAATTAACTCTAAGTGAGGATATTAAGGTGGATGTGCGGATATACGAAGATGGATAAGATAAGAAATGAGGATATTCGACGAAAGGTATCAGTGGTACCAGTATGTGAAAAGATGAGGGAGCATAGATTGAGATGGTTTGAGCATGTTATGAGACGGCCATTAGATGCTCCGGTCAAAACAAGAGTCTGTTACCAAGAACTAGATACAAAGAGAGGTAGAGGTCGACCAAAACTTACCTGGGGAAAGGTAGTTAAACAAGACCTAATGGAGTGGGATATAGATTGGCGGACGGTATGTCTTAGGATCGAGTGGAGAAAAGCTATAAGTCTGGTGGAGGGTTAAACCCTTTAGTAGTCTATGTTCCAGTTGTTTCCTTGTTTTAATTCTTTTTTTTTCTTCTTTTCTTTTCTCCTCTCACCATTCTTTTGTAACTGTGTTTCTCTATTTTGTTCTATTTTCGATTTATCATTGGGTTCATCTACCACCGACCCCAATTAATTTGGGTTAAAGGTGCTGTTGATGTTGATGTTGATGTTGATCCCGAGAATTGAGACAGGCAATATGGGACTTCCTAACACCCCCCTCCACAGATGCCTACCAAAACAAGCGAGCTTACTAGAATAGACGAGAACCAAGATGGGCTATAGGCTTTGATACTATGTTAGATTTCAGTTTAAAACCAATTGGTTCTAAGTGAAGTTGTCTAACAGATATATAAGTTGCACCCCGAGAATTGAGGCAAGCGATGTGGGACTTCCTAACATTAGACACATGTCTGACTAACATAACATGGAAAAAATTCTTATGTACAGTGAGTATAATGCATTCATTTACCACGGTTTTATTATAAAGCATTTCCAAAATAAATCTTACTGCATAGACTTCATTTCTGTGTCACAAGTTATGTTTTAGTTAGATTGTTCTATTACTTAATTTTTCTTGACATGAACATTGCTCCTCTTTTGAAGTGTCCATGTTTCATTGATATCAAGCAACTAAATCTCAGAATTTTCATGTTTTGTGTGTATGGGTAATGGATGTATTTAAAGTTACTTCCTCTTGATTTTGTATATAAATTATAGGCTTAATCATATAGATTTTGAAGATTAAATGTATGATTAGTGGCTTGGAGTCTTTAAACCCTCATTTTGCAATTTACTCAAAGCATATTTTGTTCAGCTTAATTCTAGAAATATAATTGCTTATTTTTCAAAAGCTCTTTCAGGAAGCTAAAAGAAACAAGTTATTAATTCTTCCAAAAATAAGTAGAATGAAACATGAATTCATAGTACCAATTATTTGAAATAATCATGGATGTTTCTAAATTCAGATTTGTGACATATTGAATAAGGTTAGGTTGAAAAGGAGGAAAAAAGAAATGTCATAGAATGATGAAAATGTCACCTCTAAGTTACCAATATTTTTGTACATTTCCCAACTCTTTTTGTACCACTTGATTGCTTTGTTGAATTTTCTGAGTTTCTGGTATGATTCTGCAACATCCAGATATGAATCGGCCAGTCTCTGCCTATCACAGAGTTCACTTGCTATTTTCTTCTTCTCCTTTGCAAATTCACAATGCTAAACAAAATATTGTTTAGTAAGAAAGGTCACACTTAAGGAACTACTAAACATACCATAGCTTCAAAAAGTCTCTGCATTCACCACGTAATACTAATAGGTCATTAAATTATCAAATGCGGAGGAAAACATCATATAGTTATACCTACAGGCCTGAGAGAAATACGTGCATCATCTCAAACTTCAATATATTACTGAACAAAGTCTTACATTTTCCTTAAAGTAAATCATGAAAGGTTTTCAATTGAATAAATTGCACAATGAAACAAACCATGCTTAAAACAACTTCAATGAATCTGTGCTTAATCCATAACTTACAAACCATGAGCATGTGTACATCTGTTCCTTAAAGCAACATTAATAGACCAAACCAAGAAGACTTCTTCACGTGTAGCAAAAGGGAGCAGTAAAAGGTCAAATGGAGAAATTGATACAATGGAACATAGCCGTGCAGGTTAAGCATTTGTTTCATTAACATGGTAAATAAAAATTGATCATACTAAAGAAATGAAACCCAATTGGTGTATCAGAAAAATTATGAATTGCCTCATCAAATCTGGAAAAATTCCAGACAAAATAGCCATTCCAAGACAGACATCATTTGGTTAACAGAATCAAACCGAACACAATGATAGAGCCAATACCTTCTCCCACGCAGAGATCATCCTTGCTTTCTCAACTAGGCGCTCTAGAACTGCATTCTGCTGCAGCAAGAATTTGCGCTCATTTGGTGTCCCTCTGGCAGTGGCTATATCTCTTTTGAGCTTCTTAAGGCTCTGCTCATCTTTCTTTATATCAGCCATTACCTTAACAGCTTCTCTCACAGTTTCAATATTCTGCTCGATTTGCCTTACCAAAGCGTCCTCATCCTCCAAGCTCTTCGCCAAACCAAGCGCCTTCTCGTAATAAGCACTTGCATCTTCATACTTCTGAGTCCTGTAATGTACTTCACCAAGATTAATATACCCCTTGGCTTCCCCTTGAACATGTCCAATTCTGTTACAAATCACAATATCAGTCTTAATGTGTTTCCTAGCTTTATCCCAATCCCTAAGTTCCATATACACATTCCCAAGGTTGTGGTGGAGTCTACTGCGGCCATCATCGAATTCAGCGACCTCCTCTTCCTCACAAATCTCCAATCCTCTAGTTAAAGTCTTCCGCGCCTCGTGCAAGTTGTCGAGATCCATCTCCAGCATGCCTATGTTGTTGTGCGCGTCGATGTACTCCTTGAGAAAAGAGGACTTGCTGTTGGGAGGATTCTCCTTGAGCTTCACCGCGAGATTCATCGCGGACTTGAAGTACTTCTTCGCGTTGCGAATCGAGTTGTGGTCGTGCTCCGATCGCGAGAAGAGCTCGTGGTAAGTGCGACCGAGTTGCGTGCTCGCCCGCTGCTGCTCAACGACGTCGTCAGCGTCCCTCGCAAGCTCTAAGTGTTTTTTCTGTGACGGAAAAAAAAAGTAAAACTCTCAGTGTTAAAAGGGAAATAATAATTAGGGTTTTGGGAGGAAGAAGTGAAGCGCTGACCTGATAAATTAGGGCATCGGAGAAGTGTTCGAGGCGGAGATACATTTCGCCGAGGGATTGACAAGTTGGTAGCAAATGCTTTTCGGGTAAATGTTTGAGCGAAACGTCGTAATCGATTCGGAGCCATTTGAGGGCTTGGACGTACTCTCCTCGGTTTTTGAGTATGTCGCCGATGACGTTGGCCCACCGCGCCTCCTCCCGGTGGTTTACCTCCGCCTTGGCGTTCCGATACGCCGCCTTCGCCGATTTCAGATCCGCGTCCATCTCGAAACGACGGCGAATAAGGTGTCGTCGTGGGTTCTCTCTGAATTTAGAAAACTCTTCTCTTCTCTTTTCTTTGTAAGGTGCGATTTGCAAAGGCAAAGGCAAATGTTAGTCTATTCAAGGTTCGAATGAATTTGCTGTGTCCCGCCAAAAACACTTTCCCCTTGTTTTTCTCTCTCTGTTTTTTCCTTCTTTTTTTCGTTTTTTTTAAAACTCGTTTAATAGTTTATTTCTCTTGTTATTACTATTGTTGTGGATAAATTTTTGTTTTTATACATTGACTGTTTGTGTAATGTGAAATAATAATGATTAGCAAAAATATTTTGTTTACACAATTTGAAAAAATATGTATTCACAAGAAGAAACACAATATCCGAAAGAAAAAAAAAAACACAAAAAAACAGGCCATAAAAAACATTTATAAAAAATCACGTGACTAGAAAAATTAACAAAAAATTATCATTCATACATAATTTTTCACATAAATAATCACATACAGAACAAGCAAAAAAAATTATACAAATAAGTAAAAAGACACTCAAGTGAGTGAAAAAAATATTCAAATTAGTAAATAAAATAAGTGAGAAAAAATCATGTAGCAAAAGAGAAAAAACATTAAAATGTACAGAAAATTAAATAATAAAAACCATTTAAATCAGTAATGACAAATTAGTTTTAAAAAATCTTAAAAAGAAAATAATATGTAAATAAACAAGGAAATCATTCAAATGGGTGAGACAATGAAAAAAATAACTACAACAAATAAGAAGATTTAAGAAGAAAATTTATTGCCTTAAATGCTAATTTGATCCCTTTACTTTTTATAGTTGTGAAGTTTTGGTCCTCATAAGTCATACCTATAATATTTATAATTAAATAATTTATTCGTTATGTTTTATTATAAGTTAGAATTATATCCCTCCGTTCGTCTCGCATCTAAATAGGAATTTGCTAATAAATGGAAACACAGTGGATTAAAGTAAGGTTTGGCCCTCCCTCTTCCTTGCTTCGTCAAAGGCAAGACAGGTTTAGCACATAAGTGTTTAAAAAATTTTAACTCAACCTATCGCAATGTTTTCTTTGGGTTCGTGGAAACTTAGATTAGTAAAACACATGAAAATTCTTCTTCAGGTTATCGTTTATGAAAATAAATGTTAAAATAGCCTTTGATAAAATTATTATTTAGATATAATATAGCGATGGTTCGAATAAATTTTTCAACTCAACTCTAACTTAGCTTTATTGAATTAGAGAAACTCCGACCCCAATCATAATCTTTTCCTAACCAATATAAGGTCAAACAAGTACCCACAAGTTCAAATTTAAAATGTCATGTGTATGCGATATCAATAGTCATTTACTTAATTGATAGCTTAATTTATATATATATATATATATATATATATATATATATATATATATTTCACTTAAAGTCTTTTGAGTGATGGGATCAAAATTTTAATTTTATAACAATCTTGATTTCATTCAATTATGTAAATTTTATTTTGACATTTTAACACCGTTAGATTTAAACTTTTTATTATAGTTGTCGGATCGAAATATTTTAAAAGAATATAAAATTTTAAAATAATAATTTACTATTTCTAATAGTTACTATTATTATTATTAAATAGATATAGAGAAAACAAATAAATAAGAGATAATGCAGTGTTAATTTAAAAACAAAATTATTTTTAGAATAATTATTTAATTTTAG
>PYAF01001892.1:55135-87635 GCA_007407185.1 Glycine tomentella
TTATTATTCTCTTTTATATATTTTATATTCTTTTATAAAGTTTAGGGGTCAATTAACAAGGGTATTTCTTCATTCTTTATCCGTTTAATTTTGTATAAAATAAGAAATGAAGAATAACTATATTAAGAAACTTTAAAAACATATGCATCAAAAAAATACAATAAATATGCAACATGCAAAGCTGAAGTCGAATGAATTTTTTTCATGTTAGTATTTAAAGTTAGGGAATTTTAAATACTCATATTATATCATAGCTTCTTCTTTTTGTTTCATTTTGCTAATCAATTACTGAGTATTAGTATCTATATGACAATCTCTTTATGGTATTTTTTAATATATTATATCTATATATAATCGCAAACAATTAGACATCAAAATAATTAAGTTAAAAAATAATAATAAATGTTTTCCCCTTACATCGTATTGATTATGTGAGTGGAAAATTTTATAAGTATGAATTTTTCCCACACCATTATTATGATTATGTGGAATAAAACTAAACTCGTGTCTTTAAAAAAATTAGAGATAAATTAATTATTTTATATTTTTTCCTTTTTTTTTCTTATTCAAATATTAATAAATATGAAATCTATAGTTTATAAGAAAATATTTGAAATATTACCTTAATAAAATATAAGATTTAATATATTATATTTTATAATGACAACCTCGTGAAAAAATTGATAATAATTTATTTTAGTTGTTTTTTTTGCTTAATTGTTTCAATTGTTTTTCATATATGACTTATTTTATTTTGTTATTGACTTCTTTTTTTGTCCTAGGCCAGAGATGTGTGCTTCAAAAATTGACCCACAAATTTTTTTTACACAAAATGAGAATCAAATACGAATTTTCTATTTTGAGATTGAAAATTTTACTTGATTAATATTCACCTTTTAAGGATCAATTAACATATGTAGTTTTTTTTTATTCTGTCTTTTTATTTGTTTTTTTTTTTTTTTGCTTTTGCATACTTAATATTTATTTCTCTCATTTTGCTACTGCAGTTTGAAAGAACAAAAATACCACTCGATGTTTTATTTATTTATCTCACAATAAGTGACATTTGTATAGAAATGAGAGATAAAAACTCAATATCTAATGAATTGAATTTGGTGGAGCATATGAAGTGACGACTGACGACTGATAACCAAATATTACATAACAACTCATCTCAAATATATATATATATATATATATATATATATATATATATATATATATAAACAGACAAGTAATGAAATTTAAATCAAAAACAATTTGCAATAATATAACAGTAAAAACTAGTATCTCTCTTAAAAAAAGAAAAATTTAATATCACATAATTGAAACTAATATTTTCAAATGATTAAATGTCAATTTATTAATTTTTATTTTTTTACAATAAAGGTATTTAAAAAATATTAATTATGAAACATAAAATTTAAATACATGTAAACATAGTATTCACAATAAAAAATGAATACTCAAATTTAATTAATTATTAAATTATATGTTTAACATATATATATTTATATTTAATTTATACATCTCATAAAACTATTACCTTATTATTACTTGGAAAAAGAATAATCAAAATAAATTTAAATAGACTAAATGTTTTAAAAAATTGAATTAAAAATATAATTAATTATCTTTCTTAATTTTAATGTAATTATATTTAATATCCTATTAGATATTTTTTACTATTCATTAATATACATTTCTTTTATATATATACACTAAATCTATATATATATATATATATATATGAAACTATATATAATTTCATCAAATTTCGTACGGATTTAAAATCTAATATATAAGTAAGTTATATGTGAAATCAACACTGACATATTAGAATATTTAAAAGACTTGAGAAATTCACATTATAGTTGACTGTAGTTTTTTTTTCACCTACATGCGCACACCCGTATTCTCCTATGGTTGAAATAGTCTCATAAAAAAAATATTATTTTTCGTTTTAGCTGTGTCATTATCAAGAATAGTAGTAACTTTGTACCAACAAAGTTTGTTAAAATTTGGATGTCACACTAACATAAGGATACAATTTTAACATGTAATTCAATTTAAGGATTAAAATTGCTTAGTTATTACATAAGCGTGAAAGCACACATACTATTAGTGCATTTAAACCTATTTTGAATTATAACCAAATCATTAAGTAGAAGAAGTGAAGGATCCAGACAAATAATTAATGAGGCACTAGTGACAAATATAGGAAAATTTATTTATGTTTGTACACTTAATAGTGGGGATTTGGGGATAATTTTTTTTAAAAAAAAATTTTAAAAAATAAATAATTATAAACCATAATCTAAAGGAACAAACCAATAAACAGACCAAATTACTTTTTTAGATTGAATAGAACAATGAAAGAAACTTATTATAACTTAGTGATGAGATTTTAAAAAACCATGATGAGAACATGAAAGTTAGTTTAGATATAAGTATTGAGTTTGAGATATTTGAACACGAGCTATTATAATATAGACTAACATATTTCTTCGAAATACATACGGTTAAACTAGAATTCTCATTTCAACGAAGAGCAATGACCTTAATCACCTTATAAACAAGTGTTAATGCATGAATTATAAATGAAAATAATTAACAAGCACGACAAACTATGTAACAAACACCGAAAATAATTAACAACTACCTACAAACAAGTGTTAAAAGTATATTAATATTTTAATAGAAAAATTTAAGGAGAACACTTATCTCAAACCTATAAGATAGATCCGTCCATAAGTAGAAGTGATTAATATGTTAAAGTTAAGATTGAATCATTTGGATATTACTCGAATTCGATCTTTAAATAAAATAATTGTTAATTAGACTTTACTTATTTTTCAATAAATCAAATTTTTTTCTCTTAATGAATTAAGACAAAATATATATTTTGAATTATAAATAATAAAATATGAATTGTAATGTAACATGTGAATCCTTTTAATATATACACACTAGTTTAATTAATTAATTGTAAAAAATATGTATATATTTTTTTATTCACAAACTTCAAATTCAAAATTTATTTTAAAAAATCAAACGCAATATCATTTAAACCAATAAATTATATATAAAGGATAACTTTTATCATGCGAAACCAAGGCCAAAACCTTTGAGTCAGCATACATAAACTATTTAATAATAAGAGTGAAAGAAATTTTTAAAGAGAAAGTTTTAAAGCTAAATACATCTAGGATAATTTCAAATTAATGTCAATTATACCATATTAATAAAATTTTTGACGGGACAGATCTTTGAAAAGAAAACATCTTTCCAGTTGCCATAACTAGGAAACATTTTCATTTACACCGTAGTATTTACACTTAACTTCATAGGTATAATAAAAAGATGGGATACAGCATGTAACTATTAAAAAGACTAGTAAAACATTTAATATCCCACCCCTTATCCTAAACAAAAAAGAAGGGAAAAAAAGCTAGGGAAATTGTACCATCGTATTTCTCCTCAATAAATCTTCATTTCTTCTTGATATTCTATTCAATCATTTCTAACTTTATTTTCAACTCACCCTTAGATTCAGATGAGGAGGAAACAATGTTGGGAAAACTAAAGAAGCTTTCTATGTCGGAGAACTTACAGTCGAATAATGTCCAATTTTCAGATGCAAATGAGGATTGACTCCCTCTATAAAATCCTGATTCAGCATACATGAATGAAACCATAGAAAACTTATTATCATTGAAGTCAGTTGTTGCATGAACATGTGACATATCTGCACAAATCATGAAATCAAACCTGGTCAATATCCATGTTATCAAAGTTTTCTTTTATGGTTGATATTGCAGCTGAGGTCAAGGGACCTAAATCATCAGCCACAACCACAGTTGCAGTCAAATGTTTTGAGCTTCCTTTGCATTTTTGCCAACTCCAACTTTCTCTGTTGGCTCTAACCAATGTTTGGAGAAACCAAATAATCAATTGCAATAACAATTCTATTAACTCAGCTATGAATTTAACATTATGGTCAGCAAGTTTTCATTTCACTTGATATCGAGACAGCACTATCACTCCCAAGATCGAATATGAAATGGACATTTGTCGCTCGTCCTACACATAAATGCCATGACGTTTTATTCAAGTAAATAACTAAATTCGTGCAAGAGATAAATTAATTTTTAAAAAATAAAATAAATATTTATTTACTAAATATATTAAAAATACAAATTAATTTTATTATTAAATTTATAAAATTAATTTATTATTAATTTATAATATTTAAAAACCAACGATTATAAATTATATTTTTTAAAAATTAATTTAATATTAAATTATAAAATTTTAAATTACTAAAACATCATTAAATTATCTATACATCAATTCATTATACTTTTTACATTAAATTTAAATTTTTTATCTTTTAAGATTAATTTGTGACCGTGTCAACCAAATTGGGAATTTGCCCTTTTAGTTTCTTCGCGTTTCCGTTTCAACTGTTTGCGAGAGAATGGAGTTCCTGGACGAGGACGCTAGGCCAAGGTTCGTGTTCCAGTCCGGTGCAGCAGCGAGGAGCACCGAGCCGTCGCACCCGAACCACAAACCTACCAAGCCATTCCTCTTTGCCACCGTTTCTCTCTCCTCACTCTTCCTCGCTCTCTCCCTCTTCTTCCTCGAAGCGGAGCCCTTCAAATCGCTCCTCTTCTGGCTTGCACTCTCTCTCCTCGTCGGCCCCTTCGCCCCTCCCTCCATCACTGGCGGCGACGTCCGCGTCGGCCGCGGCGAGGTCGTCAACTTCCCCGATCCGGAGCCCGAGCCCGACGAGGACGCTATTAGGAAGTCCTCACAACGGCGATCCAGACAGCGGAGGCCCGAGGAATCCGCCGCCGTAGGCCCGGTGGTTTCCTTCAGCACGGCGGAGAAGAGAAAAGAATCTTCTGGAATCGAGAAGCGTGCGACGGTGGTGGAGGAGGAGAAGGAGTGGAGCGAGGAGGATGTGGAGGTGCTGAAGAAGCAGATGGTGAAGAATCCGGTGGGGAAGCCAGGGAGGTGGGAGGCAATAGCGGCGGCGTTCGGGGGGAGGCACGGAGTGGAGAGTGTGATAAAGAAAGCGAAGGAATTGGGGGAGAAGAGAGTGGATGATTCGGAGTCGTATGCGTTGTTTTTGAAGAAGAGGAAAGCGTTGGATAAGAGGGTTGTGGAGGAGAATGTGGATGAGGGTGAGAAAGTTGTTGATAATGGTTGGAGTTCTGCTGAGGATATCGCGTTGCTGAATGCTTTGAAAGCGTTTCCTAAGGAAGTTTCCATGAGGTGGGAAAAGGTTGCTGCTGCGGTTCCCGGGAGATCCAAGGCTGCTTGCATGAAAAGATTCGCCGAATTGAAGAAAGGGTTTCGAACTGCAAAAGCTGCAGCCGAGTGAACACTGAACACTCTCAAAGGGATCGTTTTTTTGTTTAATTTTGATATGTTAAGGTAAATGGATTCGTCGACTTGTAACTTAAACACAATTTTTCGTTTCTTGCTATTTTGAGTTATGATTTATGTTGGCCTCCTTCTAGGTGACACTCAAATTGTGGTTGTGTAACTTTATAAAATGCAATGAACCGATCGAGATTGTGTATTCGGAATCTCTTATAGTGAGAATAAATATTTAACATTTCGACTTGAATCTTGGAACTTTTCTGGTTTGCTTGTTGATTTCATTTTCAGGCTTTCAGCTTGGTGAAGTTTTACCTATTATCTGAAGTCTTTACCTTTTTACTTTTATGCCGAATGGGTTTAGACTCTAGGTGCCAGGTTTTTGTTATTTAGGCTCACCTTGCTGCCAACCATTCCCCTAGTTTAGTTTGTGGAACTTTGATTTAACTCTTTCTACTGTCTTGGAGTTTTGGATTTTGTGCATGTTCGTCACATAGAGCCTTTCATTTTAGCATCCTATTGTGTTAAGTTCTGATTTGTGAAATGCATTTATATTGGATAGTGATAGTTTGGGCAATTGGACTTTCAATTACTTTTGTTTTGTGCAAGGTGCTTAGTGCCTACTGTTTCAAACATGGCTAATACCTTAGCAAGTTGTGTTGGTTTGCTTGGGTTATACAAAAGTTTGGCCATGTGTTTTATCAGCTGGTTGCTAGCTTTACTAACCCATTTAACATTACTAATCTTTAAGTGGGGTGTGGGGATTGCCTTCTTATCTCTCGCTAAATTTCAGTTTAAGTGCTCCACATCTAATTGCTAGCACCGTATTGGGGAATATTGTTTTCGTTCTTGCATTGTGGATTTAGGGATTATTGGTTTATCATAGGGATTATTCCACTTGCACTATGCTAATTTAGAAAATTACACTAACCTCTCATGCTTTGTTATTTTAAGGGGATTGTGTGTACAGTCCATAGTCCATACTCTGTAAATAAAAGTGAGATAGATGTGTGTAACTTTCTACATAAGGATAATATATAAAATAAGGGAAGTAGTTCAAACAAGCAAGGTGTAAGTATATCTAGTGTGCTAACCTTAAGGGAGGTCTATGTAATTAATCCTTTATGTCAGATGATCTTATCTTGGAACCAGTTGCGTGTTGGTACAATTGGGTTTGAAATTTTGATTTCAGTATATACTACTATAATATTACCAGAGTCCTGAAACTTGATCAGTGTATTTGGCTATTGAAAAGTTACATCTTTTACAATATTGCTTACAGATAGGTTGGTTAGATTTAGTCTCTTGGAACTTTACTTGTCATGGACACTGAATGGCAACTTAGGGCAAAGGGGGATAAACACCATCTCATCTTTCTTTGTCTCAGTTTGGTTATTATGGTTTATGTGGATACTGGATAGAGCTTGCTGAGTTCTGAATTATTTCATACTTCTATTAGAAAATTCAGATTTTAATTCTTAGCCAACAAAATAACAGTTGTCATTTAAAGCCAGATCTGGTTTTGCATATTGCTTTGGCTGACTGCCTGTCATGTTTGACTTAACTTTAGTTTTTCATATTGAAAAAACACCTTTTTTTAAGCTAAGAAAACGATTAGTTTGTTTTATCCGGAATTCTTTTTTAATTTTGGGTCTAAAGGAAGTCTCATAACTTTAGTCTCATTGTTTTATCCGGAATTCTTTCTAAATTCTTTCACCAATCGTTGCATTCCGTTTCTGGGTGTCAAACCAATACAATACTACTATCAAGCACCATCTCATTATCATGTAAAACTTTTATACAATAGGCTAAGTGATTGATTTGATGTTTCTTAGTGCATGTTTGGATGACTTTTAATAAAATTGATTTTGGATGAAATTAATTTACGAAATTGATTCAGTTAAAATTGATTTTAAAGTGATGTAATTTATGTTTGTATATTTTTATTATAAAATCAAGTTAAGAGTAAAATTCAGTATAAATTTTATGATCTAACACAAAACCTACTCAAAGTTACTTAAATTCATAATCAATTGTTTAACATTAAAGCAAATACACTTATTTTAACCGTCAGGATTCCCAACAAGAAAATATGGATTATGATCATGCATTCTCTCTTCTTGTAAAGCTCGATGTTGACATAGTTACATATAAAAATCTTGCTGATGAAAGGAGGAAATAGGTTATTAAGCTCAACTAATAAATGATTAATTTTAAGATTTTTCAAAATACATATTGAATTATAAACTAATTTATAAGATAATTTTCAAAGCCTTAACTAATACTAGTAAATCTGTACAAAATACATTGAAATGCCCAATACTGTGATTCTCCTAGTCATATCCCATTCACCATAATTGAATGAAGAAACAACACAAAAGCCACTTAACCTATGTTAACAGGTCAATAATAAAATGAAAAGAACCAATCTATTTGACCTTGTCATTCTGATAAGCCGTTGGTACCCAGATTGAAGCCACTGTCAAAGGCCTTGACTTCCAACACAAGGCCGACCTACTCTTCTCGAATTGGACCCAATACCCTCCACCAAAGAGGCTTACCAAGAACTTGGCTTGTGAAATATTACATGTACTCATAGGAACACGTTTAAACCCTTTCAAGGAATAAAACCCTTCGTCCCACACCATTATCTCCTTTCTCTCACAAGGAAACTGCCTCACACTGTCTAAAATTCTGAGCCCCAGAACCTCTTTCTCAATCAGGGTCAACTCCATCTTGTGGCTACCCCATAGACTACTAGCAAGTGAATCACAAAGTGTAGTGTAGTGATGCAAAGCCTCACAGAAGAACTCCACAAAGGACATGGACTTGAGCCTAGAAAAATTAAATAGTTCTTCTTCCACTAAAACAACAAGCCTTGGGGACAATTTTGTCACGCCATCCAAGAAAATTTTGACCAATGAGAAGCTCCTATTAGGCATCCACTGATGTATCATGCAGTTGACTATAAGTGTTTGACCAAGTTCAATTCCTTGAAAATCTTCTTCCCTTTCCATCATTAACTGGTCAAACATGAATTAAAAGTTGATAGAAGCTGCAAACTCTTTGAGCCTTCTTCCTGCTTGTTGAGCAGAATCAGCACCTCTCAGGTCCACTGTGATGGCTGTTACTCTGAGGGGAGTAGCACTTTTCCTCATTGCAAGGTCAAGTATCAAGGGTGGCCACTGAATCCCCTCCATGATGTCAAAATCAATGATGTGAACATTCTCAACTCCTTCTGTGGCTTCTAAGATTGCTTGGTTTGCAGTGAAATGAGCAAATTTCACATAGGGAGAGAGTTCTTGGAGAACCTGAAACACACAGAAAGCATTTGTGTGTGTGGAAACAGCACCACACTGTAGCAATTCAGGGGCATTTGTACTTTTATAATAGAGACCCTGAGTAAAGAAAAGAGCCAACCTGCTCAACAAGCCATCACCATATTCTAAAGATGAGGCATTGTTAAGTTTCTCAATTATGTCTGAAGCAAGAGCCCAGTTCTGTGCTTCAACAGCTTCAGCTCCTGTTAGCAACAGATCAGCTAAACTAGTCTCTTTCATTAGCTCTTCTTGGATTCCCTTCAAACAAGAATCCCCTTCTTCCATTGAAAATTCAGTCTCTAGTGGATCATTATGGTTCAAGAAACCAAAGTCCTGGTTGTTTGCATGTTGGTGCAGCAATCCTTCCATGGACTCTTGATCAATCATTTCATCTAGAAAAGTATTTGGTAATAAGAGATCTTCTGTTTGAAATGGAAATGGATTTTCTAAGCTACACTCATGGAGTTGATTCAAGTAAGGAGGGCCAAATGAGTAACCAGATTGCTCGTAATCCATGGCATTCATAGCAGATGGTGAAAAAATAAAAATAAAAACAAAAAAGGCTTAAGTGGTACACCTGGGTAGAAACTTAATTCGAGTACTCTTATAAATAGACAACCTAATCTCGAATTATGATGTGTATTGGACGTTGACAAAACTGCTTCTAGAAGTAGCTTAAATGATAGGAACGGAGTAAGATTGGTATCAGCCTACTAGGAAAGTTGAAAGCAATAGCCCAAAATATGCTTGTGGATAATGTATACGGGAATATATGACAAAAATGTATGTATGTAAGAAGATTTATCTAGTGAAAAAAAGTATTTTATAAGAGA
This sequence comes from Glycine tomentella, assembly GCA_007407185.1. NCBI lineage: Eukaryota > Viridiplantae > Streptophyta > Magnoliopsida > Fabales > Fabaceae > Glycine > Glycine tomentella. Next base: position 64,677 of record PYAF01001892.1, read on the forward strand.
GTGTCAATAGCAAAGAAACTCCAGACTTAATTATCCCTAATATTAGTTTTGTCAAATTAGTAGACTTGCATAGGTTTTTGAATTATAGATTTTAATTAATGGAAAAATTGTTATCTATTGAAGGATGTTTAGGAGTGTGGTTTTAATGTTTGTATCGGATCATTATCGAGCATATGAATCAATTGACGTAATATTATTTTAGTTTAATAAATGATTGCAAGTTTGAATCTCTGAATATACAATTTATGTTAAATACTTGAGGAATAATTTTGTCATCCATAATAATCTTATATAATTGAAACAATTTTGTTTGAAGTGAATAATATTTGCGGTTGTAAAAAAAAAAAAAACTTCATGTGCAATTTAGATTTGAGTAATCTGTTTGTCATCATAACAGGTGATATGATTTCACTTGTATCTTTGCTTAATATCCCTAATAATGATTTGAATGATCATAATAGTAAGATAAATAAAAGTGAAAGCGGATGAAAATGAAATTGGAAGTTAAAAAAAACTAAAACTAGGTAAAAATAATTAATTAAAGACTAAACATCAAAATTTGAATTTTATAAGAACTAAAATCAAAATTTGAGAATTTTCTTAGGACGAAAAACACTTGGTCACATAATAATTGTGTTGTAACCATTTCACACTTGTAGGCCATGTAGCTCTTATGTCAACGCGTAACCAAACCCATTTGACAAAAGGGGTGTAAATATGGACAAAAAAGTTAATAATAGACGAAGATTATTTAAAAAAAAAAATATAAAGAGTCATTTGTAGGAGCTAAAAACAATATTTAAATCCTAAAAAATACATATTCAAATTTATTTTTAATTCATAAAAACAATAATACAATTTATTCTATTGAGTGGATCGTGCACTTTTAATTTTTGAAAAAAATATTTAGATATAAAAAAATGAATGTTAATCATATATTCTTAAACACACTTTTTTTTTCATACATTTTGCTTTTAACTTATATTTATTAGAAATCGTAAAATTATGAATAACACATAATTAAATAAAGAATAAAACTTGCATTATTATTTATCTGAGTGATAAAACTCTCCTTTTTGAGCATTTAACGTGCTCAGTGGTTTGAGATAATTGTTCTCACTTTTATATAAAAGACAGAACTACACAATATTAATGGATAATTGTGCTACACAAATTCTTTCTTTAACTATAATGGATAAAAATTAACAGAAATTTATTGTATATTTTTCACCTTTGATAACTAAAATTTGAATTTTTATATTTTAAAGATAAATTTGTTAATATTTTATATATTCATGAATGAATTTTTTTTTAATTCTTTATATAAAGATTCAGAAAATATTGGATCTCCACCAACACAAGCAAATTGTCGATAAAATTCTAAAATGAAATTTTTTTTGACCCTATTTTTTTTTATCCTTATCATTTAGGAAAGACATGAAAATTTCAGGATAACAAACATTCTCTAAGACAAAAATAAATATTTATCCTTTTTTAAAAATGTGACCAAATTTTTTTAACAATATTTTTATTAACTATTAGATAAATAAATATTAAAAATCAGATATGTAATAGTGTGAATACCTCCCTCAAAACGAGATTAGGTATGCACTGTTAAGCTACAAAAAGTATGTGTGTGATTCAGATATATTTTTATATGCATGGTAAGTGACATTTTGCAAGTTGAACTATAATTTCAGTGGCGCCTTTTCTTACTTCTCAGGCCTTCTTAGCCCTGGTAGGAGGAAAATAAAAGGGAGAGAAGGCATTAAATTAATTTATGTTGTTCGATGCATGGGAAAAGAGTAAAAATATTTTTAAAAATGGTAGAATTTATTGTATAATTCTTCACATATTTTTACTTATCTATTTTTAACTAAATATTTTTTATGTCTATTTTATTTTTATATTTTTTATTTTCATTCACCATATTTTTTCCCACAACATTAAACAAACGGACTCTAAATGTATTATGGTCAATGATACATCAATGATGTCGTCATTTCTGAAGTAAGATGTAAACATGTCACATATTAACGTACCTAGTAGCCTAATAAGAACAAATTAGCATAGAGACGTTTTGGTTGGTAATGGTCGCTCCATTGGTCCCAACCCTCCACTAATGTTCTCTCTTAACATATTAAATGAAAAATCATAATACCAGCCAAAGTAATGGGTTCGTAGTTGTACTTTTGTATGTAATTGTCACATCATGCGCCTTCCTTTTTTTTAATTGCAGAAGGCTCAAGGCTTCATTTCCGGGAAACTCTTAGAAAAAATATTTGCTTGATGGGAATGGAAAAGAATAGAAAAGGAAATTACAAAAAAAAATAAATTGTGTCGAGAGTTGTGAGCTGTAAAATTTAAATTATTTTTTTAATTTTTTAAATAATGCTCTTTCCATTTTAAAATAATTGATATAATTTATTTTATATAAATAAAAAATAAAATAATAATTTTACAAAATTAATCTTATATTATTATTAGTTTATTTATAAATTTTATTATTCATTATTAGTATTATAATGTTATAAATAAAAAACAATTAATATTATATTAAAGCATTAAAATAATAATTATTTTAAAATAATTTTTCCTTTTATACGATACTTAAAATAAGACGGATGGAATAATCTTTTCTTTCCAACCAAACCAAGGATGAGAGTTGAGAATAAATTCATGCCAGAAATGTCACGTGAAAAGGAGGATCGAAGCTCCACTATATAAGTTAATGATTACGGGTCAATAATAGTTTCTATCTCATTCCTTAAAAAAAATAGTTTCTGTCTCATAATCTGTGACGCTATAAATTTATCCCATTTACGGTGAGAGACTGGTTTTTAATTAAGCTAAATGTTAATTAATATTTTAATGATACTAGTTAAAGAATTAAAATGTTTTTTTATTGTAATGTGAAAAATTGTGTTATCCAAAATATTTTTACGTTTTTCAATAATTTTTAATAAATATTTTTAAAATATTTTAACCAATATTAAAGGATATTAATTAATAAGATCTTTTAATTAATAGTTATAATTTTTATTGTATTTTCTAAAGTAATCTTGAGATCTTAATGAATCAAATTCGCATGTCTTATAATTTTAGAAGTTACAGGAATATTTTGAAACATGAAAAAAAAATATGGTGCGTGTGGCGTATGTGGTTCCCCTTTAAGTTAACCTTTTTCTCTCTCTAAAAGTTTGTCCTTTTTTTCTTTTCCTTTATATCGATCACTATAGTTACAGTCTTTTTAAAAATATTTTGTTATCGTTAAAAGGGCATATACGCGTGGTATGTAATTAAAAAAAATCAAAATTAATTCCCTCAATTTTAACTGAGTTTAACTTGACTAAAATTTAGTTCAAGTTTGACTAAGTTCAATTATGATTGATTAATTAATAAAAATAAAAATGATTGATTAGTTAAATTAACAAGGAATAAGTATCTTAAATTTGCTTGTCAAATAAAAGTATCTTAAATCTCACTCATATAATCTTACATAAAAAATATGTTTTATTAATTTGATTTTCATAAAACTTTTTATATTAATTTGGTTTTATAAAAATAAAACATATTTTTTATGATTTTCATTGGTAATTCCATTAAATTATAATTTGACTTGACTAATAAATTTATATGTGTAATTTAATTATAAATGAATTAAATAAACTGTAATAGTTAAACCCCTCAAAATGAATTAAATATTTTTTGTGGCCAAAAGTCCCAAATTTGTAAATTTTTTTCATTTTTGAGCAATTTTCTTACACCTTTTTTATGAGATTATGAAAAAATACGAAACAAAAATGAATTTTGGTATCTTTTGAGTATATTTGAAAAAATAAAAAAAAATAATTAAATATATTAATCATATAAGAGAACGGTCTAACATAATTACTATGGAAAACCATAAAAATATGTTTATTTTTATAGGGACCAAATTAATACCAAATTTTTTACAAAGATCAAATTAATACTTTTAAATTTTTTAGGAATCTCATACATGTTTTATCCTAAAATTTTTATACAACTTCTAGTCCTTCATTAATTTTCTGATTGAAATTATGGTTCTTCTAAATTTTTTACCTATTTTTAGTCCATTGTTATTTTTATTGCTCAAAATTAGTCATTATTTTGTCAATTTTTAGTCTAATCCCTTGTTTATTTTATATTTCAAACTACCTTTGAAAAATAAAAATAAATGAAATACTAAAAATGAACAATTTATTTTAAAGAAACTAAAAATTATGACAAAATTAATAAATAACTAAAAGTTGTCAGACAAAAAATTATAATATGAAAAAGTTGAGAAATTAAAAATTTAACTAACCCAAAAAATATATAATCATATTTGACAATCAACTTATCAAAATTAATTGTTAATAAAAAGGTTACATGACCACTTAAAAAAATGTATATTTATCTTTTGATATTAACCATACAAATTATCTAATGTTTAATGTTTACAATTTTCATTTCTTACAGTAAAAAATAATGTATTTTAGATCTTTTAATGTATGAATTTAATGCGGCATCTAGCTACAAAATGGACATTATAAAGAATATAATATACGAGAATCTAAACTAATTCTAAAATAGAAGATTGACCAACTAAAACAAAAACAAAAGTAAAAAAAAGTTGGGCCCGTTGGCCCAATTCTCCATGGTCCTATCAAAGAAGGCTGAAGTGCAAATTTGGAGAGCAGATAGATGCGCATACGCAAAGCAAAAATAGAGAACTGCGTAGCGACCCATCATAGAAGATCACGATCTTCTGAAACATGTCTGGGGAAGAGGAAGAAAACGCCGCAGAGCTCAAAATTGGAGACGGTAATTAAATTCTCTCATAGGGATAGGGCTAGTTGCTCCAATCTGTTACACCTTACGCATTCCGCAACTTTTGAAGCCCTATATTGTAATTTCTAAACTTGAATTAGGGGAATGTTTCATGAAGACTGACATAGGGTTAGGTTACATGTATCTGAATTGAGGAAATCCTAGCCCTGTATCGTAAGCGTCGGTCATTTAATTTTTAGTTTATAACTTTATGAAATTCTCATTTTAGTCGCTAAAGTGTAAAATGAAGTGGATAAGTGATATAATTAATGGCATTTTGTAACTAAAGTGAACAAACCTGTGGTATATATGCTAAAAACCAAGTCATTGGTGAGAATTTTGTCAGTCGCTTTATTAAGGTCAGTGCCATATGTACGAATTAGCACAACTTTTGGCTCAGAGTCTCCCCTGATTTGAGCTATATATTTCCTTGCTAATGCCAAAAGAATTTCAAAATACAAGATCTTGTTGGTGATTCGGTTTTCACATCATGGAAATGTGGCTATTAACAATTTGTCTAGTTGTTTTGAAGTGGGATGAAAACTAAAGAGTGAGTAACCATTAGAGTAGCAAGCCAGTGTTCCCCTTTGACAGTGGCCATTTTCACAGACATGGTTCCCAAATTAAGAGAAATCAACCTAGAAAAGAATTGAATATGACAAAACTAAATTAATGTTTAAGACACTAATAAAATTATGGAAGAATTTAAGGGTAGAGATTAGAATCATAGATAATGCAGGAAGTAAACTATTTTTTATCTTTAACTGAAAAATTTAGTAATTTGTACTTTAATTCATATTGTTTTGAAGTTTGAGCTGTGCTATTTATTCCTGAAAATTTAATAACTAAATGATTTGTGTGTTTTATTTATAAATCCATATTTGATGCATCATGCTCCTTGCACAAAGCTATCTTACATCATCAGAAATCTGATTGATTTTACAATATATGGTTCTATTGTATTGTATCATGTTTGATTGCTTGAAGCCTTGAACATGTTTTTACATTTGGTATTTCACCTTTTGATTTCACAATAATGAAATAGTTTTTTTCTCCCAGAGTTTTTGAAGGCAAAGTGCTTAATGAACTGTGAAGTTGCATTGATTCTTGAGCACAAGTATGAGCAGCTTCAACAGACATCCGATGATCCCATGAACCAAGTTTCTCAGTGAGTTCAATTCCTTATCAAGTTCATGGTTATTTAACACAAAGATCCTGGTATAATGTTTTCGGATGCTCTTGGAATAATTAGCTTTTATTACAATTTGGCTTACATTAATTCCTCCAAGATCTTGTCTTTTATTACACAGTTGAAAATGTCTTCCATTTTGGTGTCCTTTAAATGCAATTATATTAAGTTATAAAACATGTCTGCAAACTTCCTGATCCCAATTGACATTTTGGCAGAATTAGATTTGATATTGTCATATTGATAATGAGATGGAAGAGGAGCAAAATTGTTGGACATGATTCCCACCTTATAGCACTGATTGTTTTTCTCTTCTTTTTTCTCTCTCAGGGTATTTGAAAAGTCGCTGCAGTATGTGAAGCGTTTCAGCCGCTATAAAAATCCCGATGCTGTTAGACAAGTTCGAGAGTATCCTCCTAAAATAAATTGAATAGCCCGTAACCCGTTTGTCATTTCTCTTTGTCCATACATTTACTTTCGGTTAAATTATGTTGAATTTTGATGTAAATGTCCTGTTCTTTTATAAAAATTTACCTAAGTTTCTTTCATATTGTTATTGACTTTTTATTGTCTAATTTAATTTTGGATTTTCCTTCAATTAAAGTAATATATGTCTTTTGATAAATTAAAGGACCATTGTATCTTATTTAGTTCTGCTGAGAAAAATTGGTCTATGTTAATTCCTCTTTTCCTGGAAGGAAATGCTAAGAAACCTGATTTTATTGCCATATTTCAGAATTGTGTGATCTTAACTGACATACAGAATTCTCGCAAGATATCAGTTGGCTGAGTTTGAGGTAATACACCTACTTCCTTCATGAAATGAGTTAAGGAAGCAAGTGTTCACATTTTATTTTGAAAAAAGTTGAGTGAGTAGTCAGTTCACACTTCACACATTACAATATATGATTCTTTGTTTAAATGAATCTGTTGCAGTTGTGTGTTCTTGGCAACCTTTGCCCAGAAACTGTGGAAGAAGCTATTGCTATGGTTCCATCTATCAAGGTAAAAATAATTTGCTTCTCCCTCTTTTTGTATTAGGTATGTTTGGTTTTCTTTTGGGAATGATTTCCATTCTCTCTTTGATGCTTGTTAAAATAAACTGGGAAGGAAATAGAGTATTTAATAAAAGAAAATATGACAAGTTTTTATAACTTTCTGCTCTTCTAATAACTGTTAAAATTCAATTTTGACATGCACCAGAAAGTGTATAAAATAATTTAGTTTACATAACACCCCGTAGTGGAGAACGCACAAAAAGTAAATGCTGATAATTGAAGGATTTTTGTTATGTTAAACTAGAGATCTCTTACTTGCATCTCTCCTTAAAATCATCTCAGTAACGGTTCCCTTCATTTACCCCCCTCCCCCCAACCCATGAAACTTCGGTAGCATAGTTCTCGTTATTTACCCTCACAAGCTTATGTTTGCCACACTGAGCATGTTTGCCATGCGTTGGTTATGGTCTACGCATGAGGTTTTTTTGCGTTTGCAGGTGAGGCAACCAGTTACTTGGAATATTCATGCTGTATTGGGTTCTTTGAAGCTGCTAAGCAAGTTATATTTTGCATGATATATCTGAATACTAAACGTAACAGCCATTAAATCTTTTACGTTAATTAATGCATCATTTTTTTTGCCTGCAGTCAAGAGGACGGGCTCAGGATGATGAAGCAATCGAGAAAATGTTAAATGACCTGTCGTTGATTAAGAAATTTGAATAAATACGTCAGAGTGCATGATATAATGTTGTTGGTACCGTATAACTGACATATTTAGTTCATTTTGTGACTTTTATCGAGTAGGATTTTGACACATGCGAGCTGGTGTATGAAAGTGCTTTTGACCTGTTATGATGATTCTGCGAATGAGATAATTGTCTTACTATAACCACCTATTTATAGCAAGAAGATAGATTATTATCCTTTAAGCGATGACTGGGCAGGGGTAAAGGAAAAAAATTTACGTAAGCTCTGGTTCCTACGAATGTTTCGCCTAGCACTCGTCGTTACTCAACAACGTGGCTTTATCAAGTGAAAACCATCTTACGTATGGCCATTAACTAGATAACCTTCACCAGTCAGCGAAGATCAGCGTAATATAATGGTATAACAAGATAGTGCGATGAATTAAGACAGAAAAGCTATAAAGTATTCAATATTGAAAATACATTGAATCCAGAATTATGAATTTAGGATTCGACAAAATGAAATTAAAAGGGAGTGTAAGATTGAACCTTATTGTCATTATATAAAAAATATTGTACAAAATGTTGATAAACAAGTTCTTGACAATCAATTTTTTGTCACTATTAATAAAAAAAATTGATTGACTAATTTTAATAAGATTTTTTAATTACATTTTTTTTATCAATAAATCTTTAACATGAGGCCGTAGGTTACATGTCTAACATAAGTTATATGCAAACCAACACAATGTTAATAGTAAATAGCTGACAAATAATGCAAACTAGTATTTTAGCATGTGCATTCTACATAATAAGTGTTTATTTTATACCACTAAAGTTATAATTTACAATAAATAAATATTTCTAAATGTATAAATTATATTTAAATTAAAATCTGAAAGAAATATATTTTAAAATAAATTATATTTTAGATTTATGACAAATAGTTTATTTGTGATATATTGTTATTTTTAATTATTGATAATTTCTTTTAAAAAATATTCAAATTCTTGTTGAACATGATAGATTGAAAAAGATAAGAAGTTGAATTGTTTTCTTTGATATTAAAAGTATAATATGATATATCTTATACATGTTAGGATCATATTTTGTTTTTTTAAAGTAAAATACATATTTGAGATTGGTTTATAATATTCAGTTATATATTGTCAAACCATTTAAATGATATTAAAATTTAAAAGTATAAGGATATATCAAATACATGTTAAGAGTGTGAGATCCATCACTTCATGATAAAAGAGTATTCAAATGAAAGTGAATGGGAGAGAGAGTAGGGAGAGCGAAAGCCTGAAAAAATAAAAAGACTTATTCCTTTATATAATTATATATAATATTTGTAATTTAAAATAATAAAAAAGGATATATCTTTAAATTTTTCTCTTGCTAATCGTATTTACTAACATGACACTCAATTATTAAAATTCTAAGTGTGATTTTAAATTTTCTATTAACTTATTAGAGTTGACCCATAAAATCTGGGCATATATAATTTTTATTTGTAAGAAAAGAAAATATATACTACATGGTCATGTCTCACCACATGTAACACCACTCCACATAATTTACATCCTTAAGATAGAAACACGAAACAGAAGAGGATGAAAATACTTTTATTTTTATTTTTTAATGACTCCTGATTTAGATATGATATCCATCAAAATTGATGATTTTAATAATTTTTAACCAATCACATAAAAAGTGTTGGAAAGAGAATGTTAGAGAAAGTGTCATTAGCTTTCCTTATTATAAGAATACAATGAGAATACCCACAACCCCCAAACTTTGTTATACGTGATAATTACCTAAATAATGACATTTTATTATAAAGGAAAGATCAATTTACTCCAAGAATAATTCTTTGAGTTATTTTTCATCCTCATTATTCATTTTCTTGAAATCTAATGATTGTAAAACGTAACTAATTTTAACCATTAGATTTCAAAAAAATCAATGATTAGGATGAAGAATAACAAAGTTACTCTTAGAGTAACTAGATTCCTCCTCTTTACTATATACATACATAATAATAAATACAATCAAAGGTAGTGAATCTACAGCCTGTAGATGAAGCTTCTGCCTTGTTATATACAATATGCGACATTAGCAGTTTCAAGTATTTTTACACAATATAAGGCTGTACCATGCCAGCCAGCCAGCTCAGACCTGATCATAGATCAAAACTTAACAGTCATAAAGACTTAATCATCATATTTACACGTATTTTTCAAAACTAAGAACATATTCTTCAACTGGATGGACCAATTTATCTAGGGGGAAAGAAGGCTTAAAGCTTACATGTGTTTTACTGATTTAACATCAGCATAAACGCCATTTGGCAGAAGCATAAGTGTAATATACTATATGATATGTACTACTATATCTGGTGCTTACTACCTCGCGTAAGCAACAAGTTTTTCATTTCTTTGTAACCATGGAATTCTTCCAATGCATCAGCTGTTGTTTTCCTAGAGGCTATGACCCCAGAAGACATTATGCTCACAGGCCTTGATGCCTTAAGGATCTGATTGGGCCCTCGAGTGTTATTGTTCCAGGTTTCAGGGTGTGAACCTTGTGACACGTGTTGTGAGGTGGAGAAATCTTGACGTAGAGGTGGTGCTTTTTTCAGCATATGTACAAGCGCACCAACAGCAGCATCTTGAGACTTTCTAATGGGAAAGAATCCTCCAGCTTCAAGCGTCTCAGTTATATGACCATGATCAAGATATTCAGTTCTGGTTATACACAAGGAATCATGTTACAATTGCTAAATTAAAACAGTCTAGCAAATTTATGTCATCTATAACTTATAGAAAAAGGAAAAAAATAACCAGATTATATGTTGTTTTCTTTGAAGTTTGACTCAGTATAGAGAAATTATACATGAATTTGTAATAAGCACAAGGATCTAGGTGAAGTTGTGAATTGACTCACAAACCTGAAAGTAGACCCCTATCTTGATGGATAACAAGTTAACAGCTATTCAAAATTAAAATTAAGATGAAAAATGTGTTCTGCCAGTCGGATCAATCAAATAAAATATAGCACAAGAGGAAACAGTTGATAGATTTACAAGAGTGAGTGACTAAATTACATCAAGTCAGGATGTTCTACAAAAATTGCAAACAGCCTACTTTATCTAGCAAATTCTTTTTCAAGCATGCAACACTAGACACCAGATCTACAAACTAATTCTTACTATAAATAATAAATGAAACCAATATAATCTGAAATCAAGATGCTTTTTCTACTCAGATACAAAAAACCACCACGTCTTTGCCTTCAGTCATCAGACTGCAATACCAGATTTCCATGCCCTCACGGATGCACCCAAAGTTGGCAGCAGGATACTATGGCCCCTACTTGGTGTTAAAGCAAATTGGGGCTTTTGCTTTTCAGTTGCAACCTCCAGAGCTTGCCCAAATCCATCCAGTGTTTCATGTTTCCCAGCTTAAAAAAACAGTAGGGAAACACTCAATTGAAGCTAATCCACCTACAGAATTGGAAGTGTAACCCTAGCATATCTCCAGCAGGTATCTTGGAGTATAAAACCATCATACGCCATGGGGTCCAAGTACTGCAAGTTCTCACTCATTGGCAGGGTCAGCCAGCTGAGGAAGCAACATGGGAAGATGTGGTGGCAATCAAATGGCACTTTCTAACCTTCAACCTTAAGGACAAGGTTGACATTTTAGGCGAATGTATTGTTGGGAAAGGAAATAATGAGCCAAAACAGAGAACATGGAAAGTGTATACTAGAAGGAACAAAGTGAATAAGTAGATTTAGTTAGCCAGTTAAAGGGGTGTATAACAGAAATTGTGTAAGTGGAAGGCGACTTTTTGGGAGGATTAGAATACCGAGCAACTACTCTGGTATAAAGGGAAGACTCTTTGGAGTAGGTTAACTCCTTGAATCTGCATTAAATAATAACAGAAGCCTTTTTCAATTCTTTCACTTTCTTTTGTCTCTACTCTCCTATTGAACTGATAAACTCAGTTCTTACATCCTACTTCCATGGATGACATGAGGATGATCCCCAAAACCATGGCCTCCAATCCAGTGCAGAATGCTCCTATCTTCAAGGATGTTTCTCCACCTCTTAACATGTCATGGACCATGTTGTGTTGGTGACCTCTCTTTGGTATTCTCCCTTGGCTATTTCAAAGGAACTTCTATTTGAAGTTTCAACTATGCAAAAAGAGATTGGGCAACATAGCAGAACTCTTGGATTTCTCATATTCACTCTGGTATATTTTCTTTTTCTTTCTTGGAGGATATTTTATAGCTTGTTTGGTTTTAGAAAACATTTTCTATTTTCACTTCATAATTTCACAAGTAATTGACAAAATGTCACCTTATGTTCATTTTATTTCTTGTTTTCAGACACAGACTTATATAGGAAAAGTGAAACAACAAGATATTGTTTTCACTATATCCAGTACAAGTCTTTGAAAACAGAAATCAAATGAAAATAAGTAAATATTTGTGAAAATAGGAAATGTAAATATAATAAAAATCCTCTTTTCTTTCAAAATTCTGTTTCTTCTAGAAAATTAAAATAACTTACCATATTATTAATTGGTACCGAAATCTAATCACAAACTAAACACACACCCCTGGCCCCTTCCCAAAATGACTGACTCCCTACTATCAACCTGGCAGTCGAATTATCCTTGGATTAGAAGCCAATATGCTAGCTCTCCATACAATAAAAATCTCTAGTCATTTTACATAATAGATTGGTCATATATTTGAATCAATGGTATGACAGCACTGATGTTCCTGAAGGAAAACACACACCCCTCTCCACTGACAAAGAACTGCGGATCCCTTATTACAATCAAATAACAGTTAGGATACATATGATCCTGATGATCCTGGTATTTTGTCTATTTAGCCCTCTATCATCCGACTGAATTTTGAGACATAACTAGCTGAACTGGATCATATTTTTGCCAGCCAGAAAATCAATAGAACTATAGAAGGGAGAACATGATGGGAGGGTGCAACAGTAAACAGATTAATGTTGATTGTTTAAGTGCCATACTATAAGACATGGTTAAAGAAGAAAAAGTCAGGACCAGCAGATTCATTCACTGCAAATATGCCACATCAATAACTTATTTTTGGAAAGTATAGCATTAAATACCAATAAAATACACTTTCAAAGATGGGGTAAAATAAAATTAGAAATTAATAGTGAGTCTAAACCATTTCAATAGTATAGTCATTTGCATACACATGATAAACATTTACACAATTTTGAGGAGCAATTGTGAGGCCAAAAATAATTTGAAGAAAAGAAGAATATGCAAAACTTTCACCAAAATATAGGTGAAGCCAAATATTTATGCATATCAAAAGTAAGTGTGTTTACCAATTAATGTCTAGATGCTAATCTCTAAAGTGGAAAAGAAGGAAAAGTTATAAACACTGTGTTTTGATACTACTTGTCAAAAACTGTGCACAAAACAGAAATAATGAAATTAAAACCCTAGAGCTTATTTCTTATTTTGCTTCTATTTTTTAACCTGTTAGTCAATTTTTTGTTCCATTTCTAGATAAAGTGTTACACATAACTTGAAGCGCAATCCTCCCAGAACCCCCAAGTGTATTAACCTAGACTTTCCCAGACCAGAAACAGGAAATCCCAGTGGGATGGAAGTGCTCCTGTTCCTGGAACCTGTTCAACCTGCTTACCCCCATTATGGATTTAGATTGTCTCCTATTTCTGAATTAAAAAATATGGTCAAAGAGAAAGGCACATTTTAATGCAAGGACCCACCATGATATATTGTAAGATCAACAAGTCATATTCATAAAGATTGTTATTCTCTCTCCAGCAAGACCATATTCTGTTATTAGCATATCTAGCTTATATAGTATTCTTATGTAAAAATTAGCATATAAGCAAAACATAAATGCAAGTGAATTTCAGTTATGAAGTACCTGCTTCCTGGATCTGTCATATCATCATCATCCACATCAAATGGACAAGTAAAATCAGTATCATCAAAATCATCCTGATAAGACCTACTGGAGCTTCTGGAAATTGAAATCTGGGGCGAGCTGTTAGCAGATATCTTGACCCCAGAATATTTTCGAGACTCATCTTTTCCAAGAGAAAACAACTGCAGAAAGTGGAAGACACCCTTAACAAATCAAATATACTTTGAACTATGGAAAAAAGTACATTGTGGTTAGCACACACACAGCATACCTTCTCAGCTGTTGTTCCTGTTTGCATTGAGCTTCTATCAATCTTAGCAGTGCCCCTTGAACCTCTTAGGGGAAGAGATGGAGGCAAATTATGCCTATTGGAGTATCCAGGGGAATTAGCAATTTCAGCAGTAGGTATGCTGACTGGAGCACTTTCAGATCGTAAAAGTGGTTTGCATGGAAATGGCGCAGAATTAGAGGTTGAAGGTGATGCAGAGGGATAATAATCCTCAAAGTTTGTATTCTTCTTCTGAATCATAGACATCTCAGTTGGATGAGGAGGCAAACTTGAAGGGGGGAAACGCTGCAAACTTGCATTATACACTGATGAGTGTGATTCTGAATGAGTAGGCGAAGGTAAATAAGAAGGAGGTGAGGCTCTATAATGATCGAAACTCCAACTACGCTGCCTTGAAGATGGCAACGATGATGGAGAGCCATGTGATGGCAATCCTGCCTCGGGATGAGAAGGAAACCTCCTTAATGGATCAGCCAATGGACTCCCAACATAGTCAGTTATAACTTGTGGGGACATTGGTGTCGAAGGTTCAGAGCTCACATCTGAGGCTGAGGGGCAATACATCACACTAAGACACAGCCTACCAGAAGAAGTATCCACAGGGGTGAACCCGAATTTCGTCATTTCAGCCTCTTCTTTCCGGGTGAAGGGCTCAACAAAAGAAGACACACGGTGAGCAAGGGTGAAGTCCCTAATCTGTCCAGACGAACTAAGCTCTCTGAAAAGTTTATAGGCAGGTAAAAGTCTAACAGTGACATACAAAGACCTTAGAAGCAAAGTTGATTTCTTATACAAGTTATGCAAAGAAACATTGCTTGACCTCCTACTGCCAGAATTAGAATCCCTTGTCTTCCTACTCTCATACTGCACAACCCACCTCTCCACAATCTTTTCAGTCCTTCCCACAACCCCCAATTCTTCCTGATCAGTGTTCCAGCCAAAAGGGCATCTTTCCTTCAGTGAAGAACTCCTAGGAAGAACCCGTTTGGGAGAAAAACTCACAGTCACAGGGTCCCAATCCGGAGGCCTCTGCACCAAAATCACATCAATCACTATGCACTCAAGATTGTTCTGGCGCCAGAGGTCAATGTTCTCCAACGCCGCGGGGCACTCCCGGAGTGCCAAATTGAACCACTTATCCCTCGGCCGCACACTTGATGAAGACGAAGACGACGAACACGGTGACGAAACAACTTGATCACAATAGGAATTGCGGGAGGACGCATAGAGTGCCCTTGATTCAAGTATTATGTGAAGGCTCTTCGCGAAGAACTCGGTGATTATTTGTTCCATCTTCGCAGCATCCGAATGTGCATTACCATGAGACGATGCCATTACTTTCAGGTGTCAACACAACACAACCCTCAGAAACAAACAAAAAGGTCCAATTTTCACCGTTAGCTTAGACCCCCAACTGCAGTGCGTTTCAGGTTTCACTACATCAACATCACACACAACAACTTCGGAATTCAAATGCAACCGAATCATCCATCAACTCCATTACTAATAATACTAGGTTGTTTAAAAAGAACACGACAACAACAACAACGTAAAAGGGTGTTCGATTCTTCCCTATATTTGAAGAATTCGATAGCATCACAAGTGGGGGGAAATTGTGTGGAAGAGAGTGAGAAAAAGAGAGAGATTAGTGTGCTTACCTGTGCATGTGAGAAAGGGTTGGATGATAGGGAGTGATTGAAAGGGTTGATGTGGGGATCTTATCCTATCACTTAGAACCTTGATGATTTCTGTTCAGTTTCTGTTATGTGAGTTTACACGAAACGAAATATTATGAATGAAGAGTGTTGAGAGAAGCAAAGCAAAGAAAGTAGGACTGGCTGAGGAGTGGAAGAGTGGGACCCTTTGGCAGAGGCCGTTGTTGGCTAAACCCGGATAGGAGTCATCCCGGATTGGTTTGAATCGATTTTGGTTAAATTTAGGATCCAGTTCAATTAAATTTGATCGGTTCAATTTTTAGAAGAAAAATAATTGAAATTTAATCAAATCATTCATAAACAATTGAGTTCGAATCACCGGGTTACCCATTTAATTTTTTTAATAACTATTATTTTATATCACGATTCTTTCAAATATCTCATACAATTAACACAATATTATCAAATGTATGGAAGTAGTAAAATTGATTCATTAAATACCATCAATATAATATTATAAAATAAACTTATAATATAAATTATTTGTGAACAATATTGATTATAATAGTCTAAATCACAATTGTTTCTTACAAATCAAGCTTTGTTATAATCAATTTTGTTGCAACCATATTTGCTGAAACAAACAAATAAACAAAATATGATTCATTAATATTATAAATATGATAAACAAAATATGAAAAAAAAAATGTGAACTAAATAACAATATACCTGAAAGTAATACATTAAGAAGTTTCAGCACTTGCAGTTTCAATACTTGGAGACCCAATAAAAGAATAGACTGATATCCTTGTTTCCCAGCTACCCTTACACAACAATTATCTCAGCTGATATCCTTGTTTCCCCAAAAAAGCTCTTGTCTCAATTCACCAAGAATAGAGATAAATTGATATCCTTGTTTTCCAACCAGACTTGTATCCTAGTTTGCCAACCAGAAGTCGCATGTCTCAATTTATCAAGAATTGAGACAAAACTGGTATCCTAGTTCCCAGCCGTGACCTTTTCCAAATTCAAGAAGAAGAATACAATAAAATAATTACATTTACGCGTATATTCCTTAAACAAATACGTACCTTTAAATCCTGACTGAGAGTTGAAGAATCAAACTTGTCAAACGCTTTTATACGATCTCACAATAATTCATTCAATGATGCAAACATAAACTCTCTAATACTTTAATATTATTTGGAATGGAATGCATACATGAACACCAAAATATATTTCTATTTATACTAATTTAAAGATATGATTTTAACCAATTTTTGAATGCAATCCTAAATATATTCTATCATATTATCCAATGCAATCTTAAAGATATTCTATTATATTATGCAATGCAATCTTAAAAATATTTTATCCTATTTTTTAATGCAATATTAAAAAATATCCTATCTTATTTTTGAATGCAATCTTAAACATTTACAATATCATACATTTTTTTATTGTCAAATTATTTTTAATATATATATATAAAATAAAATTTATATTATCATTACGGGTTCACGGATCGGGTCATCGGATCAACGGATCTGTAAATCTAAACCCGTAACTCAACCCGCACATGAACGGTTCGGATCGGTTTTGACCCAAATATATAAATGACCCAATTCAAACTGTTCAGATCAGTTCGGGTTCACGAGTGACTCATACCCGTGAACACCCATAAACCCGGATACATAGCATGATTGAAATACCCCATCATTTTAAATATCAAAATCCTATGATATGATCTACTATTTCTATTTGATATATTATCTTTATCGCCATTTAATCTCAAAATTTTAAAAATTGTTTATTTTAATACTCTTTTTGTTTGAATTAAGAGTGAAATTAAGAAAAAGAAAAATAGGTTAGAAATAAAGGAAAAATATATTACTTCAATGAAAATAAATACAAAATAGAAGGAGGGGAGAAATTTCTCCACCTTTAGTTGGACGGACAAAAAAGAGAGTGAAAATAAATTTGATAAAAAAATATTTTCATAGTACTAATTAAAAGAATATTATTTTTAACATAAAATATTTATTATTTTAAAAAATAAATTTAAATATTTTTAGTCCTTATAAAATGAACAAATTTTTATTTTGGTCCATGTAAAAAATTTGTTTTTGTTTTTTATTCTTCTAAAATTTGAAATTGTTATTTTTTTATTCCTTTAAAATAAGTAAAAATTTGTTTTGGTCGTGTAAAATAATTTTTTTAATTATCATCATTTCAAAATTTGAAACCACTGGTTTTAGTCCTAAATTAATTTATTAACAAAAAATAGGTCTATTCTTCTAGTATCAATTTTATCATAAATGATTTTTCATCTTTGAATCTTTGAAAAAAAATCAAATTTTATGATAATTTTTTTGTTTTGTTTTGTAAATGATAAATAATTTTATGAGTAAAAAATATATTTTGTTTCATCTATGAATCTTCGAAGAAATCAATTTTTTGGAATGATTCTTCAGTCTTTTGAATTGAAACAATATGTTTATATTTTTAAGAAATTATATAAAAGAAAATCGTATCTATAATTTTGTCTAGGGTTCATAAAACGTTAAAGCATTCCAAAAAGGGATTATCCGCCCTACACTTTTATGCGAATTTGTGCGAATGTCAAATGGATTGTACTCTGATTCCCCGAATGCATAATACTTCACTTTTCCCTGCCATGCCGTATGGCCCGTATCCCATTTATCATCCCACAGCATTGGAGTACGTCACAAATCACAAACACTACAATTTATCAACCCAATTCCATACTCCTTACTGTTGTTGACCTTTCATATTAATTCATTTTGTATAGTGAGATGCCAACAGCAATATTAACAATATCTATGATCTAAATTAATTAGATTTAGTGATAAATAAACCTAATAATAAATATAAAGAAATTGAAATAATTAAAAAAAAGGAGAAATAAGACAAGATAAAAAAAAAATAAGATAAAAGATAAGAATGATGAAAAAAGTAGAGGAAAAGTGAAGAAAAAAATAACTAGCACCATCTGGAATATAGAAATAATAAGTGCCTAACCCTCCACCAAACTTATAATTTTTCTTCATTCTGTCTTAAGACATATTTTTCGCCACTCTATATATGGTTTATCTCTACTTCTGTGTTGAACTTTTGGTAATAGACTCTTATTTTTACAAAAGCAATCAGGGACTGTCTCATTACGTGTCTAAATCACTTCAATCTATGCTTCCTCATCTTTTCACTCACCGATACTACTGATACCTTTCGTCGAATATTTTCATTTCTTATCTTATCTATCTTCGTATAATCACACATTCACCTTAACATCCTAATTTTTGTTACCCCTATTTTATGTTTATGTTGTCTATGTGTTGACCAATATTTAGTTCCATAACATTATAGGTCTTACAGATGTTCTATAAAATTTTTCTTTTAATTTAAGGAAAATTTTGCGGTCACACAAAAATTCAGATGCACTTCGACATTTCATCTGATCTGATTTTATAATTTTCATCATTATCAATAACTCCACCTTTTTTGCAAAATTAATCCCAAATATTTAAAAACATATTTTTTTATACCTATTGACCAAGTAGATGCACAGGTTTTGATTATCATCTTTTACTAGTAAAAACTCACACTTTATGTATTCAGTCTTCCTCTAACTTATCATGAATTCTTTGTACTATAAAGTGTTTCTCCACAATTCAAGATTCCTAATAATATCATTTTTTATCTCATTAATAAGTATAATATCATATATAAACAACATAGAGTATAACACTTCCTCTTAAATATCTTTTGATTTCAATAAAAATAAATTCATATGACCAAAGACTATGAACTATGAAACCAATATCGGATTTGGATTCCGTGAAAAAACAACATATCGGATTTGGATACGATGCAAAAGCAAAAAATGCCTCCGGGCTCGATACTGTAATTTGGGCCCAAATTCCTATGTTATTTCCTGCACTTCCTTTTTCCTTTTGGAATGTCCATCCTAGAATGTAATAACATTCTGAAATGCACTTGCTTTTTTATTTTTGGAATAACAATTCCATAAAAAAAAAAAAACATTCTGAAAAGAGTACAAAAAACAACATGGGATTGCAGAATGTAATAACCCATTTACAAAATTTTCAAGCTGCAGAATTTTAAGACTTGTGATAAGAGAAGAAAAAAAACTTTTTTCTCCACTTTTTATTCTTATATCTATATTTAGGGATAGAATGGGTTGATACTTATACCAAATGTCATCCTTAATTTCATTGAATTTTATAGTTAAAATTATTCCACATAAAAACTTTTAAAACAATATTGACTAAAGATGTCACATGAGAATTTTATATGCATTATATATTTTATGTTGTTTGGAAGTTACTATTTTGGGAGTCGCTACTTCAGTTGTGGTCTTGTTCTCTGATGTCTTAGTTTCATGTTTGGAGTGATTTTTGTTTTCATTACAGTATTCAGATGAAGTTTTGTTTGTTTTAAGCTAAAAACCTTAATAACACCCCGTCCTTAAGTTTAGTTCCATTTTACTCTTAACAATTGATTTGGCTTGCCGAAACAAAAACTTGATCGTTTCCTGAACACTATCTTGTCCCCACGTGTGCACACAATCTGATAAGGTAAAGGCTTACTTTTGAGTCCCTAACCTCTCTTATCTGGTGCTGATTTTCTTTTAGATGGGCTTGGTCCATTTTTTATTTTCCTGAATGTTTCTTTTCTTTTTCTTGTTGGGCCTGGCTCATTTGTCTTTTTCCTTCTGTTTTTCTCTCTTTTTTTAAATTTGCCGGGCTTCACCCCCTTTTTTTTCTTGTTAGACTTTTGCTAAATTCACGTCCCTTATTGCTAAGTACACTTCCCTTTTTATTTTTGGCATTTCCCCCCTCAAAAATACTCTTTTCAGGAATGTGTTTAACACTTCCGAAAATGAATTTACGGATGCTAAAGTTAAAGCTTTGATCTCTGTATGTTAGTGTACCCCAAAGTATTTAATCAATGCCAGAGGAGAAGCCATTGGCTTAGAGAGCTAGAGGAATTCCAAAGCGAAAAATAGGACCGTCCACCTCGCCACTCTCTTTTTCTACATAAACCGATTAGTAGCACTTTACTTTGCAGTTCCAGAATCAACCAAGGCCTCAGCTATGTAAGAAATTATTTCAAATTGCTATATGGCACATTCTCCTGCAATTATTTACAAACCCATTCACAACATCATTAAAGCCCCTGAGAAATTTGATTTCAATAGCATCTTGGTAATTATGATACATTGATTAGAACATGCTTGAATTTTAGTTAGAATATGAATTATTAATCAATCAACTTCTACTAGACCACACATACATAGTCAATAATTCAAATATACACGAAATAAAAGATTGACATGGTGATAAAGGAACAAAGAAAGAGAGGAGACGTCGTGAATTTAAATCTTTTCGGTAACAAAAAAACCAACAATTAATCACTAATATTTGTTTATAAAAAAAATAATTCAAATACATAATACGTTGATTCTACATACCAAGTACGTTAGGGTCATACCTGCAAAGTCTAGGGTGAAATTGGAAATTTCTAATATGTAATATGTAAAAGGATCAAAATTTAGTATTCAAATTGCTCCATCATTTTGGGAAATCATTATTCTTTTCTCTCACATCAGGACATTCAATTGTAAATATTGTAAATTTGTAATATGTAAAGGACAAAAATTTAGTGTTTTTCAAGAACTTCTTCCAATTATAATTTCTTATTAGAGATATGACGTCTCGTAAAAAGAAGACCAAAACTTAGTGTTATTCAAAAACCTTCTCCAATTATAAATTCTTATCAAAGAGACATGGTGTTTGATAAGAAAATAACTAAAATTTAGTGTTTTCCAAGACCCCCTTCAAACATAAATTCTTATTAAGATGTGGTGCTTGATAAGAATATTTTATTTTGGCAACCTTGATGGAGATATTCTAACGGAGTAGATTGGTTTGTCATTGGAATCTATGTACGAGATTACAAGTCTTTTTCGGGATAAAAAGTATATCATACTACTTGCATCAGTTGCATGTATAATATTAGTGTCTATTGTACCGCAATATATTAACTCCGTGATTATGTGCAGCTTATGTCATCTATTAAGGTTTGAGAACACATTGTAAATTCACATAAACTGAGTATCTTTTAAGATAAGAATGCAAAATGATATGTTCCTTATGGATATAGCCATGAGGCATCCACGTGTCTATGCATCTTCAAATTCACTTTTGTTCAAGAGATGCACAGTGCATGAGAATAATTATTAAACAAGTGAAAGTCCTTGTAGGTCTTAATCTACGTATCGTAAAATAAAATAATAATTAAGTTTTTTAATAATATTTGATGTTTTTTAAAAAGTTTAACTTTTAGCTTTTAATTTTGTATAATTTTTATTTTAATATGTTATTCATTTTTTTATCAACTTTTAAATAAATTATTATTTTATTATTTTATATTTATCAGTTATTTTAACAATTATTTTTATCAAATATTTATAATTTAATAAATTAATTATTCAATTTTTAACTAACTTTTTAAACTAATTTTATGCAACATGATCTAGACATACATGCATCAAGTGGGGCGACCTAATAATGACCAACATCAATGACCAAACCACAGAAACAAAAAGAAGAACAGCAACCTAGCAAAAGCCAAAAAGCGAATTGAAATACTAATTCAATACTCAAAAGAGCTCTAGAAAAAACAAATAAGATCTTGGGACGATATAATTTAATTCCGTTTGCATTAACAACCGGCCAGAATATTATATGTCCTGTTAACATCACACATACTTTGCAATTTTAATGTTACTACGGCCTAGACTGATCAATATATGGGAGGATTCACTTACATTAATTTTTTACGATATTTTTTTTTATATATTTATATGACTCATTATTAATTAATTATTCAAATATACAAGTTGAAAAAATCATTCAATACTATAATTTTAATATGTGAATACAATTAATTATAAAAAAATTATGTGACTATAAATGTATGTGTGATTTTTTAATCAATGTAAAATATTCATTAATTTTTATTAAAATTTAATCTATCATCTTTTTAATTATATTTTTTATTTATAACATTTAAATTTAAAATCTTATTTAGATTTATACATTCGCGAATAGTTGTTAAAATTAATATGGCTTGGTCAGTTGGGTCGAGACCCAATAATATAATTGATATGATCAAACTTGACTGGTCATATTATGCTAATCCAACCGAGTTCATTTTTTTTATATATTTTTTGTAGATTTTTTTAAAAAAATTTAAATTGTTATTAATAATTATTTTAAATTTTGGACTATA